>JAMPIV010006675.1:0-90000 GCA_024509875.1 Oreohelix idahoensis
TTAAACTACAACGGCCACATTTTCAAAATCTTCATGGACGATGTTCATCAAGAAACAGAACCAAATTTTTTCATTGGGGTAGTGAAAGATGAGACAGTTAGTATTTCAGAGCTTGCATTTTGCCGAAGATGTTGCACTGATTGCTAAATCAGAGGGACATCTTCAATCCAACATGCAAGTTTGTAAGGAGAACTGAAGAGAGAAGGATAGTTTTCAGCAGATTCAATACAAAAACCATAGAGACCTTAACAGAAGAGGTTTCAAAGAAGAGTTGGCTACCCGAACAGCGGCAGCTGGGATATTTCTTCTTCTTCTTCTTGCGATCGCATCTTTGATAATTACACCGTCTGACGAGTTCTCATGATGATTTCGACTTTTGTTTGCAGTTCCTCTTTAACTCCATATAGCTTTGAGTTTAGTGTTGAGTCATTGGGCCAGTATATCTTTCTTAACTGGTCATACAGAGGACAGTCTTGTAGAACATGCTCAGCAGTTTGTTCGTTTAATCCACATGTGCACAGTGGTGAAGCAGACAATCGTAGCTTGTGCATGTGTTTGTTCAGTTTGTTATGCCCTGTCCTGAGTCGAAAAATAGTTATCTGTCCCTGCCGGTCGAGAGTGTGATAGTCGTCTTTGAGTTGGTTCTGTTCTCTTCTGATAGTCTGGATAGCTCTCTTTTTCTCAAAGTATGTGACTTCATTATCTTCTTGTTCACATTTTCCTCCCTTTTTTGCAAGTTTATCTGCCTTTTCATTTCCGGGTACACCACAATGAGATGGTACCCACTGAAGTATGGTTCTCTTTTTGGCAGCTACCTTGTTTAGTTCATTTCTCAGATGCGGGAGTTTACCACCCTTGAGAGCTTGCAGGACAGACAGTGCATCTGTGAGGATGACTACCTGGTGGCAGTCAGAGTTGGTGTTATAAATCATATTTGCAGCTTGCTCTAGAGCTTGACCTCAGCTGTATAGTTGGAACAGAATTTACCAGTGGGAATGTGCCTAGTCTCATAGTGGTTGTCAGGATATGAGATAAAGATACCGGCACCTCCATTCCTAACAGCATTAGTTGCTGATCCATCTGTATAGGCATGTATCCATGATTGATCGGGATAGCTTTCTTGGATCATACTCAATGTAGCAGTTCGTTTTTGCAGATCATTATACTCACATCCACTTGTGAGACCACTGACTGATGTATTAATTTGGAGGGCACTGCTGGCCTGCTCCCATGGTACAGGGTATAGGGTGGGCTTCAGTGGTGTTGTCTTCATGGATAGGTCTTCTTGATGCTGTCTTATAAGTCTTTTTCCCCGATGCACAAAGCTGCTACGCTTTAGACGTCCCAATGCCAGATCATCTAGTCTTGCCTTCATTGGGTGCATTGGCATACTGTTGTACTTTTTCCATCTGGATCATGGTTTTTTTGTCTCTTCTATGGGACAATGTCTGTAATCCAGCAACCTTCTGCATCTCTGTTATTGGTGTAGTTTTCATGGCTCCTGTAATGAGTCTGAGAGCTTGATTTTGCACCTTGTCCAAAGACTGCAGATGTGAGTTAGCAGCTGATGACCATGCTGCTGAGCTAAACTCTAAGTGTGGTCTTATTACTCCATTATAAATCTTCTTTAGATTTCGTTCATTTGCTCCCCAGTTGGTACCTGCTAATTTTCTGAGTATGCCTAGTCGTCTTCGGGCCTTTCCTTCTGCATTTTCAATATGCTTATTCCATGTAAGCCTTTGGTCAAATGTCACCCCAAGATAGGTGGGGTAGCTTTCTTCCTTGATCACGGTTGTCCCTAGGTGTATGTTAGCTGATTTGTCCTTGGGGGCGAGGGAGAACAGTTTTGTGGAGGTTTTGTCTGTGTTTATTGTGATAAGCCATTTCTCTGCCCATGACACTAGCATGTCTGCTGCCCGCTGCATTCTATAATTTGCTGTGGTGACATTTTCATCAGCACACCAGAGTACTAGGTCATCTGCATATAAGGCAGCTTTAACTCCTGCAGGGAGATCTTTCACCAGGTCATTGATGTAAACAAGGAAGAGTGTTGGGGAAATTACTCCTCCTTGAGGTACCCCCTGATGGAGCAACACTTTTCTGCTCTGCAGACCGTCAAGAGTGACTCTAGTTCTCCTGTTATGCAAGTATGACTGGATCCATTTCATCATGTTGCCTTGGATTCCACTTCTCCTAAGTTTTGCAATGAGGCCATCTTTCCACACCTTGTCAAAGGCCTGCTTGAAGTCGACCCAGATCGTTAGGACCTTTTTCTTCTCCTGGAAGGCATCTTCTATTGCTTGAGACAAGTAAGTAACTTGGTCTTCTATACTGTAGCATTCTCTAAATCCAGCTTGTTCCGGCACCAGGATCTGCTCAGACTCTAAATACCATTTCAATCTGTGGTTGACTATTCGCTCCATAGTCTTCCCAACACAGCTTGTGAGACTGATTGGCCGGTAACTTGCAGCCTCGGTCTTACATTTCCCTTTCTTTAGTATGGGTATTGTGATGGCTTCTCTCCATACTTGGGGTACCGTTCCTTTCAACCAGCTGTGGTTGAATATCTCAAGCAGTTTTGTCTTTGCTGCTGAGCTCAGATTTACTAGCATTTCGTTGCTGATTTTGTCTGGGCCGGGTGACTTTTGAAACTTAAGCTTGGAAATAGCCTTCTGTAGTTCTCCTAGTGTGATGGGTTCCCTCATTGGGGCAGGAGTATCTGTCTGTCCCATGGTTGCCAGTATTTCTTTTCTTATCTCTCTCTGATGATCTATGTTAATGGGTAAGTTGCTTTCTGAACTGTATCTTCTAGCAAACAAGTCTGCAGCTTGTTTTCCTCTGAAAAGTTTGCCACCTTCATCCAATGTGATAGTCTGCCTAGGTGAGGAACGCTCTTCATTTAGAGACTTGACTAATCTCCAAAATTTCCTGCCGTCTTTCTCAAGGTTCAGCGATGCCGTTTTAGTTCTCCAGCTTTTCCGTTTTTCTTCTAGCTTTGTTCTCTGAAACTCTGCTACAGCCTTTTTCCATTTGTTGTGAGTTTCAAGTGAAGGCTGAGACTCTGCGTCCTTTCTAGCCCTGTCCATAGCTTCCTGACGTTCTTGGAGTGTGCTGGACCAGTATGGTATGTAGTTACGCCGGCATCCTTTGGGAATGGTTTCTTTTGCAGCTTGTAGTATGCATCTGTTGAAGTCTTTTACCACTTCATTAATGTCTCTGTTCTGTACCTTGAGGGTAGACAGCAGCGTGTTCACCTGATGCCTGAATAAACCCAAGTTGGCTTTTTTGTAGTTCCATCTTGTAATGGCTGGGCCTGTACTGAGAGTTGCACTCTGGACAGTAAGAAAGATTGGGCGATGGTCGCTTCCCCCTAATTGGTCTCCTACTTCTCTACTAATAGATCCAGCTATATCTGGTAAGGAGAAGGCAAGATCTGGTGTTGAAGTTGTGTGCCATCCTCTGGAGTAGAAGGTAGGAGTATCTGTGGCATAATTGACTAGGATTAGGGAGTGATCATCTTGCCAAGTTTCAACCTCTTCACCTCTGTGATCCAGATGGTTATAGCCCCAGCTCTGGGAGTGGCTATTAAAGTCTCCAACTGCTATAAAGTTGGTGGCTGGTACCTGTATAGAGCTGAGACTCAGGGGTTTGTTGTTCGGACAGTAATAGTTCAGGAGTTCTATTTCCATCTAGTCTACCTTTATCTGCAACAGCTGATATTCTGCTCCATCCATGAAGGTTTTCCTTTCGTGTGCAGGAATGTTATTCCTTACAAGAGTAAGTACTCCTCCTTTTCGTCTATCTTTTCTGTCGGATCTGAAGCATTGATATCCCCTTATTTTAAAGGTTTGATCTGCTTTCAAGTGAGTCTCTTGGATACAGCAAACACTGACTTGCTTCTCATACAAGATGTTTTCCAGCTCTGTCTTTTTGCTGTATCCAGCCTGCTTGCTGTTCACTCCCTCTGCATTCCAGTGCATCATGACAAGTGGCACTCTGGATTTCTCTTTTTCTGTTTTGTTTTGGTCAGTAGTTCTCCTCCGCCGTCTGCTGACTCCACAAGACGGTTCAGAGGGTCCTCCAGTAGCTGAGGGTGGGCTCTGTCGAGGCTCAGAGCCCGGCACTGCACCTGCCTGGTGGAGCTCCACAGGGCGAGCACCAGTACGAGATTTATTTGACGGTGTACTCTCCATAGAAAAAAAAAAGCGAGCTGGGATACATTTTCAGGCAATAAATCGAGGATTCAACACGAAAAGAGAGATTGGCAATCAAGACAGAGGGCTGCATATCGTTCTACCTATGCTCCATTCTTGGATGTGAGTCATGGGCAATGACCACAACCCACCAAAGTCAGCCCCAAACCTCACAAACGAGGTATCTGGTGAAGGTGGTTGAAGTAGCAAAAAGAGACAAGGTCCACAACCAGATGATACGTCAACGTCTCACAATCCAGCCCCTGCAGACTCATGTAGATCAGTACCAACTACGATAGTTTGATTATGTATGTAGAATGGAGGAAAATCGGCGACCACGACAAATACGGAAAACCAAGAGTCAGTGATAACCCACGACCTAGCTTACAAAAGTTCACTAAAATTGTAAACTGTATTAGATAGGAACGTGATCTTTTCTTTGAAGTAAAGTTGACATTTCGGTAACATATCAGTTAGTTTGAATCATCTACCACTCTGATGATGGGACTGTAGGACGTTTTTAAAGTTCAAAAGTCTAGAGGTCGACGTTTAGTCGGATCGACGTATACTCCAGTATACGCGGTAATTATATTTGACTATTATAATTTCTTTAAACGTAAACAAAAAATAAGAATTGTTACCTTGACAGTAATCGACAGTATGTATCATATCTACATGACCTAAACCGATACCCTCTGTGTGGATGTTATATTATCACTTTTCTCTCAGTCACTTTCACTTAACCATCTTTCAATCAACTTTCTGTATGCTGATATATAATCTTTTGTGTGGATTCTTACTGACTTAAAATGCTACAGACGCTGGTTGTAGCATGCTAATGAAATGAAAGTATATCAACAACTTGTGGTTAAGAAATACATTTTCAATATTATATCAACTTATTAATCATAATGGCAGCAGATGTTACTTAATATCTCAGCAGAGAAGTACTTTTAGACACATTCCCAGATGGGTCAGGCGTCAGTATAGACTGCGTTGTTTGAAAGTGAACTCGTGAATCCGAAACCATGTAAACTTGTACAAATATATAATTGTCCTTGGGGGCGAGGGAGAACAGTTTTGTGGAGGTTTTGTCTGTGTTTATTGTGATAAGCCATTTCTCTGCCCATGACATTAGCATGTCTTCTGCCCACTGCATTCTATAATTTGCTGTGGTGACATTTTCATCAGCGCACCAGAGTACTAGGTCATCTGCATATAAGGCAGCTTTAACTCCTGCAGGGAGATCTTTCACCACGTATTTTTTTAAAGGAAACAACAATATTGATGAAAATAACTATATTTAAGGGAAATGATTTCGTACATTGTAAATAAATATATAGTATTTTGTGACATTAAACTAGAAACATGCCATGCTAGATTATTAAGAATTTGTTCATTACATTTGTATTTCTGCTTGTAGTTTACTTTGTGCTTTATTAAAAAACAAACAAAAAATATATATACGCTAAACTGCTCAAACGGGCAATAGTGTATGTGTAATGACGTGCATCTCTATTCAGAGAACATATTAATACTGTAATTACATCTAATTCTTCACACCTAAAGGTCTTTTATATTTGGACATGCGCCCTAATATAACCGACTAGGTTGAACGGGACGCGCCTCGCCAAAACGAGGCAAAAATTTATTTTTTATAAATAGTACTAGTTTAATGATTGCTTTAGATGTCAGTGACAAGTGAGTAACTCCTCACAGGCCCATAGTTCCACCAAATTTAAACTTTGGGGAATACCTTTACCATAAAAAAACTTGCGAGTGTCTTTATTAGGTATCCTCATATTTCAATGCGGGCAACCCTGAGTCCATAACAATAAGGAACCAGAAGCTGGAACAGACAGACATACTGATGTCACAGGTTCTGGGAACGGTCACCAGATCACCAACACCACATGTCACGGTTTCTATTGTTGGCCCGCGTGTGTTTGCGTGATCGTATAATGTTAGTAATGTTAGTGGTGGACAGTGGTGGGTGAAGACCAAGGTATCTTCCCCTGGCAGCATGATATATTAATTGTTGTGAATGCTGTAAAATATTCCAACTTCAACATGCCTGACCCAAGAATCCAGAATACGACAGCATACAGATACAACTTGATGGAAGTCACTGTTTGAAAAATGTTGTTGTTGTTGTTTTGATGAGTTGATGGGTGGAGAGCGGGCACTTAACAGCTGACCATTATTGCCTCTTCTCGTTCCATCTTGGTCTACCCTGTTCAACCTGAAAGTTGGTTATAATTGGGGTATTTAGTGTCATTTTATTTACTAATTTTGTATTCAATTTAAATAACTATTGTCTTTTGCAGTTGCTGATTTTTATTTATATTAGTATTTGTCCATTTTATTTTCTCTTTTGTGTTGTTTATAGATAACTATTGTCCTTTACTCTTGGTTTTAATTTGTATTAGTTCTTTTTGAGTTGTTACCCTTTTTTTAATTCCTCGTTGTCTTTCCTTGTCCTATGAGTAGTTAGTTTTTTGTTAATGCTTTGTTAGTTCTTGCTGCTTAATTTCTATTTAGTTGGATGTTTTTCCTGAAGTGCTAACCTTAAATGTTTTCCTTTGTTTTATGTATATATCTTTTAAGTATTGATTGGGCATCTCTTGGGACATCTATACTTAAAACCTTATCACCTGTTAAGTCTATATTGTGATTTCTATAGTAAATTTTTAATTCAAGCCTTTGTTGTTCGTACTTTTTACAGTGGATCAGGTAGTGGTCTATGTCATTCTCTTCCTGACATTCTTGGCAGTGTGGTTCTCTTATCATAAAGTATGCTGCACCGAGACGGAGACGCCACAGTTTTTTGTTTGAAAAAGGTTATCAGTTTTGTATTTATTTGGTTCCATCATCACAATCTGACATGCTTCCTTCTGGCAATTAGACCCTATACAACCAGTCCAACAAGCTGACGTGCTTCCTTCTAGCAATTAGACCCTATACAACTGTCGTACATTTATTTTGAGAGAAAGCGTCTTAAAAATAGTAGTCCGGTTTAGAGTGTAGAATGATGGTGAAAAACTCAGTGATAGAAATGTAGAGATTAAATATGATGCTCCACAGAGTGCTGGAGGAGAGTAAAGACAGACTTATTTACGACAAATCGTTTCTCTCAATCTTCTCTTCCACTCTCCTGGTCAAACAATTATTTGCCAGTTTTCCAGACACACACCTGCTCTCACACCGATTTGGTGCTTCAAACACACAGACGACGTGGATACAACTATCTTAAACAAATAGGGGAAATTGTATGGGCTTTGGGTAGTCCAACACCGTAACGATTAAGTTTATGTTGTTTATTAAAGTTAAAAAAGACAATCACTAAAATAATCAATTGTTTACAACAAGAATTATCAAAATTTACGGAAAAATGCAAATAACAAGGTAGGGAGGGGGGTGAAGAAGATTGGTATCGACTAAGCCCGTCCCGCTTATTAGACAAAGATAAACCCAGTCCAAAGATAGATAGTTATCAGGAACGTAGGTAAGTTAACCTAACAGTAAAGTTAATTACTCTGAAAAGAGGTGTTACAAAATTAGGTATAGGTGGTAGAAAGAAATCCTGTTCTTCCCAATTGTTCTTCCCTTTACTAAGCAAATGAAAAGGAGGGGGTTTTAAACAGAGTTAACAAATTATCAACTATCCCACTTAAAGAAACAATGTAGGGTATACAGAAAAAATATATATTACTAGGAAAGCAAGTTAACAAAATGGTTACCAAAAAAAAAAGATTTAATTTCCTGTCATTCATGCACACGCGTGAGGATCAAAACTCATATATTCACACACTTACCGATGGCAGCATCAGACAATCCATAGAATTATATAACCAACAATTACTCTTGACACGTGAAAATGTCTAGTACTTCGATGTCCCGCCCCAGATGTAGCGAGATTTGCTGATAGCGAATATTCCCACTAATCGCCGGACTTGAAGACTCAGAGTTATTATGTTTTATTATATGAAAAGGAGTCTATGGGATGGCACTGACACCATTCAATACAGGGGTTAAAATGAGGTCTCTTTAATTTCGCTGCTGGAGGTAAAATTCCTTCAAGGCGTAATGATAGCAACTGACCGGTATGGTTTAAATCCAGTGAGGAAAAATTAGGCTCAGTCACAGTCAGGTAAATAGGTATTCTCTCACAGTAGAGCCGTAAATAAGTTATCGCTACTGGCACTGTTCATCTTCCAGTTTATATTACAGATTGTAATTAAATTTGATGAGTTATTTAAAAAAAGTTCTTGGGGGTGCTTTCTTTCATGTAATTGATAGCTATGAGGCATCGGACCGCCACAAGAATTATATTTAAAAATGTTCCATCAATATATCTGGAAGTTAAGAACCGAGTCTGAAAAGGACTCTGTATGATTTCTCTATTGCTTTCTTTATGCTGGGATCGCACAGGTTACGATCACTCGCTTTGCACAGAATAGAATTCACTGCAAATATGTATAAAATCCATGGGATGATCTAGCAAGATTTCAAATATAGCTAGTGCTTCTGTTAAGTTCTGGCCAGCGAGTGATAAAGTGTATTTCTACGTGGTCTGTATATATCTAGAATAAAATGAAAGATGAGTGGGACATGAGAAACTTGACAGCTTTTTTTATCTCAGAAGACTTTTGGGGATCTGACCGCCAGACCAAAGAGAGAAGCCGCCCCTGGCCTCTCGTATCTTCGCTCGCTGCTTGAGTCAGCTTTCCCCGTTCGCTCCCACTGCGATCGGTTCCGTGTTTAACACCGAGATGCGAAATCGTTTCAGGGACCACTACTGTCTTTAATAGCATGCCGTCCGTCCTTCCTGAGATCTCCCCCCAGTGTCTTTCTTCTGACCGCTCTGGTCCATCTTGCGAGCGGTTTAGTGTTCGCGCGGAGATGACAAATACGTGCGAGAAACTAGCTTCTCTGCTCGGGGATCGTCTCAGTGTCTTTAGATCTCATGCCGCCTACTAAATGAGTCCCTGTGGAATCGGTTCGCTCTGGCGAAACCAAAAAGTTACAACAAATGTTCAGGGGTTCTAATGTTATGAAAAGCTGAAAGTCCCTTTAATCATCCATCAAATCAGGGAAAATTCACTTGTCGAACTAGACGTACGTCACAACAACCAGTCCAACAAGCTGGCATGCTTCCTACTGGCAATTAGACCCTATACAACCAGTCCAACAATCTGACATGCTTCCTTCTGGCAATTAGACCCTATACAACCAGTCCAACAATCTGACATGCTTCCTTCTGGCAATTAGACCCTATACAACTGTTGCTGAGTTATAATCGTGCTGATAACGCGAATGTCGTGGGTTCGATCCCCACACTGGCCACCACTTTGTTGCTGAGTTATTTGCCGGTTGAAGATCATGCACTGAGTATGGTTACTTTAGTGATCTTTTGTTAATCGTGCTTTGTTTAGTATTACGCGAATTAGGGTGAAGGTGTTCATACAACTCAGTAGCATGGTATGAAGAAGTAGTTCATGTAACTTGAACTCAGCAACATTAATGAAGTAATTAATTCCTTCAGATTGAGTCCGTAATATTTAATCACATGTACACACAGGATGATCATTTCAAATAGGAACAGAACATAAGTCCTTATAAGTCATGCATAAATTAATCAATAACGTAGACTGCTGGTTTACGTGTCAATGTCCGTTTAAGGATACAATGCAGTATTGTCGTCAGAACATCACAGCTATATGCACGCGCAGCTAGACATGGCTACCTGCCGACAGTGAGACTGCGAGTCTGAATATTTCATACGAATTTGACGATTATTCTCCTCCTTCTGAGAATTCTAGTTAAATACTAACCTCCATAAATTTTCCTCTCATATAGAGTTCTAGGACTGACCCTGGTCCATCAAAAATGCTTATATAAATGGCTATATCATGCCATTGAATTGGAAGGTTAGAAAAACGCAGCTATTCAGCTTGGCGGTCAAGTAACAAAGGGTAGCGTCTCCTAGTTACCGACTGTGTCCTAAACAACGCTAGACACGTCATAATCGATCGTGTATGGAGCGTTCAATAATTGAAACATCTATCGCAATATATTAAATGTCTTAACCTTTACGATTGCACGTCCGATAACCTTTAGCAGACGGCGTTAATATCATATACCGTAACAACAACCAGTCCAACAATCTGACATGCTTCCTTCTGGCAATTAGACCCTATACAACCAGTCCAACAAGCTATGCGAACCAATTCTGGAGAGTTCACCCTCGGGATCCCTTTGATTTAGGCATTGGTTATAGTCCTTTGTTTGACATTCGAAATAACGCTTTTAGCCTCCCTTCTATTCTCTCACGTCCTTCACTAAAACAAACTCAGCCTATTGTTTCACCATTAATGAGGTTGACCAATATGTTGCAATCCTTTTCCAGAAGCCCCGCGACTATAACTGTTTAATACCACCTTGATTCTATATCTTTCAATTTCATGCTTCCTTCATGGCTTCCTGATGTTCACCCCTCTCCATTGTCTGTCGTCATTGTTGTTCTCTGACATGGTACTCTATCTTTTATTTTTTTTCCCGTAACCAGCATAGAGAGTACTACTTTCCTTCTCATAGCCGACCCATTATTCTCTATATTACGTCATGCCGAACCGTATGTCACTGCTCCTGTGACACTGACATACGTAGGATGCACATAGTAACACCAGACGACAGAACAAGTAAAGACATCAACAATATAATGAATAAACATAGAACAGCCTGTGCTAGTCTAAACAACATCTGGACATCCTCTTAGTACAGTATAAACATCAAATTAAGATTATACGAAAGCTGTGTACTTTATGTGCTTCTCTATGGTGCGGAATGCTGGAGAGTTACATAGAAGGAAATGTCGAAAATGTCCTCTTTCTACACAATCTGCCTAAGGAAAATTCTCTGAATCTTTTGGCCGAATACCATCATCAACCAAGAACTGCTTACTTGGAGCAACCAAGAGGACATGCACACCGTCATAACTTGAATTGGACTGGCCACGTCCTCAGAGGTCCTGTTGGCATCAAAAGAACAGCTATGCAATGGACTCCTGAAGGAAAGCGAAAGAGAGGCCGACCAAAAACAACTTGGCGGAGAACTGTGGAGGCCGAGATGCAAAGAACGAACCAGAGCTGGGGCACTGCACGAAGGATGGCCGTCGACCGATCAAAGTGGAATCAGTTTGTTGCTGCCCTATACGACGCCACTATGCGTGATGGCCACTGACTGCTTCGACAATTCACGGCTAAGGTTCAAAGAAGAAGGATATTTCATTATCTTTGTCTGTTTCTCTGACTTTGTCTTTATTGTTGCTAATATTTTTGTATGATTCCACATCATGATAGGTATGTTACTTGGTGTAAACGTAGCGCCGCCTGGAGAATAAAATTAAATTTTGTTTGTTTATTTCTTTGTTGCTTTAAACCAGTTTAGCAATGATAGATGGGATCAATACACCTCCCTGTCTGCATTAAAAACACACACATACACATACATATACGCAACCACACTTATACATATACACAAACCTACTCATACACACATATGGGACCCCAAGATGCAGCAATAGTGAATGCGGTCAGCGACTCATAGCTTGACTGCCTGCGTCAGGACCAGCGAACCAGAGCTGGTCAAGACCGTGCTCCACCTCCACGTGGTGGTCCTGGAAACAGTCTGCAGCAGTGCAGGCTGGCTGAGCGAGCATGGATCGAAATGGGTGTCGTGAAATATTCTAATCCACATATATAAATTATCAGGTAAATATAAAGCCTAACAAATAAATTCTAATAAAGAAAAGAGCAATGGTAAAATAACAGTGCTGTCACAAAGAATGTACTCGAAATCCCCCTTGTTTTCTACTTCGTCGGCAAATTGTAACGCTTTCACGTTGATAGTAAAAGCCTACTATATTATTACCCGCGTTCTTCAATGAAACATGTGCTGTATTTCTTGGAAAAACATTGAGATACCAAGCTGATCAATGACTTAATTTAAATATTTCATTCATTCCATTTTATACACGGCGTAACGAACGAACAGATGGACTAAAGGATAGAGAGAGGGGAGGGCTAAAAATCAGGAACGCATGCAAAATTAAACACGCGACTCGCTATTAATGCCACCCCAACAAGCGTAACGCGATACACAATTACTACTATCACGCGTGTAAGGCCACATGCACTAACTTTTTTTCAGACGGACAGTGATAAATTCACTACCCTTCCCAGAGTTAGGTTTTTAAATCCTGAAAAATTCTTATTAGGAAAGATGACAATAGATGGGTTTACGTTTGAAAACATTACAGTACCCAGACAGCACATCTTCGAAACAGGAGGTAGAGGAAATTGCATATTTTGAACGCAGCCACTTAGCTCTTTTAAATTGGTATATTTGGGTTCCTTAGGGCTTGCTGACAAAGAATATGTAAAACGTTACGCAAATAGTCTAGGAATTAACAAGTTATAGCCAAAATAAAATGATGGTGCTGTCAGACAACACCCAAAATCAGAATCGCTCAGTGGTAGATTTTTTAAACCTTCATTGTACGGGAAATGGGCCACAAGTTACATTTGAACTGATTGGCTGGAATGATATGTAAGGCTAAACACGATTAGTCGGACTATAAATGCTATCCTTGGTTGTTAGGGGAGACGTAGGAAGGAAAAATTTTTTCAAACACTTGTCGAAACGTGGCTCCATTGGCCAGACTCGCTGATATAATCACTTAGGAGCGTTAGTTCGAGACCACTAGTTCAAATAAGCTTGATAAAGCAACAGTGCGTTGAAGCCAGCTCACATTTTTGCCAAATAAAAGCTTGGAACATAAGCAGATGGGAATTTGTGCCAGTAATTGTGCCAGAATTCATTGCTAGTCAACGTATCTGTGTATTTCCATGAATTGTGGTAGGTTTGAAATATTCAATATCTTTTAATGAAAATTGAATGTAAATTGTTAATTTATGCCTGTATATATGTGTAGTTCAGTAGCGAACATGAGGAAAAGCCTATAATGCTCCAGCCTGAACAGAAGGTGTCGGAGGAAAGTAAAACTGCATGGAATGGCCAAACAGTACACTGACACCTAGATGATTGACTAGAAAGAAATAATGCTGGAATTGCAGAGGCGTAGTAACCATTAAGGAGGTTAATACTGGTATAAAGTATTTCAGATGAAGCTGACAGTTGGCCTAACGCTCTGAACTTAATGTTTGTGATGTATTGTGCTCAGTGTAGAACTAGAGTATCAATTAGTTATGAAGTAGAAGGTACATCCTTCTTGTTTTCAGGGACTGTGGTCTTGATGTTATTGAGCAGCACCTGGTCAGAGCTTTGCTGAATCCAGAGTCGGACAGCATACTCCTTGGTCCATTTAGCTATCAGTGAGGTGTCTCCAGAGCCCAGGGGAGAAATCGAGCAGAGGGGTCTTTTCCTGCCGCCATCACGCAAGATAAGCTGATGTGGCCAGCTGAGCTCAACATTATGTACCCCATCTTAAAATAACATTGTAACATAAACTTAAGAGGGGAAGTAAATTGTTTTAATATCAGGAACTGAGAACATCTCCAATACTAGTTCCAATAAAGACAAACTATTAAAGTCATGATGACAAATACCAACAGAGCTTGAACAAAACAAAACCAGTATTACCTCATATTACTACTACACAACTGACACACATAGGATACTTTTAATAATATATGTCACTATAATATTCAAATTGATAAATTCTGTACATATAACTTGTAAGTAAAATTGATTGTGATTCCTGGTTCCCTTTGTATTTGAATCAGGACACATATTCATTCATAACAGCAATGAATACATATTGTTATTTGAAAAGTTATCAGTGACTCCTTTAAGATATCCTTGTAGAGTGTTTTATGTATGTGAGTGTCACAGTGTTGTCAAGTGTAGTGGAATAAATTAAATTGTTTATCTGTCTGTTGTTGTTTTGACTTACACTTCATCATACACATACCCTAGACATATAACGTAGTCATCACACTATTCCAGAATAATTCTGACTGAGGTATACATATGTGGCAGCAAGTAAGGTTATATATAATACACTACTCTTATTAGATATATATATACCTTCACAGCTGATCTCAGTCAGTACACTAAGTCCCCTATAAATATTTATAACATCACACTTCACCACAATGGAAAGGCAAACCCGGTCCTTAAAAAATGCCGTGCAGAAGTCGGATGTGTCGACCGAAAGGTGCAGATATCACAGCTTAGGCGCAAACAGACACAACGCAACCACCGTCCTTTTCAGGACGAACGAAGAAGAAGAATACACACATACTTAAAATTCCACGCACACATTAACACATAAGCACATACATACTTATACACATTTATAGATTTGGATTATTGTGTTCAGTTGTAATAACCAGTTTACAAGTAAATTTCTGACAGAACCAGTAAGTTCATATTACTTTCTTCATACTAGTGAGGTCTTACTTAACATATTACATAACATGTGTAAGATGGGATGCTGACAACTAGTATTCCTTTAAAAACTCTAGATTTAATTTTAATTCAACTTATTAATCGTAATGACAGCAGATGGTACTTAATATCACACCAAAGAGCTAATTTTAGACATATCTCTAGATGGCTCAGAGATGTCATTAGATTCTGGAATGAATCATTGATCCCTGAACAATGTAAACGTGAAGCATAAATATATTAGGGAGGTAATTGTTTTGCAAGGGAAACAACAAAGATGAAAGCAATAATTATAGTTAAGTGTTATGCATGTTTAAAGGCAGAAGAAAGATACATTCTCTTTCTTAAACATACCAAACCATAGTATGCAATATCAGATTTTTATAATAATGTTCCTTTGTTCTTGCGTTTTTATTTGTAGATGTCCGTGTGCTTTATTACAACATAAATTTACATGCTAGATTGCTTACATTGGCAGTCGGTATTTGTAAAAACGTGTATCTCTTCACGTAATCAAATCCTTTGAAACGTTGTTCAATTGTCAGCGATAAGTAACTCCTGCCAGGCACATAGTGCCGTCAACACTATAAAACTGGTTTGGTGCGTTCACAGTGTACATGGACATAGGTACGATAGAGCTAAGTTTAATGGGAATTTTAAAGAAGGTCATGTTTGACAGCCACATCGTGTAAGGGATTATCAAATGTACATGAAATGGGTGGACAAGCGTGACCAGCTTATAAAAAAGAACAGTGTTTAGAGAAATACCAATAACTATTGAACAACTTTGTTTTCGCTTTCTGGATATTACTAAGGTAAGTGCTTTTTTTTTTAATCTCAAGACTGGGAGAAAAAAAGAACATCCAGATTTAGTAGAAATAAAAATCTCATAAAGATATAGCAAGCTAGATTTTATAGAAGTGCTAATCAAGGACTTTAGGAACATAGGTGTGTATGATGATGCGTCACTTACTTCAAAGCCACCAGTTTTTTTTTCACTCACTATGCCATGGACCCCGAGTTTACAAAGACAATAAATTTTCTGCTGTGCTATCAGACTTTAAAGATTAAAAGAAAAACAAGAGTTAAATGTAAAGTTTGTGATACTTTTTTACGTTTTCACGCAGGCAGGAATTGTCTGTCAGAATACCACAAGCCTTAGCTGGAAATATATAAAGATGTGTAAAGTGTTTATTATGTAATCATCATAAATTATTTTGCTCATGTGTTACTGGTCGTACAGTAGCTTTAGAAAGATGTCTACTGAAGTCAAATGTCATTAATTTAGCTAAGATAATGCACCTACTTATAATAACTGTCATGTATTCAGTGGAAGATATTTTAAATAGTTTGTTTTTAAATCCTTGTTATGTACATTTTAAAAATATGTATAATTGTATTATTTAATGTTGAATTGTTTTGCAAATGTATTGTGTGAAGCAGAAATGTTTGCAGTAGAGTAAACTGTGAACGCTGTGAATTTTTCTGATAATACAATTTTTGTTTCTTACTTGTGAAATATAATGTTTACAATTTTTGTGCATTTTTTCTGTTGACTAATTATTAAATTGTTTTAACTTACATCAATATAAATTAAAACTATGTTAAATGTGCATCTAAATATCTTAGACTGTTCAGTTATACAGAACGTGAAGTATACCACTCTTGGGTAGACTTAGAATGTATCAAGGAACATTACAAGTCAGATATGTCCAAGTATGAGAAAGTAATACAAAATAGCAGGTCTGATAACTAAGGCTGCTGAGCTTTTCGCGCTTTCGCAGCCGATGCCAAAATGAAGAATCATTGCTATTATCTACATTGTAGATCTAGACTTTGTCATGTGACTTTTCTGCGATTCTGAAATTTGTTGATTTGGAGTCACATGCTCCAGTTTCTTTCCAATTTATTTAAATGATCTTGACACCTGGTGTCATGCTTGTAGTGGGGGATGAGGTGGTATACTGTGCATTTCCCGCCATCCAAATTTGCAGGGCTAAAATTATGTGCTCTGATTCTGGAACTTGTTGAACTGATCGTCACGTCCTTCACAGAGCAACTTCCCAACACCCTGGCCAATCAGAAATTAATTGTTAAATTCTACTGCCTGGAGACAGCCTGGTAAAAATCTAAGCTAATTCTGGGTGCTCAAGTAATTTCCGTCAAGCTGAATGTGCAACGCTAGTTTCTCAACATGTTTAACCATCAGAAGGAACTGCTATTGTGTGCCATTCTGGTATGCTAGTCGATCCCAGTAGCGTTGGCCAGGTAACTTGACAGTTGCCGGTTTCCTAGATACAACATGTGGAGGTACTTCGGTGATCTTGGTTCTATTTCCAACCCTAGAATTGACTCGAAAACTGCATGAACTCATATACATCCCAATAATAATAATAATAATGATAATAGCCTCCGTCAGTCACAGTTGACTTTGGGAATGCACCCCTGCAGTGACAGCCCTCATTTGCTATTTTCCTGGTGTTCCTTTCGACGTTTTCTCCTGTTTTCTGCTTGCTGTGAGAGCTTCTTTTCGACCAATCTGAAGTGGCGCCGTAGCGAGCATCGCGACTTGGTGAGATCGGCAGCATCATTCTCCAATGTTGCTGGATTTGTTGAATGCATCAGAAACAGGCAAATAAAAATATAGACCCCCCAAAAAAAGTAATAGCAACCCAAAGAAACTAAACAAGCAATGAAATACATAAAGAAAATAAAATAAGGTAATAATAAATAGAATGGCCTGCTTTGATAACCAAAGCAGCAAGTCAATAAGGCTCTACACTTACCAGATAACGGTAGTCAGTATTACGTCCACCACTTCCCGCCCCATTCCTTTATTGTAGATATTATTGGCTGTTCTGTCAGCGGCTTTCACTTTTCTCTATTATTTATTTGGAACTTGTGTCAACAATTAAATATATTGTCATTGTAAACTTTGTACACAGGATAGGGGGGTGTGTCTCTCGTGACAACATTGTACACGGGGGGGGGGGGGGGGGGGGGGGGGGGGGAGGGGATCTCTAGAGACAACAGAAAAATCAGCCAACACGTCATCAACATCTCTCAGCTCCATCTGGAGCACAGGTCCTCAATAAAACCATACCTTCTTGGCCTGTGCCATCAACTCAAATGTAGTCATCTATCCTATTCATTGCATTGAGATGTCGATGACAACTGAGTAGTTCCTCACAGACATAAAGTGCAGTCACAATTAAACTTTGTTCAATTTATTTACTAGATGTAAAAATGATCTCACAGCAGAATTCTGCCAAACAGATATCTCCTATCTCACTACCCCTTACATGCCAACACTCAGAGATGAAAAGCCTGTTTTAAAAAAAAAGTATAAAACAGCCTGATAACACACGTACCAAAAGAGTTAATTCATGTACACATATTTTCAATTACAGTGAGCTGCATTATAATTGAGACATGTGACCTTTGACTTTTTAATCAGGTCTACACTTATTTTAACACAGATAAGACGAGTCTGAGTATATTTTACTTGTAAATATGATGGGATCGTGTCATCATTTAGTCTATTTCTACAATCAGTGTGAATACATCCTAATCCCCCCAGAGATTAAAAAAAAATATGTTTAACAAAAAAAATTTCCATACAAAAACTTAAAAAATAAAAACCTGAAAGAACGTTTTATTCGTGTACAAATATTTTCAATCAGAATGGGCTGCATTATAATTGAGACATGAGCCCTATGCCTTTTTTTTAAAAGTAGATCTTCACTTGTTTTAAAACCCAACCAACAAGTGCACGAGTTTATTTAACGCTTCCAGTCGCAAATCCTCGTACACTTGCACAATTGCTGCTTGATTGTAGTGGTTGATTCTTTTTTTCACGTGATCTATCATCTCACTGAATATATATATACATATATATATATATATATATATATATATATATATATAATATATATATATATATATATATATATATATATATATATATATATATATATGTCGATCTTGTCTACGGTGTATACGAGCGCTCATGTGGCATTCTCACACTGGAGTGGGCAATCTAAATGAAACACACCGTTGCCATCTTTGAAACGCGTGAGACGCAGAAGATGTAATGAGAGACGGCCCTTGGTTTTAGACATCTCGGCGCTGTCTGACACCAGAGGAAAACACCTTGATGAGCATGAAACCGTAAGAGGTGTGAGTAGGGCAACGGATATCGTGGGATGTTACCATTAGTGGGCGGACCTTGAGTTGTGTCGATTAGGAAGATAATCTTTACTAAGATGTGATCTCATGTCATCCAAACTGAGCATAGGACTGGTGATTTGCTCCCTAGAGGGATGAGCGGAGCTTTGCCCGACATTTTGACGTGGCTATTATGTGGTACAGGAGTGGATATGTAGATTTAAACTGAAACAGTGAGAGAGTCGAGCCAGAGTTGAAAAGAAGCCAGATCGTCTTCATGTGTGGTATGCATCCTCGGTACGATACACCAGTGAGGTAGAGGATTTGATATGCATATGTAGCGTCTGTGCTAAGAGAACTAACGATATAGAGGTATGCTTGCATATGAGTACATTTTTATAATACTTTAGATTTAATAATATTAGACGTTTCAGGTTAAGGATTTATTGATTTTTAGAGTTTGTCTATCTATAACAGTTTGATAGAAGCTGATTTGCGACGTATGTATTTTCTTGTGTACTTCACGTATAACTCATCGCTATTTTCATCTGTGAGACTGTGTGTTAAGAGTCAGTTTGTTTTAAGTTAGGAATGTGACCTTATTTAAACTTCTTTTTTATATTTGTGGTCTGAGGGAGTTAACCAGTTGTAACATTTTCTGGAATAAGTTAGATTTAGTTGTTATCTTCCCTTGAATTGTCAAGTTGACCATTTAAGGAGTTTTGTAGATCAGTGTAGAAGGTCCGAATGCTGTGTGATGATATAACTTCTGTTGCCAAGGGCAGGTAGTGCTGGCACTTAAAGTATGGTGTAGACTTAGGACTGGTGTACATGTGTAAAATAGTTGCACAGTCATACAGGTACAGTTCCAACAGGAACGCCACACCAAATCACGACGTATGGAGTCAATGAATGTTGTAAAATCCTTGTGACGTTTATATTATTTAATGACGACGCCACGTTGACGAAAATGCGTAGACATAAACAAGTAGGTAGGTACATCATAGGTACAATCAAACAGTCATTGTTACAGCAACACAGCAATGGACGGTAGACAGCATCATAGTAAAGATGAATTACATGCATATCAGTACATCATAGGGCTGTAAATGTATTCAGGCGGAAATCTCCATCCCTTTCTATAACAGCTGGAAGATATCAATATGATAGGAGATCAAATCCTCTCTCCTAAATCTAACCTCAGCAAGACAGGGACGTCTTCTGAAGTGTATCAATAATGTCCTCAAAAATCCTCCAAATTCCTTTAGTTATCCAAGATATCAAATCTGGAACAAGCAGCAAAGTTTAGCAGGCAGATAGTTCTTAAGACATGCATCCATCGATGCAGTAACAGCGAACATGATTCGTGAGCTGACGAAAAACTTCTCATAGCGTAGACCCTCCTATAATCGGGCTACAAACAAAATGTCAATCTCGAAAGATATCGATAAGTGTCAAAAATGTCATTACCTTTTCTTCAGGAAATAAACATATAACTCACAGGCTTCCAAGCACTTTGAATCACCACAGATATATCATCTCCAAAGGAACAATATGAATAGGACATTATTTCCTGAACAGATTAAGCACAGACGCTGGCAAACCAAACGCGTCTTGCTTATCACACATCTGCCACACTCTTTGAATGTCGGGGCGGAACCCGTGCAAAAAAGCGATCAAGACCAGACATGCGCAGACAAGCGTGACTCGAACCGTGTTCAGCCAACTTACGAACCAAAGAATATTCTGGAGAACAATCGTACAGATTCGAGCCTAATAAGGAAATGAATCTTGAAACATTGCGATTGTCAACTGTTTATAAGAACTGACGACCTGAGCGCTCCGTATATGGAGATGACTCAAAATCGTTCACACAAACTATCGGCAACCATCGTCACACGATTAGACAACTAGTAGAAATAAAAAAGTGACTACAATACATGAGTTATTTCCCATGCATTAGAAAATAAATACATAGACGAAAAACGTTGCAACAATCGTCGCAACATTACCGCAACCTCCCGATTAAAAAAAATGCACAACATTTTTTTTTTAAAAATATCCAACAGTAAAGCAACAGGCGGCCTAACCACGCACGAATTATGCGCGGATAATTAAATTGCCTAATATGAGGCTAAATTGACACATAGAGTGTCTGGTGAGAATATTTCTCAACAGATAAAAAATCTGATTCACAAGATATATCGGGGAGGTGCCACCAACACACACTACGCTTGCATGAAAATACAATATAAATATGCAAGTTCATATCATTATAATCAAATAGCGGTGTCATACTCTAATACCGCTTAGAATGGATGTACACATCTGATATAGAATGTTAAATAGTACATTATCTAAATGTTTAATAATATCATTACATAATGAAATTAAACATAAATGACGATCCAGGACACATCTCCTTTCGTTCCAAGGGAAGTGTACAATGCGGAACTCTCCATGTTTGACAACAGAAAGGTAGCTTCTCAGATCAACAATAACGTGCTGAGAAAAAACAACCAATATATTTCTATTTAATAGCCATTAAGTTTCATACTATACAATACATTATTATTAACAATTGTGGCGGGAGCCGCGCTAGCGTAGTGGTTACAACACCGCTCTGGCGACCGGGTGATACAGGATCAAACCCGGGCGACGGCATTTGAGGATTTTTCGTCGACCGGGATTTGGACTGGATTAACTCGAGACCTGGCGAGGACATTTGAAGGAGTGTCGTCGACCAGGGACTGGCGGCTCCTGAGCCGACCCAGCTGCAATGGGTACCTCCGAAATCGGCGAGTATTTGCCTGAATGGCGAGGGACACCTGTCTCTGTACAAGAAATAAAGGGATACTCACGTAAAATCAATGTCAGGTTAGACATAAAATAATAACCTGAGATTTCGCCTCGAGTATTAGCGGGCGTACGCAAAAAAAAAAAAAAAAAAAAAAAAAAAAAAAAAAAAATTGTGGCCGAGTAAACTTTCGGCCCTTATATTAACCAATTAGTCTTCTTCTTATATTAAAGATGGGAACAGAAGAAGATGATAACAAAGCACAATAGTATGTGTTCACCTAAAGTGAGGAAAGATGTGCTACTGTATTGTAGAAATATAGGTGTGTTATGACTCTGTCGTATATCTAGAAATAGGACAGAAGTATTAGTTGGAATCATGTGGGCATCTAGACAGAATGTCAGCCATCACATTATCCGCACCACGGATAGCTCGTACCGTGAAGTGAAAAGGTTGAAGAGCTATAGCATATCGAGTGGATCTCGAACTCTTCAAATTCTTAGTCTGAATAGCTGTAGGAGCTTTCTGATCAGTCTCTAGAATGAAATGTGCGCCCAGGAGGAATCTTTGTAGCTTTAGAATTGACCAAACCATCGCTAACAACTCACGGTCTAAAACCGAGTAGTTCCTCTCTGCCGCATTTAGTTTTCTAGAAATGTACATAACAGGATGCAGAGTATTTGCATATTCTTGCATCAGTGCTGCTCCAATCCCAGTGGATGAAGCATCACTCCGAAGAACAAAAGTCCTACCAAGAGTAGGTAATCTTAAGATGGGAGGAGAAGAAAATATATTCTTGATTTGGTCTAGTGAAGATTGGCATTCTTCAGACCAACGGACCAGATTAGGCGAACCTTTCTTCAACAATGTTGAGAGAGGTGCCATGATCGAAGATAAATTTGGAATAAATCTCCCATATAATTGAATTAAACCTAAGAGACTCCTAACTTGTTTCTTCGTTTTAGGAACAGAGATGTTCAGTATTTTGGAAGTATTGTGGTCTTCTGTCTTCAAGAGACCATGACCAACACGATGACCCAGGAAAGAGATTTCACCAAAACCAACATAGGCTTTAGAGGGTTTTGCTGTCAAATTAAACTCACGTAGAGTGGACAGTAGGTCATATAAACCCAAATAGTGATCTTCCCATGAATCACTGAAGAGACAGATATCATCTAAGTATGCGATGACATCTGAACGATGAGAAAGAATTCGACGCATCATGCGAACGAAAGTAGCAGGGGCGTTCATAAGACCGAAAGGCATAACATTCCATTGAAATAGACCCCTAGGTGTTGAGAAAGCAGTAAGAGGTTTGGCATGATCTGCAAAAGGCACCTGCCAATAACCTTTAGACAAGTCAAGTTTAGTGAAGAATCTAGAATTAGAAAGTCTAATAAGTAGATCTTCTAGTAAAGGCATAGGTTCAGCATCGAACTTTGCGACTTGATTTAATTTGCGATAATCAACGCAAATTCGTATGTTCTTATCCTTCTTCCGGACAATAACCATGGAAGAAGAATATGGTGAAGTCGATGGTTCAATTATATTTAATTGAATCATTTCATCCAATTCATTTTCCACTTGCGACTGAAAGTGTATAGGAATAGGATACGGCCTAACCCTAATTGGATTATTGTCGGTAAGAATTATGTCATGTTCTATGACATCTGTGTGTCCAGGAATGTCAGTGAGAACATCCTTAAATGTTTGTAACGTCGACGAGACTTGACGATGTTCATCAACAGAAAGATTAGGAGAAATGGAGACATCTTTCCAAGATTCCATGGAATGTAATGGAACCACTGGAAGAGGAAGATCGACATAAGAAAAAACAGATTCCTCATCCTGTATGACAGACAGGGATGAGTAATGACCATGAGGTACAGAAGAATCGTCCGTTGCCTGGAAAATAGGCAGCAAATAGTCTGGACGCTCATGAAATTCCGCTAGCATGTTGATATGGAAAATTTTATGCTTTCCATCTATATCGACCCCATAGTCAACATCGGAAATTCGTGAGACTATTGCATATGGACCTTTCCATGCAATCAGAAGTCTATTTTCCCTACTGGGGAGTAGGACGAATGCTTTGTCACCTGGACAAAGTTGTCGTAGACATCTGTTCTTGTTAGCAAACTGCCTTGCTTTTTCTTTAGCAATTTCTGATAAAGCAGTCGCTAGTTTGCATGCCTCAATGATCTTTTGCCTAAGAGCAATGACATACTCATATGAGGATTGAGTGTCATCACTAATATCATCGGCAGTGATGAGATCGTGTAACAAAGACATAGGGCCGCGCGGACGCGCGCCAAAGACAAGTTCAAAGGGAGAAAATCCTGTGTGTTCGTTTGGAACCTCTCTATAGGCAAAGAGAGCCGCGGGAAAAACCCTGTCCCAATCTTGAGGATGATCTTCAGTTATCTTACCAAGTAAAGTCTTGAGCGTTCTATTCAGACGCTCAACTAACCCATTAGACATAGGATGATAGATGCTACTGAGAGATCTTTTAATGTGTAAGGTAGACATTACTTGAGACATAGTATCAGATATGAGTTGAGTGCCATGGTCTGATAGTATTTCTCTGGGGAACCCCAAGCGAGAAATTATCAGCCAAAGAGCATCTGCGATATCTGTAGTAGATATGCTCTTTAGAGGGATAGCCTCTGGCCAACGTGTGCACATATCGACACATGTAAGGATAAACTGATGTCCTCTGGCCGACTTTATCTTAAAAGGGCCAATAATATCTATGGCCATTTTCTGAAATGGCCGAATAGGGATGTCAGCAGCCTTGATAGGCGCAGCATGTCGTGGTCCTCTAGATTTGACCTCCTGACATACCTGACATGATCGGCAGTATATACGAATGTCCTTGTTAACAAAGGGCCAAAAGAAAGCCGCAAGGACTCTCGACTTTGTACGGGAAAATCCCATGTGTCCAGCACATTGCGAGTCATGAGCATGTTGCAATATTTGCACTCTCATACTCTTGGGAACAAGAATTTGCGAATGTGCTGACGTAGCCGAGTCTTGTACCATACGTACAAGTACGCCGTTTTTCATTGCTATCCAAGATTTTCTTTGTGTATCCTTATTTGGATCACCTTTCTTCGCAAGAATGAAGAATTTTTTTAGCGTAGGATCTTCTTCTTGTAATTTTATGAACGAGTCACGAGAAATAACCAAGGTACTATCTTGGCTATGAACTTCATTATCATTATTCAACGAAGTTTGCGGTGTTTGTAGAGCTTGTGCTCTTGTAACCACTGCATTGGTAGCTTGCATATTATCATCTTCCCAAGCAGCAATCTGCTGTGGGGTACACTCCCTAACTCCGTGAATACGACCAATAATAAGGTCCGCAATAGGATTAGTTAAGAGACAAGCATGCACATCTCCAGTAAAGAAAGGAGTGGCAATGCGAATTACAGCAGTAGGATATTTTTCTAGAGTGCCGCCACATGTGACACATTTAATAACCCTTCCTGTAGCACAAGATGGATCTACAAGCGATTGTCTAACACCAATAGTGGTGCATCCGGAATCGAAAAGTAGTGAGACCAGAGTATTATTAACAAGACCCTTATGTAGGATTAGAGAACCTCTCCCGTCATGTGCAACCGAAGCAGGAAGAGCGGGGAGAGGGTGACCACAACTCAAAGTCGATATTGTAGTCGGTTCAAACAGAGTACTGCATTGGGGGCATTTATTTGCCCTCCCAAAGTCAAAAGAAGGACAAGTGACAGCGTCAGAGTTTTTATTATCAGAAACCTGATTACAAGCTCCCTGAGATTCTTGTTGAACCGAGTTAGCCTGCTGATATCTCTTTTTTTGTATTGAGATCTACCGCGACTACTATTACCTCTGAAGTTATCACTGTTGTTATTATCTCTGTAGTTATTAGTTTCTCTATTATAACTGTTATCCTGTTTTGAACTACAGTTTCCATGATTATTATCATGTCCACATTGATGCGAACATCTATTTGTTTGGTTTTGAGGTCTACGCGAGAAAAAACCTCTGTTACCATATCCTCGTCTGAAATGCCTAAAATTATTAGGTCTCCGAGCTCTCCGGTTTTTCCTGGACCAGCGCACGCACCCCTCTATCGCTACAGAGACTCTCCTGCGCCTTGCAGAACTGGTCCTTCGACTCAATTCCTTTGAGTTCAATGGACAGTTCTTTGACCAAATAAGTGGAGTTGCCATGGGCACCAAGATGGGTCCCAGTTATGCCTGCCGCTTTATGGGCTACCTGGAGTATCAGGTGTGGCAGCAGTATCCTGGACCTTTTCCATTGATGTATCATAGATACATCGATGATGGCATAGGTCTCACCGATATGCCAGAGGTTGACCTATCTAGGTTCATTAATTTCATTAACAACTTCCACCCTGCGATCCAATTCACCTCTCACATCTCCACTGTCTCTGTTAATTTCCTTGACATTGTTGTCACTATCACTCCGCCCCACCTCACCACTTCGGTGTACTACAAACCCACCGATGCACACAGTTACCTCCTTTATACTTCCTCGCATCCTCCGGCTTGTCAGGACTCCTTGCCTTTCTCACAACTTCTCATCCTCCGTCGGTTATGCCAAGATGATGACAACTTTCTATGCCGAGCACAAGAAATGTTGGACTTCTTCCGTAACAGACAGTATCCAGAAGATGTTCTTACCTCTGCCTTAGAACGTGTTTCCCTATCTCACGTCTAGAGGCCCTCAAACCCCGCCAAAAAACCTCCTCTGATAGTCAAGTTAATAATGACCTATCACCCTCACAGCACTGCTGTCAAAATGATCCTGTTTCGCCACCTACCTCTCCTCCAAGCTGACCCAGTGGCGCGGGAAGCATTTAGTGAGCCACCCTTGCTGGCATATAGACGGGACAAAAATTTGAGGGACCTCCTAGTCCACAGCCGTCTGAAAACCGTCAACGATGGCCACTTTGGAACCAAGCCATGTAACCGTACACGATGTAAGACATGTCAGTATGTAATGGAAACACGTTCAGTCTCGTTCCCTAACGCCAAGTTTACCATCACCCATGGCTTCACATGTGAGTCACGCAACGTCATTTATGCTATTATATGCAAACGTTGCACCATTACGAACATCGGCCAAACGGGCACACGACTGGGCGACCGATTCTGCAGACACCTCTATGACATCTCTCAGTTTAATTCCACACCTGTGGCCATCCACTTCAATGGCCCTGACCACCACGGTGCCACTGACATCCAGGTGACAGCCATCAGATACTGTTCCTCGGACGCCAACAGTCGGTTTCGCCAGGAACAACGCCTCATCCATCTTATGGGTTGCCTCAAACCACACGGTTTCAATACCCAACATTCTTTTGTCTGAGACGCCTTTCTCTATCGAGTCCCTGTTGTATTATGACTTTCTACTTTGATGCGATCACCCTTTTTTTTTTTTTTTTTTTTAAATTACCATTTTTTTAATTTAAAAATTTTATTTATTAATTTTTTTTTTTTTTTTTTAATTTGTTTATTTATTTTATTTTATTTAAATTTTTTTTTTTTTAATTATTTTTTTCTTTATTATTTTTTCTTTTATTTATTTCTTTATTTAGTTTTTATTTTTATTTATTTATTTATTTGTTTTAAATTTATTTATTATTATTATTTATTTATTTATTTATATTTTATTTATTTATTTTATTTTATTTATTATTTATTGATTACTTTTTTCTCACTCTTTTCCAGTCCTTGTTTTTTTTATTTCTTTTCTTTATGTACTATCAACTTCCTCTTTCGGGTTTAGTGGCAGACATCCTGCTTTGCTTCACATGTGACTGGACTTAATATTAAGGGAGTTTTTTTCTCTTATTTTTATAGTTTCATGTTTTCTACTTAATTCTCATTTTCTTTCCCTCCTGTCTCTTGTTTGTCTGTCCCTGACGAAGGCCTTGTGGCCGCAACGTAGGTTTTTCTTGTCCTTCTCCTTGTAAGACGTATTACTATTTGTGTGGGTGTGTGTTTTTGTTTTTTTGTTTTTTTTCAACTGTTTTACCCCGTCTTACGGCAGTTCTCCTCATATACTTATATAAAATTATTAGGTTGGAAGTAACGAGGACTGTCAGCTCGTCTCCAATTCTTCGAAGGAGAATCACCCTGAAATTGATTTCCATAATTTTGACCGTAACTACGGTTACTTTTCCTATCAAAATTTTGTTGGAATCTATGACTAGAGTTTTGACCGTAAGGTGCTGCCGAAGCAACTGGCAGACCTTCTTTTACTTTAGCGTTACCAATGGCTACGTGAGGATGCGCAGTTATATACTGGCTACAGAAATCTTCCATTTCTTTTATTGTTTAAGGTTTACGTTCATGAAGGAAAGCAAGGAAAGACTCATTGACAGAAGACATGACTTTGTCTCTAAGTATTAAGTCCAAAAGTCCTTCATAAGTTTTTTCTGTCTTAGACAGCTCCACCCAACGTGAAAAAGTAAAACGTATCTTTGAAACGAATTCAGAGAATTGCATTCAAGTTTCTGGCAACATATTTTTAAATTGAAGACGATAGCCGTCTTCGTCAAGTTGGTATTTCTTTAACAATATAGCCCTGACAACCTCATAGTTGTTCTTGTCAGGCTCATCTACCATACTTAACATACTCAAAGCATCACCTCTAAGTATCTTGGACAAATGATAAACCTGCAGTGATTTATCTATGTTATGTACTTTACATGAAGTTTCAAATCTGTCCAAATAGAATGTTATATCGTCGATGGAAGCATTGAATGGTGGTAGATTAAGCTTGAAAGTGCTTGCATTAGTCTTATCTGAGACCTTATTTGCATCATTAGCATTACCCATGTTCATCACCTTTAATTTCTCAACTTCCAAAGCTAAGAGTTTTTCTTCATGC
This sequence comes from Oreohelix idahoensis, assembly GCA_024509875.1. Classification (NCBI taxonomy): domain Eukaryota; kingdom Metazoa; phylum Mollusca; class Gastropoda; order Stylommatophora; family Oreohelicidae; genus Oreohelix; species Oreohelix idahoensis. The sequence continues at coordinate 28,531 of JAMPIV010006675.1, forward strand.
TCCATTTTTGCTTTTCTCTCATCAGCCTCTCTTTGTAACTTTCTTTCTTCAGCTTCCCTTTCAAGTTTTTTATTTTCAATCTCTGCCTCTCTTTGTAACTTTTTTTCTTCAGCCTCAGCTTGTTTTTCTAATCTTTTAGCTTCTGCTTCTCTTTTTTGTTTTTCCATTTCCATTTGGAATCTTTTTTCATCCACCTGCATCTGCAGTTTCTTTTGTTCAGCTTCCATTGTTAATGCTTTATCATATTGAGTAGTTGCAAATTCTTCTAACTTATCACCAGTCTTCCCAAGCGATTTACCCTGCTCAATAAAGTATTCAAGTGTAGACATGTTGTCTAAAATCTGAGTCCACAACCTGAAATAATTAATTACCTTATTTCAAACTTAATAATAACAAGTCTTGAATCAGGTCTTGTTTACTCACAACACTATATTATCATCCCAATCTATGTGGGAAACAAGTCTTAAATCAAAGACCTTGTGTATAGACCTTTTGAAATATCATCAATCAACTCTTGATCATAGGTGCACTTCCCATTCAATAGTGCACAATACTATTCATCATTTATTTATCATCAGTGTAGTAGTAGTGCATCAGCATAATCCATTATTCAATTACCATTAGTGTAACCACTGACTATGTAAACACAACTACAATGTAAACATCAACCATGTAAACACTAACAATGTAAACATTAACAATGTAAACAATACCAATATAAACATTAACAATGTAAACAATACAATGTAAACAATACAATGTAAACAATAACAAAGATTTAGCAACAATACGAAAACATTCGCAGAAATCAACAAAAAATAAAGCGAAAAGTAAAGAAAAATCACAAAAAATACACGACACAACAGTGTATAAACATAAATGGTGTATGAAACTAAACAATAGGAAAGAGTAGGCTAGCAAATACAAACAAATCAAAACAAAACTAAATAGTGCGAAAAATAACGAAAACAATACTAACACATGTCATCACAACTAACAAAAAATAGCAACAGAAGTCGCTTTGCAAATTCCAGTATCGGAAATTTGCACACCCGATAGAAAACGCTCACGATAGACAACCTCTATGACGTGGTATGATCTAAGGGAGACAACGCCCAACCGAAAACCCGCAGAAACATAAACATATAAATATAAATATACAAATAACATATAAACATATAACATATAACAAAATGACAAAAGAATGAGATGAAACACAAAAGACTCAGTAGAAGTATAAGGGCACAGTTTACAAACAAAACAGGCCACTTTACTTATGGTAATCCAATGTCAGCACAGCAGAAAAAAACAGATGACAATCAGCGTCCTAAGGAATGAAGATCCAACGATGATGGTACATCTGAACTGCTCCAACTGCCATGACGATGGTACTTGAGCTTCTGATATATAGAATGTAGTGTTGTTTTCGGCACTTGACCTTCTGAATCCTATAGTAAATTGATCGAAATCGGTACTTGGCCTTCTGAGAATCGAACTCGAAACAACCGGCACTTGACCTTCATACAACGACAGCAACTTGGCACCTTGACAGCAGCGACTGGCTTCACTTGAGTTAAAGACAGCAACAGTCTGTGATATCCGGCAATATGTAACAACGCCGGGTACTGTCAAATTTCTTGCTTATGGCAAAAAGATGTAATTTCCACATTTACCGGGCAACGCCGAGTAGTTTCAAAATTCTTTGTTCATGTCTTGTAGTTTCTTGACTTGTAGTGTTGAATGTAGTGGGTAAGGGACCCCGAATCTGCTCACCAAATCAATGTTGAGATGTGGTGGGCTTATCGAATGCCTTTGGACTGGCCACCAAATATGTAGAAGGTCCGAATGCTGTGTGATGATATAACTTCTGTTGCCAAGGGCAGGTAGTTCTGGCACTTAAAGTATGGTGTAGACTTAGGACTGGTGTACATGTGTAAAATAGTTGCACAGTCATACAGGTACAGTTCCAACAGGAACGCCACACCAAATCACGACGTATGGAGTCAATGAATGTTGTAAAATCCTTGTGACGTTTATATTATTTAATGACGACACCACGTTGACGAAAATGCGTAGACATAAACAAGTAGGTAGGTACATCATAGGTACAATCAAACAGTCATTGTTACAGCAACACAGCAATGGACGGTAGACAGCATCATAGTAAAGATGAATTACATGCATATCAGTACATCATAGGGCTGTAAATGTATTCAGGCGGAAATCTCCATCCCTTTCTATAACAGCTGGAAGATATCAATATGATAGGAGATCAAATCCTCTCTCCTAAATCTAACCTCAGCAAGACAGGGACGTCTTCTGAAGTGTATCAAGAATGTCCTCAAAAATCCTCCAAATTCCTTTAGTTATCCAAGATATCAAATCTGGAACAAGCAGCAAAGTTTAGCAGGCAGATAGTTCTTAAGACATGCATCCATCGATGCAGTAACAGCGAACATGATTCGTGAGCTGACGAAAAACGTCTCATAGCGTAGACCCTCCTATAATCGGGCTACAAACAAAATGTCAATCTCGAAAGATATCGATAAGTGTCAAAAATGTCACTACCTTTACTTCAGGAAATAAACATATAACTCACAGGCTTCCAAGCACTTTGAATCACCACAGATATATCATCTCCAAAGGAACAATATGAATATGACATTATTTCCTAAACAGATTAAGCACAGACGCTGGCAAACCAAACGCGTCTTGCTTATCACGCATCTGCTACACTCTCTGAATGTCGGGGCGGAACCCGTGCAAAAAAGCGATCAAGACCAGACATGCGCAGACAAGCGCGACTCGAACCGTGTTCAGCCAACTTACGAACCAAAGAATATTCTGGAGAACAATCGTACAGATTTGAGCCTAATAAGGAAATGAATCTTGAAACATTGCGATTGTCAACTGTTTATAAGAACTGACGACCTGAGCGCTCCGTATATGGAGATGACTCAAAATCGTTCACACAAACTATCGGCAACCATCGTCACACGATTAGACAACTAGTAGAAATAAAAAAGTGACTACAATACATGAGTTATTTCCCATGCATTAGAAATAAATACATAGACGAAAAACGTTGCAACAGTCGTCGCAACAATAACTATGTTATATTTTACTTGGGTAGAATATGATTGTGAATATGCTACATGATGTTTGTATCTGCATTTTTCTCCCTATTCAGTTCTGGGTCAGAAACACTATAAAACTTACCAGCGGCTTCCATTCCATATGAACTGAATATATTTTACAAAGAAAGAACATTCTAATTAACTTAGAGGGCTTTCAAGGCGATTGTACGGTCTCGTGGTTTACACCCAGATAGACACATACCACCGGCCCAAAAGAGTTATTAAGAATAAATGCTAACTGGACTATTAGAATATCCAGAGTTCTAGTTTTTTCCAAAGTTCATATACAGTCAGCCTGTGGTGGCGACTAAATCAAACAGTAACAGTACTCATATACCGACCACGTGTTGTGAAGAAGATTTATCCTGTAATAGAATTTGTTTACCTGACAATCGATGTATGATTGAAGAATTCCCGCTACTGTATCCTGTGACCAGTTGATTCCATAATTATTTCCTACCTGGACAAAATTTGAAATTACATTTAACAGAATCCCGCTTAAAATATAGTGAATTTAGCGCTTCCGAACATTTGATTAATTAGTCAGTTGGAGAAGCTAGGGCTTGATTCATCAGACAATCAAAAGCGGATGGGCTGCATGTTCCTTTAATCAATTTTCCATAGGTGGTGAATGCAACTTGTAGGTAAGGTTGATTGTGTGTGTTGCTGTGATCACAGTTTGTTTGTCAGGGCGAGCGAAGTGCAGGATAAATAATTCTTTCATGCAATAACTCATTTAATAACTTTGTATTTCTTTATGCAAGTTTGTTGCTAAATGATATTTTCCTCTTAGAATAGATTTAATATATCAACTCTGTTCTTAACCATAGAGGGAAATCTTAGACCATAGCGGATAGATCTGTGACTCTTTGGGGCTATAACTATTCTTCTAACAGGATCGTGGCTCAACAAAGGGGGAAATGATTACTCCTGTGAATCTATTATTCTCTTAGTAATTCATTTAACTTATGTGTATTTATATGTGATTAATTTATGCTTGTGTTGAATTTTCTTATGATAATAAATATTTACATAAACTTATTCAAGTGTGTCGGTTCAGCTCGTCCCAAATTTTCATATTCCATAGATATAGTTTTACGTCTGTACGTCTAACCGTTGTCGCTTGTGTGTGCGGGTCTGTTAGTGGTTGATATAGAGTATATCTCTATAACTGAGTAATCTGTTTGACATACATTTTCTGTTGTAGAGAGATAGGCTGATAGAGAGATTTCTCGAGCTTCAGATACAGACTTACTTATTGTCACACCAACTCACTCGTGAAAATCTATTTCTATTATTATCTCTCACTGAGTCATCTCATGTTCTAGTATATTCTGAAGGGACCAATCTGAGTCTTAATTCACCTATCGCAAATCTACGACAACCATGTTTAGCACTGATAGCAAAGACGTGGTGAGAATATACTATTTATCAGCTGTTGTTTAGACTCAAACCTGATATTCAGATGTTTGAGCAGTAGTGACAGTTGTTAAGTCACTGCATTGGCTTTTAGACATCTTGTTTCAATTTCTCTGTCAAGTTTTCAAATTTCTGTAAAAATGCTTCCTAAGTATTTGAACTCTGGAACCTGCTTAAGTCTGATGTTGTTGACATGTATGTTAAGTGGGCTTGGTGATCAGCTGATTTTCTTAGTTTCTGTATTAGATGTGTTGATCTTCATGTTGTGTCTTAAACTGGTTGAATGAAGTACAATAAATATATTTAGCAAAGCTGCACAGTTATTTATGACACACAGCAGTGTGTTATCGATTGTGAACGGTGGTTTGGAACGGTGGTTTGGTTTTAATAAAGGAAAGGAGTGTGGAAAAATGGTTTAAGAAATATAAATAAGTTTAGTTACAGATTATTTGTCATTGTTGCAGGGAGATAAGATGAGTAAAGTAAGGCTTTGTCATAAGGGAGGAAACTCCACATATTTCGGTTGGTAGGAGAAATGTTTAATTTAGGTTAAGTAGATTTAGAATGTTATCAGTTATGGGTTAGAAAATTAGCATATGACGAATTTGTTGTAAGCGTTAAAGAAGAAGGTATGCTATTGAGATAAAACATCCAAAGAGTGATAATGTAAGATTATGTCCCTTGCAGGTTTTAGTGAGTTGTGCTTAAAAATAAAAAAGTATGCACGCACGTGAAAAGTTGAGATGTGTGAACACAGTTCATGGAAAACGAATAATGTTAGAACGGGGATCGGGCAGTCGGGTTTGAGACGCGCTATGCGTAGGAAGGAAAAAGGGTTTTCTCCCAAGTGTTAAAGTTAGACTTGAGAAACGCGCTCAGCGTAATAGATGTGTGAGAAAACATACTCAATCTTAGATGATTAGCAAGATTTATGCTGTGAGAAATAGAGTGTATAGAAAACGCTCAGTACATTATGTACCATAAATTTGGTGTACGGCAGTATTTTTATTGTGATAGTATTTTATTCTGAGGACATAATAGTTGTGAAAGAAAAGAAAGTGTATTTCGTTTGAGAACAAACCCAGGTACGTTGAACACTTTTATATATCAGTAACTTGTGTAGCTCAGCAGACCAGGTCTGAGCAGAGAAGAATAATAGACGAAAATCTTGGCAAAGTGACAGCCCTGGCGGTAAGGCCAGTTTTCTCTTAGTGAGATATACCAAGAGACATATGAAAAGAAACCTAAAATAAACAGTCAGCACGGAAGAGAGACAAGAAGTTTCTACCTGAAGAATTAAATGACATCGTGAAAGCTGAAATAAGCAAGTAGTAAGAAGAAAAGAAATTTGCAGTTTTGAATATTGAATACTTTTGTTGTTGAAGAAGCTGTCGTTATGAAAGACTGCTAACCTTGTTAATAAAGTTAGACCTTTGACATCTTCACTGCTATTACTCAGGTAAATTCGTTTGAATCAACAGAGAGTATGAGAAAATATTTTTGTCAGTCTGAGAGAAGGAAGTTTGTCACATTTACTTTACTATATACTATCTACTGAAGGGGCAGTGTCCGAACCTTCTAATACGATCCACGGCCACACGATATTAGGAAAGCATTTGCTTTTTTAATTTGTGAATAATTTCATTTATTTTTACATTTTGTTTTGAAGCGCAAGTTGATGCAGTAAACACTTATTTGCTGTGTCGTTGTCAATGCTAATGTCTTAAAGCTTCATGTTGTTACCTCGTATATTAACTCTGTCGTTGTCAATGTTAAAGTCTTAAAGATTCATGTTCATATTCATAACCCTCCACTCCCAAAGGAGCATAGGCCTTCAACAAACACATGCCACGTCCTCCTGTCACGTGCCATCATCTCAAGTTCTTTCCATGTAACAAGATTCATGTTGTTATCTCGTATATCTCCTCCGTCGTTGTCAATGTTAATGCCTTAGAGACTCATGTTATTATCTTGTATATCTCCTCTGTCGTTGTCAATGTTAATGTCTTATAGATTCATGTTGTTATCTCGTATATTAGCTCTGTCGTTGTCAATTCTAAGAGATTCTTGTTGTTATCTCGTATATTAGCTCTGGCGTTGTCAATGTTACTGTCTTAGAGATTCATGATGTTATCTCATATATCTCCTCTTTCGTTATCAAAGCTAATGTCTTAGAGATTCATGTTGCTATCTCGTATATTAGCTCTGTCGTTGTCAATCCTAATGTCTTTGAGATTCATGCTGTTATCTCGTAAATTTGCTCCATCACTGTCAATGCTAATATCTTAGACATTTATGCTGTTATCTCGTAAATTTGCTCCATCATTGTCAATGCTAATATCTTAGACATTTATGCTGTTATCTCGTATATTTGCTCCATCATTGTCATTGCTAATATCTTAGACATTTATGCTGTTTTCTCGTATATTTGCTCCATCATTGTCAATGCTAATATCTTAGACATTTATGCTGTTATCTCGTATATTTGCTCCATCATTGTCAATGCTAATATCTTAGACATTTATGCTGTTATCTCGTATATTTGCTCCATCATTGTCATTGCTAATATCTTAGACATTTATGCTGTTTTCTCGTATATTTGCTCCATCGCTGTCAATGCTAATATCTTAGACATTTATGCTGTTTTCTCGTATATTTGCTCCATCACTGTCAATGCTAATATCTTAGACATTTATGCTGTTATCTCGTATATTTGCTCCATCATTGTCAATGCTAATATCTTAGACATTTATGCTGTTATCTCGTATATTTGCTCGCCCAAATGTTCCATCAGCGCTGTACAGGGGCCGAAGCATGCGTCCAGAACGGGACTTATTCGTTGCGCTCTTTAAAGAGATTTCTTTTATCATCACACTTTATCAATCTCTTGACAACGAACAGTTGAGAGAAAGACTTATGGTCTTCGGGATGTGGATATTTAGAAGAATATGGGATACCTCGTGGACAGAGAGCACATATAAAGAGGTCCTAGACAACCTAGGAATGAAAAGAAAATTAACGTTGTAACAGCGCTGACCGTTGACTGGTGTGTCTTGTCATACAGTGTGTTGAAAAGATGGATGAAGAGCGTCTGTTAGCGCTCATGGAACATTTTGGTTTGAAAATCTGCGAACCGGCTAATGAGGATCAACCAGTATCATTTTTTATTTAAAAATAAAGTTTTGCCTCGTTTTGGCGAGGTGAGTCCCGTTCAACCTAGTTGGTTATATTAGGGCGCATATTCAAATATAAAAGACCATACCGCCGATGTTTTCTTTGAATTATCATCAAAAGTGGCACAGGATATAAGTGCTTACTATATGAATATGTGCACCAAGTGAAGAAATTTTATTTTGTTTTTAGATTACAACCCAAAATATTTAAATAATTTAAAAAATATGCCAAATGTATAAATCAATAAAACGTACGCTTATTTGTATTTTATAACTTAAAGTTTACCTAAATAAAATTAAATCAAGAAAGAGAAATGTGTTGTTCAGTTTTGCATTTTATGTCTTAATGGAATTGTCTGCCTTGGATTACATATATTTATGTCTCTTAAGATTATAAAGAGGACATGAAAAGAAATCTTTGTATACATTTATTTTGATTGTGACTAGTGTATGTGAGTGTCTTTGGTGGTTGAGTCTGTAGTGTTTTGGTAGCACATATATGGCCATACCATGTCAGCTTCCGTCACTTTAATGTTGTGAGTTAGTCATCATATGGTTGTTACCAACAGATTACTGGGGACAATGAAGATAGAGATGTATATATATAGGAAGATATTTATTTGTTTGTATACTTGTTATGTTTGGAAATATTTAGTAATAATATTTTGAGTCTGAGATTAGAACTCTAGACAAAGGGCGAATAATTTGTATTTGCTTCGTATGAATGTAATATATAGTTGTCCCACTTGAATATAGAGTTCAGAGGTTATTTTAAACGCATGCCCAGACCGGGTGTGTTTTGAAAAGGGTCTCCCATTATGTTTTTTCTGCGATGGCTGGTCTGTACTAGGGAAGTCCGAAGATGGGATCTTTCCGTGGTTTACTTGGGGAAAGGAGATAGTTTCTCTATATGACTGTTATGTCGGTAATCCTCCCCAGTGTTTGTTCCTAACGCCAAAAGATGGTGTGCGCTATTCGCCAGTGTATTTCCATAACAAGGTAACGAAGCCAGTTTATGTACCCTTCTGCAATGCCTAGATGGGCAAACGTTTCGTCGTGCCTAGATTATTATTGACTACAGAGGAAGATGATATGCTACCTAGCAGTCCTATGTTATTTGATGTGACCAGCATTATTAATTGCAGAATATTCAGAGCCCAATCAGGACATTTATGTATGAACAGCATCTTTAATTATGCTTCATATTTTCACCTTGGGTGAGCGAGGCTCACTGAAAAGTAAAGCCATCTTGGATCTCATTGCCAGTTTAATAAAATCATCTATCGAGAACAGGGACAGCCTTATTATCTGATGATGATAGAGATCTGTTATCTATAAGGAAAATAAAACCCCACTACTGGTGGTTTAAGATCGTTATCATGAACATTTGCTGGATTTAAGGCTTGTAAGACTTAGGCAGAAGAGGGTCTGATAAGGAGCCATTATTAAGTAATATTTATTGGCTGACGCGATTAGTCAGCTAAGGAATGAGACTATAGACAGATCAGAATACTATGTGCTTGCCTACGACCATTCCATTATATCCAGATGCTATGTATTTCTTCACGTATACAACAATGTTTGTGTCAACTTGTTCCAGTGACTGTCAACCGTAATGTCAGAGTATGTGTCACAATAAATATATGAAAACGTCAATAGCAGTTCAGGACATCATTGACTTGCATACGAGTGTATGATTGTATTCTAACCAACATGTCAACTTCAGAACATTCCACACATTCGCGCAATTGACATTTATACTTTCACTCATTGTCAACATCACCTGTCCAGGGCCTCACTACTTTATGGACCAATTGACCTGTACGTACAACCCTGTGTCGGTTAGCGAGTTGACAATCATAACACCTTACACCAGCAAATAGCATTTCAACAATGTGATGACCATTAACCTGCATCTACGATAAGAACATCAATTATACTCTTATCAACGGTCCTATAACATTTCTAACTTTATGTATAATCTGTTCAAGTTTAATACGATCCATGTGAGATTTGCCGATGGCATTTCTGTAACAAATCATATATATGTCCTGTATTGTTTCCAGTTTCAGATTATACCGGTAGGCTCATGGAATCTCATTGTCTCACATGTACATAATGTATCAATCAATCAACACCCTTTAGCTCCTCAGGTATTAATGACCTTCAACAAACACATGCACAGTCCTCCTGTCACGTGCCATCAGTTCAAGGTCTGTCCATGTCTACCTCACTTATTTTGTGTGGTCAGGTTGAAACAATTAAATACAAATACTTTCTTTAACTTTGTGATTATCGTCAAACAAAGAGGTCTACACGGTACTCAAATACATCACAGGGTTGGATGTAGAAGCTTTTGTCTGGAACTGGCAATAATAAAGGATGTTACAGAGATTGATGATAATCGCTTGTTAGTGATGATGTCACATTGGTTTGTTCAAGATATATTCTGAATATTTGTGGTTTTTTTTTGTCGGTGGCAGGGGGTTGTACGTGTTAACTGTTATAAAAGTTGTTGCTACATTTGCTAGCATTGCGCCCCTCTCAACCATTAATCATGTCTATGGATCTGTTGGTTTCACCAGGACGTCTTCTCGTGACGTATGACTAACTAGTAGACAAAAGTGGTCAAGAAACCACTGATACTATGAGGTGAAGAACAATCTCTTGTTGCCCATGTGATCTTGACACGTGACCAGACCACGTCAGATTTCGTCACTTTATTATTGTGAGAAGATCATCATTTGGTCCTATAGCACATCTGACTGTGTATCTGATCTGTTTATTTATTATAAATTTATGTCTGCTATGCTGTTAATCTTTCTGTGACATCTCATTTATCCTTCCTTTATTCTTGTTTCTGAACCAGTTGTTAAAGTCCAAGTGCCGGGTGACGGTATTGCCTCCCTTGCTTTGCAGTAGTGGTCCAACAGTAGCCAAAACTCAAGAGTATCTAATATGAGCTTCAAAGGTATCTACCTTCGCACAAGATGACTCTTGGCAGATATGTAAATAGAAGAAACAAAACGTTTATATCTCCAGGGAATCTTCACAAGATATTCAGAATAAGCGAGAACAATACTGCTTTGGCTGAGTATGTTAATTCTATAATTCTGCCGACGCTTTTGTGAAAGATTTAAGCACTTTACTTTCAGATCGTTTAAGCCCCCACCCATGATTTACTCAGTGGAATTATATTATTCTAGTATAGCTCTGTTTAGAGTGTGTAGTAATTTGACTGAGACAAACATGCAGTAACTTTAAAATGATTAAATCGAAGTTAAATTTGAAACATTACAAATAACACAATTTTATAATCACTTTAGGTTTTAACAGTTAGAAAATAGTTTGAATAGTTATGGATCAGGAAATGTTATCATCACAGTCTTTAGGGAATGTGAGATGTTACAAGAAATTCAAGTGGCAGCATAGATTTGAACTTAGCTGCCAATGACGGTTCTGCTCCTTCTAATGGGTTTTTTTTCCACTCTGCTCACGCTCGTCTTGGTCAAGGTTGTCGCGTGTAGCTCGTTTCACAGAAATGTCAAGGAGAGTCTACCAAGTGGGTACTTTGTCTTAAAGCTTAGGCCACTGTTCCTTTCTTGTTCCAGAGATAGTACTTTTTGCTGGTACAACCAATCATCATCATCATCTCAACCCGTAACCCGTCATGGGTCGTATGGGTGCCATGGTGGAAGCATCAGCAGACAGGGTCCTCCACTGCTCTCTATCCTCTCTATCTCTAAATGTCGGGAAAACGAGCTGAACTTATAAGAAACGAAACGGAGCTATTAAATGTCTAATTAGCTCAAATCATAAAAGAGAAAGAGGCTCAACTGTCATTTACCGCTGAGTCAGATAAATCTAAGAAGCAAACGAAAAGGAACTAAGCAAAAATACTCACCCTAACTTGGATACTAATGCAGGAAGAAATAATAAATAACCACACAGACGCATTTTTATAAGGATTTGTGATTGCATGCAGGTGACTTAGTTTGGATTGTATATGCAAGATAATAAACTGTTTTACTGGATCCCTGAAGACTTTCTTGACCACCTCCTGTTGAAGGTTTTACAGTAAATAATAAACAAAGAGGAGTATGCTAATAAAAGTCACAACACATTAAACACCACAGAGGAATTCTGGAACGAACTTGGGTACAAACATCATCAAGAATAACTATCTCTGGCAGTATACCAGTATCTTGACTTGAGTGATACAATAAACAAACACACAAGAAACTTGAACATATATGCCTTATAATTGAATCAACATATACACCCACGGTAAAACTTCAATCAGCTTCTAGCGTTAGTGGGACGCACTAGCAACTTGACATATCTGGTCAAGTTGAAGCTCTGCCATAACGTTACAGGAGACCAAGTATCAGACGCAAAATACTTAAAACGAGCCGTTTCTGGCTAAATATTCAAATTACAAGCTTCTTGGCATAGCTCCCTCAAGTAGAGTTTATTCATCTTTCAGATGATCATAATTGCTACATATTCGTGTCTTCCCTAGACTTGGGTAAGAGCACCATAATCACTCACATCTATACCCGACGCTAGTTATCTGGATTCTGCCTCAAGTACGTTGCCCGTATAGCAACAAATCACCGCGACATACGGCGCCATACCCGTTAAATAATGGTGCTCGGTCGTACGCAAATAACATAACATACAATTAACCTAGATGCGCTCAAATGTGCGTCTACAAAATACTAGACGTGCACGCGAGGATCTCAAATATTTAACCCCCTCCACCCTCTATGAATATAAAATAACATAACAGTCAGGTTCTCCCGTCTTGTGCCATCCTCTCAAGATCTTTCCATCTTTACTTTATCACTTTTATTTCTGTCTCCAGTTAATGTCTACGTGTGTTGTCTGGTCTATCTTTACATCTCTTACTCTGGTCATTCCAGAACATGGACTGTTTTGTAATGCTACCAGCAGGTTTCCTTAATGTGTATCCTATCTAAGTCCAGCATCATCAACTTTGTCTCATAACCTATTTACACTTGTCAACTTTGTCTCATAACCTATCTACACTTGTCAACTTTGTCTCATAACCAACTTACACTTGTCAACTTTGTCTCATAACCTATCTACACTTGTCAACTTTGTCTCATAACCTATTTACACTTGTCATCTTGGTCTACCGTTTGTGACTGTGGCTGATGAAGGGAGACAATAACAAAAGTACCAATGCTTTTAGCGTACAGATATAAACGTAACTTTCCTTTAAATGAATAAATCCACACGTGTATCTATCGGATAATCATGTTACAAAGGTCAAAACAAGAGGCAATCACTGCCATTTGGGTGATACATTGTAATTATTGTTTTATTGTGAGAAGCAAAATAAAATGAAAAAAAAACTTAAAAATCAAAAGTGGAAATATCATAGATAAACAAAATACAGCTAAGGGCAAAACGTCGCATGGCCATCATGACAAAGTTAGCTGGTGCCACATGGGGTGCTGATGAGAATATCCTAAAAAAGCTGTACTCAGGCAGAATCAGACCTGCTATGGAATACGCAATCACAGCTTGGTCGACGGCAGCAAAGTCAAATTTTGACAGAGTAAACAAACTCCAAAACCAAGCAGCACGTATTATAACAGGGGCCCTAAAGTCCACAAAAATCAACTATATGGAAAACATTATAGGGCTACAGTCAATGGAGTATAGACGTGACAGCAAAGTTTTACAACAAGCCGACAAATTTAAGAGACTTGAAGGACACCCATGTTCCAAATAATGAATAGGCTAGGAAGACGCAGGCTCAAGCGAACTAACTTTGTGGCCCAAGCAAAAGAAAAATTAGCAAAAATTCCATGCTAGCAAGCACAGTTGCAAAGAAAATACCAACAAGCACAACTATCGCACTGTGGAAAATAAGATGCTTTCCTGAGTTAAAATCTGATATTCCAGGCATTGAAAGTAAGGGAACACAGGCAGAAACACAAAGAAAGTGTATAGCAACAAGTATATTGACCAAAAATTCCCAGCAAAGCTTTGGACACATGCATATACTGATGGTTCAGCAAAAATGCAGTTGAAAATGGGGGTGCCGGCATCCTCATAAAATTAAAGAATAGAATCCACTCTATGGCAATTGCCACTGGCAAATACTGCAATAACTTCAGTGCTGAAGCAGAAGCCCTGAAACAGGCAGCGGAAACTCTTATTGAATGCAAAGCACAGGCAGAAAAACAGATAGTAATCTTTACAGATGACCTCTCAGTAATATCAGCGCTGAAGGGACACCAAGCTAAAGGATTGAAAGATCTGATAATCTCCCTTGAAAGACTGGCCACAAGCTTCAACAAGTGCACTATCCAGTTTATACCAGCCCATTGCAACATACCAGGAAAAGAGGAGGCAGACAAACTTGCAAAGGAAGGAGGTGCTTTACAACAAAATGATATAGAGACAATTTACGCAACTGCAAAGACTACTATAAAGGCTACATTCAAGTCCAAATGGGAAAGAGAGCACGCGGGCCATATGAAAAATGATGCATATCATCAACTATCCAGGAAAGAACCGGTCATCATTTTTCGGCTACGCACTGGACACAACAGATTGAGACACCATCTATAACACAAATACAAAATTGGTGCAACAGATCTCTGCACATGCGGTACCAGCCCGATGACAGTCGAACATCTGCTGCAGTACTGCCCAACCTACAGAAATGAACGGAGTAGCATATGGCAACAACGGACTTCTGTCAACGAAAAAACAGTTTGGAGATGTCGGGAACGTTGAGTTGACTACTGCCTTCATTAGAGTCATAAATGTGGAGGTCTGAAGGCGAACGAGATGTCGGGAACCTTTAGTTGACTACTGCCTTCATTAGAGTCCTAAATGTGGTGGTCTGAAGGCGAACGAGATGTCGGGAACATTGAGTTGACTACTGCCTTCATTAGAGTCATAAATGGGGAGGTCTGAAGGCGAACGAGATGTCGGGAACCTTGAGTTGACTACTGCCTTTATTAGAGTCATAAATGTGGAAGTCTGAAGGCGAACGAGATGTCGAGAACCTTGAGTTGACTACTGCCTTTATTAGAGTCATAAATGTGGAGGTCTGAAGGCGAACGAGATGTCGGAAACCTTGAGTTGCCTACTGCCTTTATTAGAGTCATAAATGTGAAAGTATGAAGGCGAACGAGATGTCGAGAACCTTGAGTTGACTACTGCCTTCATTAGAGTCATAAATGGGGAGGTCTGAAGGCGAACGAGATGTCGGGAACCTTGAGTTGACTATTGACTTCATTAGAGTCATAAATGTGGAGGTCTGAAGGCGAACGAGATGTCGAGAACCTTGAGTTGACTACTGACTTCATTAGAGTCATAAATGTGGAGGTCTGAAAGCGAACGAGATGTCGGAAACCTTGAGTTGACTACTGCCTTCATTAGAGTCTTAAATGTGGAGGTCTGAAGGCGAACGAGATGTCGAGAACCTTGAGTTGACTACTGCCTTCATTAGAGTCATAAATGTGGAGGTCTGAAGGCGAACGAGATGTCGATAACCTTGAGTTGACTACTGCCTTCATTAGAGTCATAAATGTGGAGGTCTGAAGGCGAACGAGATGTCGAGAACCTTGAGTTGACTACTGCCTTCATTAGAGTCATAAATGTGGAGGTCTGAAGGTGAACGAGATGTCGGGAACCTTGAGTTGACTACTGCCTTCATTAGAGTCATAAATGTGGAGGTCTGAAGGTGAACGAGATGTCGGGGACCTTGAGTTGACTACTGCCTTCATTAGAGTCATAAATGTGGAGGTCTGAAGGTGAACGAGATGTCGGGGACCTTGAGTTGACTACTGCCTTCATTAGAGTCATAAATGTGGAGGTCTGAAGGTGAACGAGATGTCGGGAACCTTGAGTTGACTACTGCCTTCATTAGAGTCATAAATGTGGAGGTCTGAAGGTGAACGAGATGTCGGGATCCTTGAGTTGAATACTGCCTTCATTAGAGTCATAAATGTGGAGGTCTGAAGGTGAACGAGATGTCGGGGACCTTGAGTTGACTACTGCCTTCATTAGAGTCATAAATGTGGAGGTCTGAAGGTGAACGAGATGTCTGGGACCTTGAGTTGACTACTGCCTTCATTAGAGTCGTAAATGTGGAGGTATGAAGGCGAACGAGATGTCGGGAACCTTGAGTTGACTACTGCCTTCATTAGAGTCATAAATGTGGAGGTCTGAAGGTGAACGAGATGTCGGGGACCTTGAGTTGACTACTGCCTTCATTAGAGTCATAAATGTGGAGGTCTGAAGGTGAACGAAATGTCGGGGACCTTGAGTTGACTACTGCCTTCATTAGAGTCATAAATGTGGAGGTCTGAAGGTGAACGAGATGTCGGGGACCTTGAGTTGACTACTGCCTTCATTAGAGTCATAAATGTGGAGGTCTGAAGGTGAACGAGATGTCGGGAACCTTGAGTTGACCACTGCCTTCATTAGAGTCATAAATGTGGAGGTCTGAAGATGAACGAGATGTCGGGAACCTTGAATTGACTACTGCCTTCATTAGAGTCATAAATGTGGAGGTCGAGGTCTGAAGGTGAACGAGATGTCGGGAACCTTGAGTTGACTACTGCCTTCATTAGAGTCATAAATGTGGAGGTCTGAAGGTGAACGAGATGTCGGGAACCTAGAGTTGACTACTGCCTTCATTAGAGTCATAAATGTGGAGGTCTGAAGGTGAACGAGATGTCGGGGACCTTGAGTTGACTACTGCCTTCATTAGAGTCATAAATGTGGAGGTCTGAAGGTGAACGAGATGTCGGGAACCTTGAGTTGACTACTGCCTTCATTAGAGTCATAAATGTGGAGGTCTGAAGGCGAACGAGATGTCAGAAACTTTGAGTTGACTACTGCCTTCATTAGAGTCATAAATGTGGAGGTCTGAAGGTGAACGAGATGTCGGGAACTTTGAGTTGACTACTGCCTTCATTAGAGTCATAAATGTGGAGGTCTGAAGGCGAACGAGATGTCGGGAACCTTGAGTTGACTTCTGCCTTCATTAGAGTCATAAATGTGGAGGTCTGAAGGTGAACGAGATGTCGGGAACCTTGAGTTGACTACTGCCTTCATTAGAGTCATAAATGTGGAGGTCTGAAGGCGAACGAGATGTCGGGGACCTTGAGTTGACTACTGCCTTCATTAGAGTCATAAATGTGGAGGTCTGAAGGCGAACGAGGAAGCAGAAGAAGAAAAGTGGAAATAATCTGTCGTTACATGAGACAACAAAAATGGCGGCCCACTATGACGTCATGTGTTAAACCCAGCAGCTCTCACGTTGAGCTATAATGTTAATGGTCACAGCATTTTATTTAATAATTGCCAGTTAATTTTATTTACTTTGATATTTGTTTCATAAAAGTTACTTTTAAAAGAGTCAAGAAATAACAAGTTAAAAGTAGGCTTTTTCAATCACCCTGTTTATTTTCGCCAGTCACTGAACTTTTATCTTGTAACAAAACGCGAGGAATGTTTAGGAGCAAAAGGTTTACAAACAAAACAGTAAACTGACCCTGTTGATGGCGAATACAATAACCACTCTCTCTTGTATTAGTCACCATTAGCTTTTGCCCCCCAAAAAAGTTTTTGTGAACAGTATCTTGCCGGTTTGCCACCATTGAAAGTCCGGTAAGATTTGTTAAATGGCCCATTGTGGTGTTGACAGTCACTGGGTCCACAAGCAATCCAATAAGCCACATCATTAGCAGAGAAATCGAGCCACAACACTCTTTCTGTTGCTTTATTTGCTTCATCTTTTGCAGACTGAATCATTTCACCATAGTCCAGCAGACTGAATCATTTCACCATAGTCCAGCAGACTGAATCATTTCACCATAGTCCAGTAGACTGAATCATTTCACCATAGTCCAGTAGACTGAATCATTTCACCATAGTCCAGCAGACTGAATCATTTCACCATAGTCCAGTAGACTGAATCATTTCACCATAGTCCAGCAGACTGAATCATTTCACCATAGTCCAGCAGACTGAATCATTTCACCATAGTCCAGCAGACTGAATCATTTCACCATAGTCCAGCAGACTGAATCATTTCACCATAGTCCAGCAGACTGAATCATTTCACCATAGTCCAGCAGACTGAATCATTTCACCATAGTCCAGCAGACTGAATCATTTCACCATAGTCCAGTAGACTGAATCATTTCACCATAGTCCAGCAGACTGAATCATTTCACCATAGTCCAGTAGACTGAATCATTTCACCATAGTCCAGTAGACTGAATCATTTCACCATAGTCCATCAGACTGAATCATTTCACCATAGTCCAGCAGACTGAATCATTTCACCATAGTCCAGTAGACTGAATCATTTCACCATAGTCCAGTAGACTGAATCATTTCACCATAGTCCAGTAGACTGAATCATTTCACCATAGTCCAGTAGACTGAATCATTTCACCATAGTCCAGCAGACTGAATCATTTCACCATAGTCCATCAGACTGAATCATTTCACCATAGTCCAGCAGACTGAATCATTTCACCATAGTCCAGTAGACTGAATCATTTCACCATAGTCCAGTAGACTGAATCATTTCACCATAGTCCAGCAGACTGAATCATTTCACCATAGTCCAGTAGACTGAATCATTTCACCATAGTCCAGTAGACTGAATCATTTCACCATAGTCCAGCAGACTGAATCATTTCACCATAGTCCAGCAGACTGAATCATTTCACCATAGTCCAGCAGACTGAATCATTTCACCATAGTCCAGCAGACTGAATCATTTCACCATAGTCCAGTAGACTGAATCATTTCACCATAGTCCAGCAGACTGAATCATTTCACCATAGTCCAGCAGACTGAATCATTTCACCATAGTCCAGCAGACTGAATCATTTCACCATAGTCCAGCAGACTGAATCATTTCACCATAGTCTAGCAGACTGAATCATTTCACCATAGTCCAGTAGACTGAATCATTTCACCATAGTCCAGCAGACTGAATCATTTCACCATAGTCCAGCAGACTGAATCATTTCACCATAGTCCAGCAGACTGAATCATTTCACCATAGTCCAGCAGACTGAATCATTTCACCATAGTCCAGCAGACTGAATCATTTCACCATAGTCCAGTAGACTGAATCATTTCACCATAGTCCAGTAGACTGAATCATTTCACCATAGTCCAGCAGACTGAATCATTTCACCATAGTCCAGCAGACTGAATCATTTCACCATAGTCCAGCAGACTGAATCATTTCACCATAGTCCAGCAGACTGAATCATTTCACCATAGTCCAGCAGACTGAATCATTTCACCATAGTCCAGTAGACTGAATCATTTCACCATAGTCCAGCAGACTGAATCATTTCACCATAGTCCAGCAGACTGAATCATTTCACCATAGTCCAGCAGACTTTCATTTTCAGAAATGATTTCAACTTTAGACTGTCTTGTAAATCAACTTGTATCAACATTTGCAGTAGAGACATCAAGAGAATTTACAGGTTGCGTGAGATCAGTCGTGAGACATGTGCTAGTTGAACCAGCCTGTGACACCTCACTGACCTCAAGGTCATCATGATATTCTGACCTTGAAGTGAACGAAGTGGTAGTGGTGTCCACTTCTGATGACGGAGATTGGTTTTGATCCGAAAGGTCATGTTGTGTAACTTGTGTGAAAAAAAATTAGTCAGCTTTCTAGTTTTGGCCACTAAATCCAAAGCATTTTGTTGGTTCGTTTTTGCTAGTTTTCTCCTTTGTGCACCACTTAATTGAACACGTTTCATCTTGGGGTCTGAACAATACAGAAGTAAAAATAAAAACAAAAACACAAAAGAATAAGGGTCATATATTTTTAAGGATTAGAAAAACACTGAAATTCATGCAGAAAAACGTTAGTTAGACAGTCAAACAAACTGAACTCTAGTATTTGGATAATTTGGAACTCAATGAATTGACTTTGGAAATTCACTAAAGCTTAGCCACCTGTACCTGCTTTAAGAACAATATAGCATAGGCTAAGTTTCGAATTTTCGAGGTGTTTTATGAAGATCAGTGTTACTCATAACTGTTTTGGGTAAGCAATGTAAACTGCGGATTACAGCACTCAATAGTTTACAACACTCAATAGCTATATCAAGGCACAGACCATCACATACCTCCTACTGGCAGTAGCTGTCGCACAACTGTCACTGATTCACGGCTGTCGCATAACTGTCACTGATTCACGGCTGAGCGAGCAGCGAGCCATTGAGGTTGTTCCGTGTAGAAGTTGCCAGATTCTAATTTTGTTGTATTTCAAAGTTTAAAATATATCATGAACCTCTTCAGTACTATAATAATATTAATAGTATGATAGTACTATTTTATTATTATTAATATTTTTGTTGTATATATATATTTTATTTGTCATTTATTGTGAGGCCCCTTTTTGTTTGCCTTGGTTCAGCTGCAACATTTGCATCCGGCAAGCGGCACTGGAAAAAAATCTGTGGTGCCCCCCTTTCCGTTGATACCCTAAGCACGTGCTTATATAAGAGTTAATGGTTAATCCAGCGCTGCTTGCTGGAGATGTTGATGTACTTCTTGAAGAAGCAGACTTATTAACTGCTTGTGTAGGGCTTTTGATGGACAATACAGTAGGGGTGTCACAATGACCTACGTCAACTTCTGTTTGTTTAAGGTGATACGGCTTTGGCGGTCATTTATCACAGTACATATGGTACTCAACACAAACTGTGTACATATGGAACTCAACACAAACTGTGTACATATGGAACTCAACACAAACTGTGTACATATGGAACTCAACACAAACTGTGTACATATGGAACTCAACACAAACTGTGTACATATGGAACTCAACACAAACTGTGTACATATGGAACTCAACACAAACTGTGTACATATGGAACTCAACACAAACTGTGTACATATAGAACTCAACACAAACTGTGTACATATAGAACTCAACACAAACTGTGTACATATAGAACTCAACACAAACTGTGTACATATGGAACTCAACACAAACTGTGTACATATGGAACTCAACACAAACTGTGTACATATGGAACTCAACACAAACTGTGTACATATGGAACTCAACACAAACTGTGTACATATGGAACTCAACACAAACTGTGTACATATGGAACTCAACACAAACTGTGTACATATGGAACTAAATACAAACTGTGTACATATGGAAATCTATAAAACTGTGTACATATTGTACACATATGGTACAACTGTGTACATATGGAACTCAATAAAAACTGTACATATGGAACTCAATTCAACTGTGTACATATGGGACTCAATTCAAACTGTGTAAATATGACACCTAATACAACTGTGTATATATGGTACTCAATATAAACTGTGTACATATGTAATTCAATAAAACTGTGTACATATGGAACTCAATACAACTGTGTACATATGGAACTAAATACAAACTGTGTACATATGGAAATCTATAAAACTGTGTACATATTGTACACATATTGTACAACTGTGTACATATGGAACTCAATAAAACTGTGTATATATGGAACTCAATTCAACTGTGTACATATGGGACTCAATTCAAACTGTGTAAATATGGCGCTTAATACAACTGTGTACATATGGTACTCAATATAAAAAGTGTACATATGGAATTAAATAAAACTGTGTACATATGGAACTCAATACATCTGTGTACTTACGGAACTCAATACATCTGTGTACATATGGAACTAAAACAATGTGTACATATGGAACTCACTGCAAATTGTGTGCAAATGAAACTTAATACACACTGTGTACATATAGAACTCAATACAAACTGCGGACATATGGAACTCAATTAGAACTGTGTTCATATGTAACTCAGTACAAACTTGTACATGTGGAACTCACTATAAATGGTGTACATGTGGAACTGAGTTAAACTGTGTACATATGCAACTGTTGTCTAATAAATATTGGATCGATCTATTTTACTCTCCAGCATTATTTAGTTACATTTCTTGAGTGGAATAAATTATGTGCTTTTCTTTGGTCGTCACATTTTCTTTCCCTGCTATCAAGCAGATAATTGGTACTGTCAAATCATCTTGAATTGTTAATACAAACTGTGTACATTCGGAACTCACTACAAGCTGTGTAGCTATGGAACTCAAAAACCTGTGTGCATATGAACTCAATGCACACTGCGTACATATGGAGCTCAACACAAAGTATGTACAGTTGACATTCAAAAATCCGGCAACCTCCGGACCTGAGTAGTGCCGGATTATTGAAAATGCCGGATTTTTTATGGTTATATACGCTGTATATATTTAACAGAAAATGACTAGACCTACCTGTACAGTCCTTTAAAGAAAGAAAATTAAAAACTAAATGAAAAGCAAATGAAATTTTAAAGTTCATCAACTAAATAAAACAGCTCTGCAGAATTTTAATGATAAAATGAGAAGGAATGAGCAGAAATGCCTGTTAACACGTGCAAGCAAGACCCAACAGCTGCATCAAAACATAAACTGCTCCAGAAAACAGAGGCGCGCCATCGCGGTAAATTAAAAAAAAATGCGCTCCGAAATCCGTGCCGGAAATCTGAAGGAACCGGATTATTGATGGCCGGATTTTTGAATGTCAACTGTACATATGAAACTCAATAGAACTGTTCACATATGGAACTCAGTACAAACCTTGAACCTATGGAACTCAATACAAACCTTGTAATATGGAACTCAAAACAAACTGTGTACACATGGAAATCGATACGACTGTGAACATAAGGAACTCAATACAAACTTTATACATATGCAACTCAATAAAACTGTGTACATATGGAACTCAATTACAAACTGTGTACATATGGAACTCAATAAAACTGCGTGCATATGGAACTCAACACAAACTGCGTACATATGCAACTCAATAAAACTGTGTACATATGGAACTCAATAAAACTGTGTACGTATGGAACTCAACACAAACTGTGTACATATGGAACTCAGTAAAAACTGTGTAAATATCGAACTCAATACAAACTGTGGACATATGGAACTGAATTTAGAACTTGATAAAAACCTTGTACACGTGGAACTCAAAACAAACTGTGTATATATGGAACTAAATAAAACGGTGTATATATGGGACTCAATACAAACGTAATGTGCAGCATCAGATGTATGCAAATTTCCTATTACATGGTAATTTTCAGCCGAAGTTTCTTCACAAGATGGGAAAAAAATTCATGCAAACCTTCAAAAATTGGAAGTTTTTCGTCACGTTATGGCATTGTGTATACTATTACAGTTCTGGAACAAACTAATTAAACAAACAAACTTTTTGGTTTTAAATTAAAAGGCGTGTTTTGGAAAGAAGAAAGGTCGAACATATTGTAGAAACAAAAATTGATAGAAATAGAAATAGAGAACGAACTAACGAATCAACGCACGAACTTTATTTTCAAAGGCTTTAGACTTGGACACGCAGGCCCGTCTAACGATTCTGACCTTCTTGTCTCTCGTCTTCCATACTGAGTCTATTTATTCTCACAAGTATCTTAAAATACTACTTAAAATAAAATAAACAGCGCTTTCTTAGAGGTTATATGTAAATATATTTATTTGGGTCTATACACTGTGTGCGGTTTTGTCTGAAACTAGGCGCACTGCACGTTTTTGTCTGAAACTAGGCGCAATGCACGTTTTTGTCTGAAACTAGGCGCACTGAACGTTTTTGTCTGTAACAAGGCGCACTGCACGTTTTTCTCTGAAACTAGGCGCACTGCACGTTTTTGTCTGAAACTAGGTGCACTGCACGTTTTTGTCTAAAACTAGGCGTACTGCACGTTTTTGTCTGAAACTAGGCGCACTGCAAGTTTTTGTATTAAATAGAGTGGCTTAGTATTAGACATGGAGCAACCATCCTAGATTGTAGAACAATAGTCTGGACATATGGCAACCATCCTAGATTGTCGAACAATAGTCTAGACATGGAGCAACCATCCTAGATTGTGGAACAATAGTCTGGACATGGAGCAACCATCCTAGAGTGTGGAACAATAGTCTAGACATGGAGCAAAAATCCTAGATTGTGAACCAATAGTCTTGACATAGAGCAACCATCCTAGATTGTGGAACAATAGTCTGGACATGGAGCAACCATCCTAGAATGTGGAACAATAGTCTGGACATGGATCAACCATCCTAGATTGAGAAACAATAGTCTGGACATGGAGCAACCATCGTAGGTTGTGGAACAATAGTCTGGACATGGAGCAACCATCCTAGATTGTGGAACAATAGTCTGGACATGGAGCAACGATCCTAGATTGTGGAACAATAGTCTTGACATGGAGCAACCATCCTAGATTGTGGAACAATAGTCTGGACATGGAGCAACGATCCTAGATTGCGGAACAATAGTCTGGACATGGAGCAACCATCCTAGATTGTGGAACAATTGTCTGCACATGGAGCAACTATCCTAGATTGTAGAACAATAGTCTGGACAAGGAGCAACCATCCTAGATTGTGGAACAATAGTCTGGACATGGAGCAACCATCCTAGATTGTGCAACAATAGTCTGGACATGGAGCAACCATCCTAGATTGTGGAACAATAGTCTGGACATGGAGCAACCATCCTAGATTGTGGAACAATAGTCTTGACATGGAGAAACCATCCTAGATTGTGAAACAGTAGTCTGCACATGGCGCAACCATCCTAGATTGTGGAACAATAATCTGGACATGGAGCAACCATCCTAGATTGTGGAAAAATAGTCTGGTCATGGAGCAACCATCCTAGATTGTGGAACAATAGTGTGACGTAGGTTTAAGTATGACAAATGAATTTCCCTGACTCGATGGATGATAACAGAATATTTGCCTCTCATAACTTTAGAACCCCTGATCATCTGTTGTAACTTTTACCGGCATGCAGCATTTCCACGAGAACCTTACACGCTGGATCATTAATATGTAGCCTGCTATCTTATGTGAACGTTTGAGATCGCATGGCCTTTGATGGGAGATTAAAATCACGCCCACAACCATTTCTGAGAACGATTTATAGCAATCTTCTCCTTAACGCCGGCCCAAAAGAGGATGGGCCACAGACTCACTCCTGTTTCTAGAGCAATTAACAGCAGATCATTTTCTTACCCGGCTGTCACCCCGCCTGGTGGGAGTTGCCAAAGCTCTCAGAACAGTGGCACCATCAAAGACAGACAGATCTCAGAATTCAATCGCAGCGGTGCACGATCTAAAGAATCAGGGAACTTTCAGCTCACGGAGTTAGCTTCCCGAGAAACTTTTCGCACCCTCATGCGAGCAAGCCTGAGACGGAAGAAAATCGGTAGACCGGGGAAAACGAAGGAATCGCAGCGGTTAACACAACGGTGAGGTACCTCGGACTTTGCTCAACTTCAAGAAAGGTGCGAAAATCTAACACGCCCTATTCAAGTTACATTCGAGACGTATAAATAGAGAACTCCGAAAAACTGCATTTTATCGTTCGCTCTGACAGAATCCTAGTTGCACTAGCATAGTCGGATTCCTGCTGGATTTCATCTACCTTCGTGACTATTGGAGTGTATTCTTTCTGTGCAGACGGTAATTTATACATTAGCTTCGAGTGATTAGTGGTCTAGTTATTTCAATGGATTGTGGTGTAAATTTAACCTTATTAAATAAACCCATTTTCAAAGTTCTAGTGCAAACTAATGTTACAGCTAAAAGTATTTCCTAATACAATTGACGCGTAAATTTATTTTGCAGACGTTAAAGAGAATTATAACTTTAATACAGTTTAGTTCTGTATAGATAGATGTGCTTTTAATTATTTTTAACTCACGGGAAGTTTCCCTGATTTGTTAATTGACGACGCTAATAAGTAAATAGGCTAACTGTAATTTATCGCGTCAGATTATAATATGATTTGTAATGCATTTCTTGTTTTGATTATCTTTCATTCAGAACGATCATTCAACCTGCATCCCAGCAATTATTAATTATATACAGAGTTCTGCCAACTCAATTCGATAACTCCAGTAACATATGAACTTTTTAAAGCTAAACTTGTGGCGACCTGTAATGGGCCCCGCTCCTCTGAATGTAACTGAGAATAAAGCCATTCAAGAAACACTTTAAAAATACTAGTTCATATAGAGTCCTTAAAGAAAACTGGAAGCAGAACATATTTTATTCACTGCCCTATTTGTGAAGAAAAAACATAGATCTACCTGAACGCTGTTTGTCAAGTATATTCAGTGGATTTTCCCCCCCCCCCCCCCCCCGCTCCAAAGAAGAACTTACCTCAGTGTTTTTCTTAACTTGTGACATTACGGAAAAAGGAAGTTATCTCCACTAGCTGTGCCAATTTTAGGAACCACACCATACCTCACGCCTAGCCAAGTGCCTGTGCCTTTCTTTAGGAACTTTATCTAATAAACAAACAGTACCGTTAAACTTCAACGTCCAGCGATTTCGGGACACTTTGTTAACTTCAACAACCCGCTAATCTGGGGCTGTACACGGAAGAAAATACTTTTATCTAAGCCAAGGTTTAGTGCTGTTTTTTTTAAATGTATTTCCTATGAAGTGCCAGAATTCACCTTTCGGTAAGTCTGCGTGTGTGTTTGTGGGGATGGCCAGCCCTAGTGTGTTTTTTTTTAATGAAAGGAGATTTATCTTTTCTTTACCCTTTTAATTAGTTCGACCTTGTACTAAGGTGCATTATATTCCTTGTACGGGATTTCTCCTAGCGGGATTGGGTAACTGTGTTCATTCCCCCTCCCGTAAAATTTGTTGATTTAAAGGGAGACAATTGAGAACCCTAGCTTTTCCTCTACACCCCCCCCCTTTTTTTCTGTAACCCCTTGCCTCAGAGTAATAAATTTACCAGTGGGTTAAATTGCCTATCTCTGATCACCCCCCCCCCCCATTTCTTGTCTTTGGGACCGGGTCTTGTCTGTTAGTAAATATAAACGGGAAACGGTGGAATGGATATTTCTCCTCAAAACCCCCTCTTCCCTTATCATATTTGTATTCTGTAACCTTTGATTTTTGACTGTAAATGTACAATTATGTGTGAGTCCTTTATGATAATAAAGGTACAGTAGAACTCCATTTATCCGAACCCCAATTATCCGAACATCCAATTATCCGAACACTTTTTCCAGAAAAAAAAAAAAAATCAGATGCCACAGTCACGCTAGACTAAAATTCTGAATCTTTTGATGCGGCAAACTTCAAATGTGTGCGAACAATTTGTAGAGAATGGGATGGCTAATGGTCGGTCGCTTACGTACAGAAAGTCAGTTAGATCATAAAGTCAGTTAATATCTGGTTTACCAATCCAGCGTACGTGTGGGTTCTAGGTAGAACACTGGCTAAACAGATAGTTCAACTTAAAATAATTGTGTCTGCTACTACAGCAGAATAATTTTGGTGTACAAGTATTTCTCTGTGCGATATGGCATCTTCCAGTAGGCCTAAAGCATATAAAAGGAACCGCAATGTTTTGTCAGTTGAAACGAAAACAGAAATTATCAAGAGACTAGGACAAGGTGAAACTGTGTCTTCACTTGCGAGGGTTTTCAATGTTGGGAAAGCTACCGTCTCTGACATCAAAAGTAACAAGGATAAAATTATGAGTTTTGCATCGAAATTTGATAGTGAAAATAGGTCGAAGAAACGTAAAACCATGAGAAATGCGAAAGATGTGAAATTGGAAGAGGCTTTGTATATATGGTTTGTGCAAAGAAGAAGCAAAGGGGAACCTATCTCTGGTTCTCTGTTGTGTGAAAAGGCACTTCAGTTCAACAATCAACTTGACGGTCCTCCTGACTTTAAGGCTAGCCAGGGATGGTTAAGAAACTTTAAATCTCGTCATGGCATAAGAGAATTGGAGATTCAAGGGGAATCTTTATCTAGCGATGCAACTGCCGCTAAAAATTTTAAAGAAACATTCTTGGCTTTTTTGGAAGAAGAAGGTTATTCACTCGATGATGTGTATAATGCCGATGAGACTGGCTTATACTGGAAATCATTGCCTCAAAAATCACTTGCATCTCAGCGCGAAGCAGCTGCCCCTGGGTTTTAAAAGTGCAAAGAGAGAGTAACAATTTTGGTAGCCGCGAATGCCAGTGGAAGTCATCGTTTACCGGTGCTAATGATCGGCAAAGCCAAAAAACCACGTTGTTTAAAGAATGTGACATGTCTCCCATTGTGTTACAAAGCACAGAAGAGTGCTTGGATGAATAGTGAAATATTTCTTGATTGGTATACAAATCAGTTCATCCCAAATGTGAAGAGGTTGAGAGAACAAGAAAAGAAAACTGGAAAAGTAATTCTTCTACTGGACAATGCACCATCTCATCCAGAGACGGATACATTGAATGCAGTTGATGCAAATTTTAAAGTAATTTTTCTGCCTCCCACTGTAACAGCACTGATTCAACCAATGGATCAGGGTGTTATAGCAAAGCTTAAAAAGATGTACAAGAAGGAAGTCCTGCGTCGTTTATTGTTGGCTGAAGATGAAGAAAGTGTGGTGGCGTTTTCCAAAAAGCTTAATCTCAAAGACTGCTGCTATATGTTAGCTGATGCTTGGACCACCCTGTCACAAGATAATCTCAACAAGGCTTGGAGTAGATTGCTTGGGAAAAAAGGAGGAAATGAAACTACTGCAGTGGACACAAATGATGATTGTATAAATGAAGTTGTGGAACTGTTTCAAGCAATGCCCGGATTTTCGGACTGTGCCAAAGATGATGCACACATGTGGCTAGAAGATGATAATGATTCTGGTTTTCAGTTTTTGAATGACGAAGAAATTTTGTCTTTTGTGCAAGAAGAAAACCAAATACATGTAGTGACCGATGATGAAGACTCCTCAGAAGTACATGATGTACTTGTAGATTATGAAGAAAAACCAAAACGTCGACCAAGTCCTGAAGAGGCCTTTATAGCACTAGAAACAGCGATGGCTTGGTACAAGCAAGAAGATGACAGCTGTCCTACACAGCTTCTGCTGTTGAAGAGAATGCGGGACTTAGCAGCCAAAAGGGGACTATCCAGTTTGGTGCAAAAGAGGATTCCTCATTATTTTAAATAGTGGGCTACATCTGTGCAAGTACATATATACGTAAGTTGCGCCTGGTTTTGAATCGTTTGTAATGTTATTTTGAAAACATTTCTCTTTCTTAACAAAAATAATTAATACAAGTAGTAAATGCACTGCAGTGTAATAAAAGATTTTGGTGATACAGTGATCTAATACAGTGTGGGTATTATTATTACAGTACAAGTAAATATGTTTTATAGTGTATTTTCCTTGTGATGGTTAATTATTTTTAGAAATATGTGTACATGTACTCGATACATTATGTAATACAATTATCCGAACATTTGATTATCCGAACGATGCTCGGTCCCATGGGGTTCGGATAAATGGAGTTCTACTGTATTAATCTTTATTTGTGTTGGTTGTCGGTTGGCCTAAAACTCCAAACATTTCCATCTGTGTAAGCTGTATTCATGTACGTTGAGCGACAGAATCACCAAATCGGTGAGTGCGCCTGAGCGACTGGAACTGACAAACAATTGTTTGTTCAGAAGAGAGATAGGAATAGTCTGTGAGAAAACAGATATTGTCGTAATAAGAGACTGTCCTTGCTCCTTCCCAGCGCTTGTGAATCTACTACCTCATTCTCCTAAATCCTTATTCTCACAGAGCCTTCAATATCACTTTACACTCTAAAGGGACCAATATTCATCAGCACCCTCTCAGATAAAAATTACGACAAATAGTCTGGACATGGAGCAACCATTCTAGATTGTGGAACAATAGTCTGGACATGGAGCAATCATCCTAGATTGTGGAACAATAGTCTGGACATGGAGCAACCATCCTAGATTGTGGAACATTAGTCTGGACATGGAGCAACCATCCTAGATTGTGGAACAATAGTCTGGACATGGAGCAACCATCCTAGATTGTGGAACAATAGTCTGGACATGGAGCAACCATCCTAGATTGTGGAACAATAGTCTGACCGAAAGAAAGAAAAGATCCTGGACAGTGTGATATCATGGCACGGGAAGAAGCCAGCAATAGAACTGATAAACAATGTAGGAGATAGGAAGGTGTGGAGATAGATAAATATAACAAACAATATGAATTGCTGAAGAGCGCTTTTCATCGCTGACGTCAAATTTGTGTGGGGTTTGCATATTCTTCTTCTTCGTCCATCCTCAGACTTCTACATTAATGACTCCAATAAAGGCATAAGTCAGCTGAAGGTTCCTGACATCTCCAAACAGTTTTTCGTTGAGAAAAATAACTTGTTGCCATATACACTCCGTTGACTGCTGTAAGTTGGGCAGGACTGAAGCAGATGTTCTGTTGCCATGGGGCTGGTGCCACAGGAGCAGAGATCTGTTGGACCAATCCTGTACTTGTGACATAGATGGTACCTCAGCCTATTGTGACCAGTACGTAAACGGAAAATGCTGACTTGTTCTCGCCTTGATAGCTAATGGTAGACATAATCTTTAATGTGACCGGCATGTTCTCTGTTCCTTTAGAATTCAATGTAGTTTTTATAGTTGTTTTAGCCATTTCATAAGTTATCTCTATATCATTTTGTTGCAGAGCTCCCCCTAGATTAGCCAGTTTATCTGTCTCTTCGTTGTCTGCAATGTTGTAATGGGCTACTATCCATTGCTGTGCACTTGTTGAAGCATTTCGCCAGGCTTTCAAGTGAGTTTATAAGATCTTTCAATCCTTTAGCATGGTGGCTCTTGAGGGCTGATATTACTGAGACGGCATCTGTAAAGATCACAATCTGGTTTTCTACATGTGCTTTGTACTCAATAAAAGTTCCCGCTGCCTGTTCCATGGCCTCTGCTTTAGCATTGAAGTTATTGTAATATTTGCCAGTGACAATAGCAATACAGTGGATTATATTCTTCAATTTAATGAGGATGCCAGCTCCCTCATGTTTTGCCCAACCATAACCCCCCACCCTTTCTGAGTGGCTGTTGAAATCACTAATAACTAGGCAGTTGGTGCACTTAATGTTCATAGTTGTTAGTGAAAGATCTCTATCTGAGGTGGCATATAAGTGGTACACTCTTATGGTCTGGTCATCTATCCTAATGTTCATAGTTGCTAGTGAAAGATCTCTATCTGAGGTGACATATAAGTGGTAAACTCTTATGGTCTGGTCATCTATCCTAATGTTCATAGTTGCTAGTGAAAGATCTCTATCTGAGGTGACATATAAGTGGTACACTCTTATGGTCTGGTCATCTATCCTAATGTTCATAGTTGCTAGTGAAAGATCTCTATCTGAGGTGACATATAAGTGGTAAACTCTTATGGTCTGGTCATCTATCCTAATGTTCATAGTTGCTAGTGAAAGATCTCTATCTGAGGTGACATATAAGTGGTACACTCTTATGGTCTGGTCATCTATCCTAATGTTCATAGTTGTTAGTGAAAGATCTCTATCTGAGGTGGCATATAAGTGGTACACTCTTATGGTCTGGTCATCTATCCTAATGTTCATAGTTGCTAGTGAAAGATCTCTATCTGAGGTGACATATAAGTGGTACACTCTTATGGTCTGGTCATCTATCCTAATGTCCATAGTTGCTAGTGAAAGATCTCTATCTGAGGTGACATATAAGTGGTACACTCTCATGGTCTGGTCATCTATCCTAATGTCCATAGTTGCTAGTGAAAGATCTCTATCTGAGGTGACATATAAGTGGTACACTCTTATGGTCTGGTCATCTATCCTAATGTCCATAGTTGCTAGTGAAAGGTCTCTATCTGAGGTGACATATAAGTGGTACACTCTTATGGTCTGGTCATCTATCCTAATGTCCATAGTTGCTAGTGAAAGATCTCTATCTGAGGTGACATATAAGTGGTACACTCTTATGGTCTGGTCATCTATCCTAATGTCCATAGTTGCTAGTGAAAGATCTCTATCTGAGGTGACATATAAGTGGTACACTCTTATGGTCTGGTCATCTATCCTAATGTCCATAGTTGCTAGTGAAAGATCTCTATCTGAGGTGACATATAAGTGGTACACTCTTATGGTCTGGTCATCTATCCTAATGTCAGCTCCAATAATTTCCACGTTATAGAAACATAAAGCTCTCTGTTAGGTAAGGAGTTTCTGATTAACACACGTACTCCTTCCTTGTGTCCCTCTCTGTCAAGCCGGAAGGATTCATATCCTCGTATGGAGAATCTGTGGTTTGGATTTGTTACCGAGTGGGAATATATTGGGATTTAATTTTGAGAGGTATAGGTTCAATTTTGTGTCGGTCAAGTTAAGTTACTGATGTGCCACCAGAGGTAGATATTCTTGACGATATTAGTTACCATGTTTGTTCCGAAATTCCTCTGTGAGATCATATAGGTTGTGTGACATTCAATAGTATACTTTCAATCAAATGATAACTTCTACATTTTCAATAGTATTTATGCAAGAAGTCTTCTGGGATCAATGAAAACAATTTATTGGCTTGAAAACAAATTCACATGGTTTTGTGCATGCATTTAAGAATCTTCAAGAAAAGGTAGTGTCGTAATATACATATAGTTTTCCTCCACGTACTTCTATCCAATGCGGTACACATATTTCATCTGATTCTCTTTCTTTAAGTTTCTCAGTGTGATAAAATTACATCTATACACCGATAAAATTATTATTTGTAAGTATAAAGTTAAGATAAGGTAGAAATAAAAATAGTTGGGTTGTGACGCGTCTTCTTTCCCCACGCCAGTCGTCGCGCTGATTTTAGCAAGACAGAAACGTAGTGTAAGGGTACTATCGTTTGCCAGTGACCTTGGAACTATTGGTAACAATTATGACAGAATAAGCCTTGTTTCGGACCAAAAGAGTGAAAAAGGAGGAGAGAGGAAAATGTATTTTTAGAATGCGCCTTTTGACACTAGTTGGTTGAAACACAGAATTGTAGGCAAACGCGGGCGATATTGTTAGCGACAGATGGAAAAATAACGACACAGGGTCAAATATTTGTTCGTTCCATAGTCATGCAGTTTGGCATGTAACCACACACCCAGCCCTCCTCTCTTGCAAAATGGTACATTTTATGACGTCACAGACTTGTTGTTTCGGTTTGAGAAACGCAAAAACGGGAAAGAGATGGCACGTTTATGTAATAGTAGAAAATGAAACTACAGATGGAAAATATATGGAATTCTTTAATTCCAGATAGAGGGCCATAAAACTTAGTTAGTTTGATAGCTTATCTTCTCCTGAGAAATAATACGTTTAAAAATACAAAATCCTCCAGATAATAAGAAAGTTATTGACAAAGTACTGTATTGGTTAGAGCACACAGACAAACAGACGCTCGTCCCTGCATTCACTAACGGTTACTTTTTGAACGCGTTAGGAGAAATGAGACAAGCAAGGGTACATGTAATCTGATTAAAAAGGGAGGGGGGTAGAAAGAGGGAGAGATATTATGGGATGGCCCTAAAACTAAATATATTTAGCAGTGGAAAGTCAAGAAGTGAGTGAGAGGAAGACTTGTTAGGCCAAAAGCAAGTCTGTTTTTAACTTTTAATGCCAAAATGTGACCGACATACATTTGAAATTGGGCTGTAATTTTGACTTTTTTTTCAAATTCAAATTTGAAAAGCTTAGTAGTTAGATCTCATTGGCCAACGCATTTTATATCACAGAAAACTTTGAAGGCTGGACGCCATTTGCCTAAGAAACTGTCCAGTGTCAGGACGATGTACTAATGTAAAGAAATTAAATACTATATTAATTCAATACAAGATTCATAGTCACGCATGCAGCAGTGCTGAATCTGTGCCAGTCATCGTTCCTTTTTTTATTCTGTGAATCTGTGGTAAGATAGACCTTATTAACAATTATTTATATTATTAATTGTGTTGTTTGAATTGGGTAATGAAGATATTTTACGACTGTAAGTATATAAGTCATTAGTAGACTTATGCAAAGCCTATGTATTGCTCCATCACATTATCAAACTACAAGAGGTGTAGAATAAAAAGAGTTTGTACACTATCATCAAGGATCATGTCACCTATCCTATTTTGTGAAAAAAGATCATGGATAATTGTAGAGATGTTGTAGCCAGTAGAGGAGAGGAAATTGAAAACTGGTACAAACTGTTACATTATTGATGTGGATGTGCTGGGTCGGTCAGAAAGAGCTGACCCGAGAATTTTAAATTTTGAATGCCTTATTAATTGAAAATTGGTGGATTTGATATTATGTTCAGACAAGCCTCAATTTTCATGTTACAGGGTTTGTACTGGCACTGTGCTAGTGCCAGCTTCCTGAATAAATAACCAGCAGTTCTGTTGAAATTGCTGTCGTGGTGTATGACTTGTAGTCTTGGTCCAAGTTCCTGCCAAGATTACTGCAGAAAGATCAAGTCAGTGGCAGTAGGCCGCACATTCAACTATCAACTAACGTCCCGGGCCAGATAAGTACAACAGCCCTGGTCCGGAACTCTTCATCAACAAGACACCAAAGTAGAAACAAACTGTTTGACACAAAAATCAATAGAGAGCATAAACTTGAACAGAATAGGTATAAATAAAGACAGGGTGTGGTGAACACATCCCGACCAGCGCTCCAGTAACAGTGTAGTGAGAATAAATTAGATCAACAACCTTAAGTATAAATTCTATAATGTGTATGGACAGATTGTCCTGTTAGTTAATTAAAATTTCATATATATATGTATATATCCATAAATGATTACATTTTGAAATTGACAGTCCTGAACAAAAGAATATCTCGTTCAGGACTAAATAAAATTGTAAAAAAAGTATTAACTATCAAAATTTTAACCCAAGTGTTAGTTTAGCTGATCATAGAGTTAAATATTTGTTTGTGTGTGTGTTTAAGTATTGAATTAATATCACACCACATGTTCATAACCCTAGACATTAGACGTTGCTATCAGAAATACTAGTCAAGAATAAGTCTGAGTGAGATCGTAAGGTGGTAGCAGAAAGGTTCTCTGATAACTCACTCTAACCTTAGATATTTCAGGGACCTCCACAGCTGACCTCACTCAGTACAATAAGAAATACAATAGCAACAATCATAACATCAAAAACCACCACACTCAGGTATCTTCACTTTGGGCGTAAATGATGGTGGAACCTCTACCTCTCTTATAACTTGCGTAAATTCAATGTTTGTGAGCTCAGTTTCGTTTCTTATAGTTTCAAGGTAATCTTTTGACATTTAAGCATTTCTGGCCTAACAAAATTTTGTTATGAAAGAAGAGTGTCACTCGAAGCAGTACTTAGGTGAATCAAAACTCACTATACTGTAAAAATTATACACTTAACACGGAGTTGATATCTTGATAGCTTCAAGATCAGATGTTAGATGGCCAAGGACTTTTGTAGTTAATTTGAGATGCGCCAGGTTGCACCGTACCGAGTACTAATCTACGTCCGTGCAAGTTGTCTTCTCTGGATCAACTGACTTCAGGTTTGTGAAATCTTGCTATCGCAGGGTGGTGGGCGATTTTACCACCTTTTGGTTGGCTAATCTAATATTTTATTATTTATTTCATTGGGTGCCGTTATGCTTACAGGTAGACGGTCTTGGCTATTCCGATTTACGTCATCGGTTGTTAAACAACTCCCGCCAAAACAACACTGGCTTTGAAGAAATCAAGGGACAGCATGGATTAAGTATGAGGAACGAGAATGAGGAACTATTAGCAAATTTCTGTGCTTCAAATCAACTAGCTATAGGAGGAAGCTATATCCACATACAAGAATACATAAAGCAACATGGATATCACCAGACCACAGAACTGAGAATCAGATTGATCACATATGCACAAGTAAGATGTTTAGGTCATCATTGCATGACGTGAAAGTACGTAGAGGAGCAGATGTTGTATCAGACGACCATCTTCTGATGACTAAATCAAAATTAAAACTCAAGACATTTACAACAGCAAATAGCTATAGACAACAGTATAATGTGGGATATCTAAGAAATCAGGAAATAAGCGAAACATTTTCAATCAAAGTATCGAACAAATACCAAGTACTCCAACAGCTGGAAGATGAAACAGATACAGAAGACCACTGGCAACAAGTAAAAAATATATGGAACGAGACATGTGAAGAAGTACTGAGAAAAAGAGAACATCAGCACAAAGCATGGATAATAACAGAAACCATTAGTAAGATAGAAAACAGGAAAAACAAGAAAGCAGATTTAGACAGAAGCAAAACCAGAAGCTCCAAAGCCAAGGCTCATGAAGGGTACATAGAAGCAAACAAAGAAGAAACATCAAAAGAGACAAGATGAAATATATTGATGATCTGGCAAGTGAAGCAGAGGAAGCTGTAGCCACCGGAAAAATGAGGGACCTGTGCGTCTTCTCTGTTTGCTCTCCTTATCTGTGTTCCAACTACTCCACCAACCACGTCCATATCTGTCAAAACACAGTTAAAATCGCATCCTAATATAATTTTACGTCCTCTACATGAGTGAGTGAGCAAGTTGTCTACGTTTTCGTAAAATTGTGGGTGGCGGTTGTAGTTTGCTGGAGCGTGTATATTCACCACCGTGTATGTGTGTGTGTGTTGTTTCCTACTTGAGCGATGGTTATTTTGCGATCGCTGTCCGGGATTGTTCTAAGTATTTCCCATCTCTCTGATGTTTGTATATTTGGACATGCGCCCTAATATAACCGACTAGGTTGAACGGGACGCGCCTCGCCAATACGAGGCAAAACTTTATTAAAAAAAAGAGAAAAATAGAACATGTGTTGTGTATGGATAAACTAAAACAGGAATGTCGTAGTCCTAACTGGGATGTGATTTATAATGTATGTTCGTCTGTGTATGTTTGTTTCCTGCAAAAGTATAAAGTCTGGCTTGTGTTTATGTATAACTGTTATGATGTGAAGTAGTTTTGAGCGAAGGCCGCTAACATTTACACTAATTATCAAAAGTTCAACTACCATTTTACACGTCTAATATGGAATTAATAAAAAAAGAAATGTTTGTAATAACATTATGGGATAAATTACATACCATTGTCAAATTGGTCCTAGTGTCTTTTTTGGTTGTTGTACCAATTATTTTCACCGTCTTGTATGTCTGTTATGAGTCTGTTAGTTGATTTGGTCGGTGATGTGTAGTTTGTGTTGTCGTCCATGAGGAAAGATGGCGACGCCTTTGCCGCGGCCTAAGGGCCGGTTATTGACAACAGCACGGTGCCCGATTTATGCAGGCATCCTCTCTCTAGTGAGTCCATTTCCAGATCGAAAACTGAAGTTGCCTTTTGTGCTTCCATCTCAAAACAAGGTTTCAGTTTACACCGCTAGAAGATGATAATCCTTTAGAATGTAAATGCGATAGGCGGAAAAGAACAAGTTAAAACACAATATTCAGTTGTGGTCTGTTTCAGGTCGAGTTATATACTGAAGCACATTAAAACCGCACCACTATTATATATACTGATGCCGAGAAGGTGGAAAAAAAAGTGTGGGAATGGATTTTCCCCGTGTTTGTCATGAGGTAGAGATCGAATGGCTGCTGGAATGAAAAGTGCATGATTCAACCCACGGGTTTGTGTACAGACTATATGAAAACAATGAAAGTTACACGTGCAAAACGATTCCCAACAGCTATGACCCTCAAAATGTGTACGCGTTGTGGCAGTATACTCGGTATAAAAAGGCTGTTGAGACAAAACACCCAGTACATGTACTTGAAATGCCACGACTATCTGAAAACGACCACCAACGAGTTGGAGACTGGAATGAGCTCGCGGGCAATTGCCAGAAGGATGAATTGCCACCACAGCACTATTGTACGTCTCAATGAACGTAACGGAACCACTGGCAGTGCCCGGGATAGACTTCGGAGTGGCCAA
This sequence comes from Oreohelix idahoensis, assembly GCA_024509875.1. NCBI lineage: Eukaryota > Metazoa > Mollusca > Gastropoda > Stylommatophora > Oreohelicidae > Oreohelix > Oreohelix idahoensis. The sequence goes on from JAMPIV010006675.1 coordinate 66,225, forward strand.
CCACGAGTTACTACCCCTGCGCAAGATCGTCATATTGTGCTGAGTCACCTAAGGAATCGTTCTCTCCCGGCAAGTCAAACAGCAAGAGCAATAGTGGGTAGACGTGGGCAAGTCTCTCGAATGACAGTCATACGACGACTCAGAGATACAGGCCTTACTGCAAGACGACCTTATGTTGGGCCAAACATGACTCACAGACATCACAAATTATCCAGACTTGCAGCTTCTCCAGCAGGATAACGCACATGCGCACACCGCATGCATTACGCAGCAATATCTACAGCAGCAGAACATTGTGACGATTGATTGGCCTGCCCTATCACCAGACATGTCCGCTATAGAACATCTCTAGGACGAGCGTAGACGCAGAGTCTACAGGCAAGGCTCTCCAGCTAATCTGCAACAGCTCGAAGCTGCTCTTACACGTGAATGGGACTTGATTCCCCGGAATTTCCTTCAGAGATTTGTGCGTTCCATGCGGAGCCGCTGCCAAGCTTGTTTGCAAGCACACGGTGGACATACCAGATACTGAGGAAAGTGTGAATGAATTTTTTTATTGGTTGCATTTTTGGTTTTCTCCCTTGCCTGCACAGAATGCAATGAATTTCATAACAATCAAATGTACAAATTAATGACCAGCATGGATTCATAGGAAAATGAATAAAGATTCCAAATATGTAAACTTGTAAACACTTATATTTACATTTCACATTCTGTTCCTGGATTATACAGGTGGTGCGTTTTTAATGTGCTTCAGTATATATTCGAACCATTTTTGTGGAAAGGTGCTATTACTGTTATGAAGTTTGAATTGCTAGTAAAATGACTTAAACCCATATATACATCAAGTGGAAAATCTTTAAAACGTTCTTATAAAAGAACAAAGAAAACATTTAATTTTTAATGCATTTACAAAACGTCTAAAAGTTTTATTGTAATAAATTGTTGCATTTATAATTTTATTTTTATTAATTAGATATAATTAACAAAACATGAAGAGCTTGTATTAAATTTATTATTTATTTGATAATTAAATTGGTTCCCTTGTAAAGAAAAGTTTCCTCCCGTAATAATCTTTTGTGAAGCATTCTATTTATATCTTGGTTTCGTAAGTGATCATGGTCTGTCAGACTGACAGTGTGAGTGTGTCCGGTTGTTTGTTCCCTCTCCGTTGTGTCTTTACATTTGTTACTTCATTTTGAAGTTTTTGTAGTTATTCTAATCAGCAACAGTTTGTAAATGTGTTAAAAATAAATCCCTATGATAATGGACTCACTAGCTGCTTGCTGTATCGCTTTGTTCAGGCTTTGGTCTAATGTATAATATTGTTGTTTCACGTATTAATACTTACTTACTTTCTTTCACTATTGCGGTGAAGCTTAGTGGTTAGCTAGAGTGTGTCGCCTTGGCTGATGTAAGCCCGTGTTGTTGTAGGATGTCAATGATGCTGTCTATCCACCTGTCTCTTGGTCTTCCCGGTGTCATGAAACCAGATCTTCTAGTGTTGTAGGCTCTAGGTGGTCGTTTGTTGGTCCCCATTCTCATGAGATGCATACACCTCCTAATTTTCTATGTCTCTATATATGTTATGTAGGATGTAGTTCGTACAGTTTTGTTTATATGATAATTTCTCATTCTGTCTCTCTCCTGTTGACATTAATTGTTTTCTTAAACATCTCATCTCAAACAATGAGATTTTCCTCTCGTGTGCTTTGGTCAGAGACCATGTTTAGTTAGCACTGATAGCAAAGAGGTGGTGAGAATATACTATTTATCAGCTGTTGTTTAGACTCAAACCTGATATTCAGATGGTTGAGCAGTGCTGACAGTTGTTAAGTCACTGTTTTGGCTTTTAGACATCTTGTTTCAATTTCTCATTCAAGTTTTCAATTTTCTGTAAAAATGCTTCCTAAGTATTTGAACTCTGGAACCAGCTTAAGTCTGATGTTGTTGACATGTATGTTAAGTGGGCTTGGTGATCAGCTGATTTTCTTAGTTTCTGTATTAGATGTGTTGATCTTCATGTTGTGTCTTAAACTGGTTGAATGAAGTGCAATAAATATATTTAGCAAAGCTGCACAGTTATTTATGACAAACAGCAGTGTGTTATCGATATTAGGAAAGCATTTCCTTTTTTAATTTGTGAATAATTTTATTTATTTTTACATTTTGTTTTGAAGCGCAAGTTATGCAGTAAACACTTATTTGCTGTGTCGTTGTCAATGCTAATGTCTTAAAGCTTCATGTTGCTACATCGTATATTAGCTCTGTCGTTGTCAATGTTAAGGTCTTAAAGATTCATGTTGTTATCTCGTATATCTCCTCCGTCGTTGTCAATGTTAATGTCTTAAAGATTCTTGTTGTTATCTCGTATATTAGCTCTTGCGTTGTCAATGTTACTGTCTTAGAGATTCATGCTGTTATCTCATATATCTCCTCTTTCGTTATCAATGCTAATGTCTTAGAGATTCATGTTGTTATCTCGTATATTAGCTCTGTCGTTGTCAATGATAATGTCTTAGAGATTCATGTTGTTATCTCGTAAATTTGCTCCATCATTGTCAATGCTAATATCTTATACATTTATGCTGTTGTCTCGTATATTTGCGCCATCATTGTCAATGCTAATATCTTAGACATTTATGCTGTTATCTCGTATATTTGCTCGCCCAAATGTTCCATCAGCGCTGTACAGGGGCCGAAGCATGCGTCCAGAAGGGGACTTATTCGTTGCGCTCTGTAAAGAGATTTCTTTTATCATCGCTCTTTATCAATCTCTTGACAACGAGCAGTTGAGAGAAAAAATTGTGGTCTTCGAGATGTGGATATTTAGAAGAATATGGGATACCTCGTGGACAGAGAGCACATATAAAGAGGTCCTAGACAACCTAGGAATGAAAAGAAAATTAACGTTGTAACAGCGCTGACCGTTGACTGGTGTGTTTTGTCATACAGTGTGTTGAAAAGATGGATGAAGAGCGTCTGTTAGCGCTCATGGAACATTTTGGTTTGAAAATCTGCGAACCGGCTAATGAGGATCAACCAGTATCATTTTTTATTTAAAAATAAAGTTTTGCCTCGTATTGGCGAGGCGAGTCTTGATCAATATAGTTGGTTATATTAGGGCGCATATTCAAATATAAAAGATCTTACAGTTAATCTGCTTCAACAATTATCATTAAGAGTGGCACAGGACATAAGTCCTCACTACATGAATATGTGCACCAAGTGAATACATTTTTTATAATTTTTAAACCACAACCCAAAATCTTTAAATGTTTTAAAAAATATGCCAAATGTATAAATAATTAAAACGCACTCTTAATTGCTTTTTATAATTTAATTGGTAACTTGATAAAATAAATCAAGAAAGAGAAATGTATTATTCAGTTTTGCATTTTATGTGGTAATTAAATTGTCTACCTTGGATTAAATATATTTATGTCCCTTAAGGGTTAAAAGAGGACACGAAAAGAAATCTTTGTATACATTTATTTTGATTGTGACTAGTGTATGTGAGTGTCTTCGGTTGTTGTGTCTGTAGTGTTTTTTGTAGCACATATGTGGCCATACCATGTCAGCTTCCGTCTCTTTAATATTGTGAGTTAGACATCATATGCTCCTATAACATTTCTAACTTTATTTCTAATCTGTTCAAGTTTAATACGATCCATGTCAGATTTGCCGATGGCCTTTCTGTAACATATCATATATATTTCCTGTATTGTTTCCAGTTTCAGATTATACAGGTAGGCTGATGGAATCTCATTGTCTCACATGTACATAATGTATCAATCAATCAACACCCTTTAGCTCCTCAGGGAGCAATGACCTTCAACAAACACATGCACAGTCCTCCTGTCACGTGCCATCAGTTCAAGGTCTGTCCATGTATTGTGTGGTCAGGTTGAAACAATTAAATACAAATACTTTCTTTAACTTTGTGATTATCGTCAAACAAAGAGGTCTACACGGTACTCAAATACATCACAGGGTTGGATGTAGAAGCTTTTGTCTGGAACTGGCAATAATAAAGTACGTTACAGAGATTGATGATAATCGTTTGTTAGTGATGATGGCACATTGGTTTGTTCAAGATATATTCTGAATATTTGTTTTTTATTGTCAGGGGCGGGGGGTTAAACGTGTTAACTGTTATAAAAGTTGTTTCTACATTTGCTAGCATTGCGCCACTCTCAACCATTAATCATGTCTATGGATCTGTCGGTTACATCAGCACGTCTTCTCGTGACGTATGACTAACTAGTAGACAAAAGTGGTCAAGAAACCACTGATACTATGAGGTGAAGAACAATCTCTTGTTGCCCATGTGATCTTGACACGTGACAAGACCACGTCAGATTTCGTCACTTTATTATTGTGAGAAGATCATCATTTGGTCCTATAGCACTTCTGACTGTGTATCTGATCTGTTTATTTATTATAAATTTATGTCTTCATTCATTCATTCATAACCCTCCACTCCCAAAGGAGCATAGGCCTTCAACAAACACATGCCAAGTCCTCCTGTCACGTGCCATCGTCTCAAGTTCTTTCCACGTTCTCCTCATCATTTTCACCGCTGTTTACAGCTCTCTTCTCCATGTGCTTCTTGGTTTACCTCTGCCTCTCTTGGCCTGGGGGTTCCAGAAAAAGGACTGCCTTGTAATGCTATCAACATGTTTCCTCAGTGTGTGTTCTATCCATCGCCGTCGTCTTCTTCTTATCTCTTGTTCCACTGGCACTTGTCTAGTTCTTGTCATCAGTTCCAAGTTGGTAACCTTGTCATACCATTTTAATCCCTCTATTCTACACAAGCACCCATTTATGAAAGTCTGTAGTTTTTTTGGTTGTTGTCTTTGTTGTTCTCCATGTCTCAGAGCCATACAATAGGACTGACTTCACATTTGAGTTGAAGATGTTTATTTTCGTGTTGGATCCGATTTCTCTTCATATATTTCCCAATTCAATGAAAGCTCCTCTTGCTTTTTGTATTCTTATTTTAATATCGCTGTCTGTCCCTCCAACTTTGTCTATATTACTGCCAAGATATGTGTACGATTCTACATCTTGTATTGGTGTTTCTTCAAGTTCAACCATGTTATCATTACCTGCATTTATTCTCATTATTTTTGTCTTTTCCCTGTGTATTTTCAGACCCGATAGCTGTGACCTCTCATCGACTGTTTTCAATTTGTCCTGCATCTTATTACGGTTATGGGACAGAAGAGCCAAGTCATCAGAAAAATCCAGATCATCCAACTGCTTAGTCAGAGTCCACTGGATTCCATTTCTGTTGTGTGTTGTCGATGATCTCATAACCCAGTCTATTGCTAGTAAGAAAAGAAATGGAGACAAGAGGCATCCTTGTCGCACTCCTGTTCTTATCCCAAATGGTTCTGTAAGCTGTCATTCGTGAAGAACTCTGCATGTCATTTCTTCATATGTTTTCTTTATTAAATTAATGATATTCAGGAGGACTCCATAATGCCTCATCAATTTCCAAAGTGATTCTCTGTCTACACTATCAAATGCCTTTTCGTAGTCCACAAATCCGATGTATAGTGGTGAATTCCATTCCAGACTTTGTTCAACTATTATTCTCAAAGTGGCTATCTGGTCTGTACATGATCTATTTTGTCGAAAACCTGCTTGTTCATCTCTCAGTTTCTTGTCTATGGACTCTTTTAATCTCTCAAGGATAATCCTGTTTAATACTTTTCCTGGCACTGATAGTAACATTATTCCTCTATAATTTGTGCACTCTTGTAAATTTCCCTTCTTATGCAACTTAACCAGATATCCTTCCTTCCATTCTGCTGGTATCTCTTCCTTTTCCCAGACTTTACCAAGTAATTTAAATAGCATCTTTGTAGCCGTGTCGATATCTTCTTTTATGGCCTCTGCTGGAATGCCATCAGGTCCAGCCGCTTTTCCATCTCTTAGAAGCTTAATGGCTTTTTTAATTTCTTCCTTCGTTGGTCTTTCACCGTTAATTTGTAGCTCTTCTTCTGCTGGCTGGATATCCGGGGGGTTCTGTGGAGCTGGTCTATTGAGAAGGTCACTAAAATATTCTGTCCACCTCTTCATTTGCTCCTGTATATTGCTGAGCAGTTTCCCATTCGTGTCTTTTATGAGGCAACTTGTTTGCTTGTATTTCCCTGTTAACTTCTCTGTGCTGCTATACAGTTCTCTCATATTTCCTTTGGCTGCAGCATCTTCTGCCTCTCTTGCAAACTCATCAGTATACTTTCTCTTGTCTCTTTTGATACTTCTTTTTACTTCTTTGTTTGCTTCTGTGTACACTTCTTGAGCTTTGGCTTTGGAACTTCTGGTTTTGCTTGTGCTTAAATCTGCTTTCTTGTTTTTCCTGTCTTTTATCTTATTGATTGTTTCTGTTGTTATCCATGCTTTTTGTTGTCTTTCCCTTTTCCCCAGTATTTCTTCACATGTCTCATTCCATACAGTTTTGCCCTGCTGCCAATAGTCTTCTGTATTCTCTACATCTTCCAGCTGTTGGAGCACTTGGAATTTGTTGGATACTGTGACCGCAAATTTGTCTCTTGTTTCTTGATTTCTTAGATGTCCTACATTAAATTGTTGTCTATAATTTTGCATTGTTGCATATCTCTTAAGTTTCATGTTTACTTTGGCTATCAGAAGGTGGTGATCTGATGCCACATCTGCTCCTCTATATACCTTTACATCCTGCAATGATGATCTAAACTTCTTGTTTATGCATATATGATCAATCTGATTTTCTGTTCTATGGTCTGGTGATATCCATGTTGCCTTGTGTATTCTCTTATGTGGAAACATGCTTCCTCCTATAGCCAGTTGATTTGAAGCACAGAAGTTAAAGAATAGTTCCCCATTTTCATTCATTATTCCTAGCCCATGTTTCCCATGACTTCTTCAAATCCGGTATTGACTGTACCTATCTTTGCATTCATGTCACACATCAAAATTGTGATGTCTCTTCTGTTTAATTTATCCATAATTTCCTGTAGTCTAGTATAAAATGCTTCTTTCACAGACTCTTCTTTGTCATTAGTTGGTGCATAACATTGGATGTCATTTACATGTATTTTCTTTTTAGCTGTTTTAAAAGTGGCTGTTATTATTCTGGGTCCAACAGCTTCCCATTCAATGAGTGCTTTCTGTGCTTCTTTAGATAACATAAGAGCTACCCCTTCACTATGGTGTGAACTTTCGTCTTCATGTCCTGAGGACAGCACCAATTCACCTGTGATGAGTTTCTTCCTGTCTACCCCCTTCCACTTTGTTTCACACATTCCCAGAACCGCGATTTTATATTCCCTCATTTCTGCTGCTACTTGTGCCACTTTCCCTTGTTCGTTTAATGTCCGAACATTCTAGGTGCCAAATTTGGAAGTTCTCCTAGAAGAAAGAAGGTTAGTCAGCAGCACAGACTCCTTTCGGCTTTCTCTATATTGCATCATACGCCTCCCTGCGAGAGTACCTTCCTCTGTCTTGGATGGCTGTGTTTTATTTTCCTTATTTGACTTGTCCATATTTGTTGAAGTTTTTTGTGGTTTAAATTTTTTACAGGATGGGGTAACCAGCCCCATGCCCAACCCTCCTTAGTCGCTTTCTACGACATTGCATGGAAGGGAACAGCGTTACTATTCTTTGCTCCTCTTTTGGGCCACGGTAACACACGGGTGAAATGTTTGTCTGCTATGCTGTTAATCTTTCTGTGACATCTCATTTATCATTCCTTTATTCTTGTTTCTGAACCAGTTGTTAAAGTCCAAGTGCCGGGTGACGGTATTGCCTCCCTTGCTTTGCAGTAGTGGTCCAACAGTGGCCAAAACTCAAGAGTATCTAATATGGGCTTCAAAGGTATCTACCTTCGCACAAGATCACTCTTGGCAGATATGTAAATAGAAGAAACAAAACGCTTATATCTCCAGGGAGTCTTCACAAGACATTCAGAATAAGCGAGAACAATCCTGCTTTGGCTAAGTATGTTAACTATATAATTCTGCCAACGTTTTTGTGAAGGATTTAAGCACTTATTACTTTCAGCCGTTTAAGCCCCCACCCATGATTTACTCAGTGAAATTCTATTATTCTAGTATAGCTTTGTTTAGAGTGTGTATTAATTTGACTGAGACAAACATACAGTAACTTTAAAATGATTAAATCGAAGTTAAATTTGTAACATTACAAATAACACAATTTTATAATCACTTTAGGTTTTAACAGTTGGAAAATAATTTTAATAGTTATGGATCAAAAAAAGTTATCATCACAGTCTTTATGGAATGTGAGATGTTACAAGAAGTTCAAGTGGCCGCATATATTTGAACTTAGCTGCCAATGACGGTTCTGCTCCTTCTTATGGGCTGGTTCTTTTCACTCTGCTCACGCTCGTCTTGGTCAAGGTTTATCGGGTATAGCTCGTTTCCCAGAAATGTCAAGGAGAGTCTACCAAGTGGGTCCTTCGTCTTAAAGCGTACGCCACTGTTCACTCTTGTTCCAGAGATAGTACTTTCTGCTGGTACAACCAATAATAATAATAATAATACCCCTTCAGTCATAACTGACTATGGGAATGCCCCCCTGAGGTGACCGCCCTCAGCTGCTTATTTTCCTGGTGCTCCTTTCGACGTTTTCTCCCCTCCTCTGCTTGTTGTGTGAGCCTCTCGTCGCCCAATCTGAGGTGGCGACGTAAATAGCATCGCCACTTAGTGCGATCGGCAGCTTCATCCTCCCATGTTGCTGGATCCATGTCCAGTGCCCTCATATCTCTCTTGCACACATCTTTGAACCTCAGCTGTGGTCGCCCAACTGTTCTCTTGCCATCTGCTAATTGTCCGTACAAGGCATCTTTTGGGATGCGACCATCTTCCATGCGGCGAACATGGCCAAGCCAGCGAAGTCTGCGCTGTCTAAGCAGTGTATACATACTTTGAAGGCCAGCACGTGACAACACCTCGACATTTGTCACTTTATCTTTCTACGAAATGCCGAGGATGCGGCGTAGACACCCTAAATGGAAGGTATTGAGCCTTCTTTCTTGCTTAGCATAGGTCGTCCAGGTCTCGCTGCCATATATGAGTGTGCTGGTGACGCAGGCATTATATACCGCAGCTTTGGTCTTCATTGTGGGTTTGGAGTTTCCCCAAACACGCGATGTGAGGCGGGCAAAGGTAGCTGCAGCTTTGCCAATGCGGCTGTCGATTTCTATATCCATTGAGAGTTTGTCATTGATGGTAGACCCCAGGTATGTGAAGTGGTGCACCACTGCCAATTCATAGTTATCGATAGTGATAACTGGTGCAGCACCCACATCCTGACTCAGCACATATGTTTTCTTTAGACTTATTGTGAGACCAAAGTCCTTGCATGCTTTAGTGAAGCGATTCATCAAGCTCTGAAGCTCCTGTTGGCTTTGAGTGACGACTGCAGCATCATCAGCGAACAACAAGTCTCTTATAGTGACCCTTCTGAGTTTTGTTTTAGCCTTCAGCCTTGAAAGATTAAACAGACGGCCAGCTGACCTAGTGTGAAGGCATATTCCTTCAGTTGCATCTCTGAATGCATGTTTCAAGAGTAAGGCAAAGAAGATCCCGAAGAGGGTCGCAGCCAGAACACAGCCTTGTTTAACGCCACTTCGTATGTCAAAGGGCTGCGACGTGCTTCCAGTATATTGGACTGGTACAACCAATACCTATGGTAAAAGAATAGAACGAAACGCTCTTCTGGGTATGGCGTTTTCCACCCCTCAGTTATGGGTTCCTATCTTCCCATACCACCAACCCAATTACATAAACTTTACCCTCGATGAGAATTAAATTTAATCCCTCGGGATAAAACTTTCTTTACATTTAAATAGAATAGCTTTCATAGTTAATTTATATTTAAATGAAAAAGTTAACAATACAGATAGAGTCTGTTTGCATATACATCTCCACTGATTGAAAAGTATTCACAATATAAATTGAATATGTTTTCATTTATGTTTTACATTAATTGAGAAGTTTGAAACTTCCTACACTTTAAAATAAATATTTTCACATAGACATTTACACTGATTTAAAGCTTGGAAACGTATATTACTTTTAAAGTGGCTATGTTTAAAGGGACATTTACACTGCTTTGAAAATGTATGTATTAGACTTAGAATGTGCATCATTTCTTTCATCTTTCCCTCCCTGCTCCATAGGGAACCTGGACCTACTTTATGCTTTTAATTCTCTTTATATATATATATATATATATATATATATATATATATATATATATATATATATATATATATATATATATATATATACTGGTAGATTTTACTAAGCTGGACAGGTTTTCACCTGTAGGCACGAGACTGAAGTAGACACCTTGGTCCTCCAGGTCCGGAGTCTTAGCACAAGGCCAATACCCTATCTATGTAAAAAAAGAAATCAAGTTACCGAAAAGCCAACTATTGAGCACCCTTTACTGCAGGATGGACATCCGGAGTTTGAACCTCATATGACTGCCAGCTGTGAAAGCCGAAAGGAAGCCACTGACACGAAAACGCTGGTCTTGATCGCTAAGCATAAAACAAGAAAAACCAGAGTTGGGGCACTGCACGAAGAATGGCCACCGACCGAACAAAAGGAAGACATTTTGTTGCTGCACTACAAGACGCCACTTGAAGTGAAAGAAGGTAGACCATTCAAATCAAAATCACATAACTTTATGACAATCTGTATCAACATGCAACAACCAACTCTCCCATAAACTAATCACGTCCACTCACACCAACATACATGCTCAACGCACTCACTGATTTCTAGTTTTTTTTAGGCATGGTCAACACGTATTCAAACACTGGAGGACAGACCTTACGTTGAAAGTACACCACTGGAGGACAGACTTAACGTTGATAGTAAACGACTGGAGGACAGACCTTACATTGATAGTACACGACTTTAGGAAAGTCCTTAAGTTGATAGTACACTACTGGAGGACAGACCTTACGTTGATAGTACACCACTGGAGGACAGACCTTACGTTGATAGTACACGACTGGAGGACAGACCTAACGTTGATAGTATACGACTGGAGGACAGACCTTACGTTGATAGCACACGACTAGAGGAAAGACCTTAATTTGATAGTACACGACTGGAGGACAGACCTTACGTTGATAGTACACGACTGGAGGACAGACCTTATGTTGATAGTACACGACTGGAGGACAGACCTTACGTTGATAGTACACGACTGGAGGACAGACCTTAAGTTGATATCACTGGCTAACAAAAAAAAATTTTTTTTTCTTTCTCTAACATTTCTATGTTTTTCTGGTCAATTTTAACGCGCTGTTTTTAAATCTGCAAACCGTTTTTCTCTATCAGGTCGGGATCTCTAGAAATACGCAATTGAAGTTTTTTAACAACGCATACAGTATTACAACATCATTCGTACAAGAAGTATAACAGTTATGTAGGCTTGAATTTCTTTGCAGTCGACTTTCGTCGGTGAATGGCATGTGGTACATCGCGAAGAAGTATCCAACAATAATCGGCAAGCATGGTCACACTCCACCGTCCTTGATAACGTGACTCCATTACGGCGATATCTTGATGGAATCGTTCTCCATGTTCATCGCTGACTTCGCCAAGGTTGTCAGGGAAAAAGTCAAGATGCGAATCGAGCAAATGGATTTTGAGGGACATGTTACAGCCCATAATTCTGTATGCATCTATGCACTGCTTAACAATATGCACATAGTCGACAGATTTGTGATTTCCCAGAAAGTTATCGACGATCGATTTGAATGCCATCCATGCGCGAAGTTCACTACCATGTAACAAGTTCTCGAATTGTTTGTCTGCAATAACTTTCCTAATCTGAGGTCCTACAAAGATATTTTCCTTTATCTTTGGATCGCTAACTTGCGGAAACTTTTCTCGAAGATAAGTGAAAGCTTTGCTCGTTTTATCTAACGCTTTTACGAAATTCTTCACGAGCCCCAACTTTATATGTAACGGTGGTAAAATGATGCTGTCTTTGTTAACTAATGGCTCGTGTATTACATTTTTATGCCCGAGCTGCATACGATCCCTGATAGGCTACACCGTTCTTGTATAATGTTCCTGTCTGTTGTAGCTGTCCCATTCACATAGGAAGCAACAAAATTTAGTATACCCAGTCTGCATGCCCGTGAGAATTGCAATGACCTTTAGGTCTCCACAAATCCGCCATTGGTAGTCATTGTACTTTATTTTTGCCAAAAGTATAGCCATATTGTCATAAGTTTCTTTCATATGAACAGAGTAGGCGACTGGAATTGATGAAAATAAATTTCGGTTATGCAATAACACGGCTTTTAGACTAGTCTTGGAAGAGTCGATGAAAAGTCGCCATTCGTTGACTATGTGCTCATGACCAAGGTGCACCATTAGACCGTTTATATCTTTGCAATAGCAAATGTCATCTTTCATCTCAAAGTATTGAACAAATTCTCTGTGTCTATGACGAAATTTAGATATCGGAGTATTGGGCGCTAAAAGATTCCATTCTTTAAGTCGCGAACCGAGTAATTCCGCTTGTCCTTTGGTAAGAGCGAGATCACGTATTAGATCTGAAAGTTCTGAATTGTTAATTAAGTGAACACCATCATTCACCGGTATATAATCCGAGTCAAAATTAGTTTCTAAAGCAGGTAAACTATCACTTTCTGATGGTTCATTCACGTCCAACGGATATTGTTCTGGTGGAACTGGGATCGGACACGTGATTGGATCATGAGGCACTGGTTTCGAAACAGATTCAATATTTGGATAAACCACAGACTTTCTAGTTTTAAAAGTGAAACCATGGATATATGTCAAGCAGAAGTAACAATCAGTAGCGTGATTTGTCGGTTCACGCCATATTACTGGCACTCCAAAAGGCATCGACTTATGCGTCGGCGATTTTCGTAACCAACCTGCCAATGTATTTGCACAAGTCGAACAAACTGCATTTGGCTTCCAAGATTTATTTGCATCATCAACTTTCGAATCAAAATAAAGTTCATATGCTTTCTTTAGTAATGGTGTAAAGTTTTTCTGGTGAGCACGATCGGTAAAATATCCGCACACGTAACAGAACAGATCAGCCGAATTTCTACAACTTCTAGAAGCCATATTTCGCTCAGAATTATTTCAAAATACAGTAACTATTTGAAAAATAGCGTAACAGATGTCATGCATCTTTTAGCAGTATAAAAAGTAGAATTATTTTGCATTTTATTAATTTTTAATAAGTTACGAGGTATATAGTAAAAATGAAACGGAGCAAATAACGGTTTCCCAAAAATATATTTATTCACAAATATCTTAATAACCCGATGTGATAGAGATAAACGGATTTCAAATTTGAAATCAGCGCAAGAAACTGACCTAAGAACACTTATTCTTATATAAGAAAGAAAAATTTTGTTGGTCAGTGTATTACAAGCCTGGAGTACAGACCGTAAGTTGATAGTACACGACTGGAGGACTTGGAATGTGTTTGTTGAATGTCTATGCTCTTTTTGGAGCTAAAGGGTAACGATGGTGATAGAAGAAAAAAAAACAAGCAGAACAAAACTTGTAGAAAATATAGTTTAATTAGAAAATAAATAAGGTGAGCGATACAGAATGATGAACTGGAAGGAAAAAGAAACAAACTAACAAACAACAAAAGTACACGAAAGAAAATGAAATAACAAAATAATGAAATAATAGGATGACCTGATTCAATGTCCAAAACTGCAGGTTAGGAAAGCTCTCCCCTTGTCATCGTAAATATTGTACATGTCACCGGTTGCCTCCCCTTTGTTCTGCAGTGAAGGTCCAGCAATGGCCAACACCTAGAGTATCTAATGTGAGTCTTCAACGGTATCTACCTTTGCACAAGGTTACTCGTGGCAAAGATGCAAATAGAAAGATGATGATGCTTTTACCTTGAAGCAGTAATCACAAGATATTCATAAATCAAAAACAATCCTGAATGTGTCTTAGCACAGTTAACTTTTTATCTGCCCGACAACTTTTGCGAAGAGATATATTGTATAATTTAGATCGTTAAAGCCCCCAGCTTGATTTAATTCAGTGAAATCTAAATTTAGTATCGCTCTTTTAAATGTATATAAGGTGACTGAGACATATGGATACAGTACACTTAAAATGATTAAATCAACTATAAATTTGTAAATTTTTATATATACAAGTAACAAATTTAATAACCAATTATATTTAGCAGTGTAAAATGAATAATTCTTTAAAAACAGGTAATCATTACAAGGTGATGTTATGGATTTTGAGAAAATTGGCCGCTTTTAAGTTTGAACTTTGCTGCCATTAAGTTTGTTGTTTTCTTATCCAGCTGATGGTTGGTTCTTTGCAGGTTACGGACGTTCACTCCCGTCACTGGTAAAGTCTGGAGGTTGCGACACGTTCCAAGAAATATCAGGGAGTAATCACGAAGCTGGTCCAGCGTCTTCAAGACCCGTCTGATAATGGTGTCTAGCGTTGACAGGAGACAACTTATACCACACACTGTGTTCCAGAGATAGCATCCTCAACTGGCACCACCGATTAGTATTATGAAAGAAGATAAATAAATATCCTCCTGGGTATTTGGTTTCCTAACACACAATCACCCCCCCCCCCTTTTTTTTTTACTCCACCATCCCATCTACTTCAGAACTTTACCCTCTCTGAACATTAATATTTACCCCAGTGAGCGGAGAACCTTCATCACATTTATATTGAATATCTTTACATTTGCACTGGTTGAAAAGATGAATAATATAATAAGTATGTACTGTACATCAGTTCTATCATCATCCACTCCCTGCTCCATATGGATCTTGAGATTACCTCTACTTTTGGGTCTCTATGAGAAACCCGCACAAGGCAGTCACCAGCTTTTGCAGTAGTGGTTCATAAAACCATCACACTATATGCTGAGATTGCCAGCCTCATTTGAACTGAACATCCACTAGCAATTTTTACATGTTAATATATGGAAAATATAGAATTTAAAAATGTACAACTCATCCCAATTTCTCTTTGGGAATACTGACTCCTGGCTCAGAGAAATATTTAAGGCAACTTGTTTTAGATGCCTCTTACACGCAGTCTGGGGTATTACTTTACACTAGGCTCCAACTCCAAGGTCCGGTCCGATAAATGGAATTCTTATCCTATTTCTTTCTCTGGCTAGCTGGCTGTCTTCTTGACGAGGTGAATTTCACAGTGCTCTAAATCGGCGAAAGTGTCAGATTATATTGAAACTTTTGTTCCACGCACGTGGTTGTTACTATCTGACCAGGCTCCAATTATAATCTAGAATTGCCCAGGAAATTGTATTCAATCATGCGTGTTATGATGGGGTTTATCCCAACAATTTCCTCGTAGTAATTTTAGGACCATTCCCATGAGAATCAATGACGTCAGTAAAGATGTGACTAATGTGAGAAGCAACTCGTCAATTCGATCAATGCTCACACAAAAAGCAGGATTATTTCAGACAGATTATTTCTTTTTCCCATGGGAAACAACAAAACATCTTTAAAGATTACATACATTTAAGAGCTATAATTTCTTTAATGTTCAATATAAAAATTTTCAACTATAAAATTATACTAGGGCATTTTAAGTTATTTCAAATTTTATAAGTTGTTTACTTAGTTTTGTTTCTTTCTTTGCAGTATTGTTTGTGTTTTACTAGGAAAATTATGGTCGTTATAAGATTTCCCGTTTGTATTAGTAAGGACAAGGGAAAGTGACAACAAAAATGGTTTCTCTTGTTTAAAAAAAAAAATATATAATAGAAGAGGAAGAAGAGAGGGAAATAGAATAATAGAGAGGTTGAGAGATAGAGACAGAGAGAGATATGGAAAGATAGAGATAGAGAGAGAGAGAGAGAGAGAGAGAGAGAGAGAGAGAGAGAGAGGGAGAGAGAGAGGGAGGGAGACAGACAGACAGAGAGAAAGGTAGCGAGTGAGAGAGATTCAGAAAGAAAGAGAGAGAGAGAAGAGACAGACAGACAGACAGACAGACAGACAGTGAAAAAGATAGCGAGTGAGAGAGATTCAGAAAGAAAGAGAGAGAGAAGAGAGAGAGTGAAAGAGAGATAGAGAGAGAAAGAGAGAAGGGCGAGAAGGAGTAAAAGAAAAATGTAATAATAATAATAGCCACTTCAGTCGTAACCGACTATGGGAATGCTCCCCTGAGGTGACAGCCCTCAGCCGTTTATTTCGACGTTTTCTCTTCTCTTCGGCTTGTTGTGTGAGCTTATTTTTGCCCAATCTGAGGTGACGCCGTAAATAGCATCGCCAAATGGTGCGATCGGCAGCTTCATCGTCCCACGTTGCTGGATTTATGTCCAGTGCCCTCATATCTCTCTTGTACACATCTTTGAACCTCAGCTGCGGTCGCCCAACTGTTCTTTTGCCATCTGCTAGTTGCCCGTAGAAGATACCTATAGGGATGAGACCATTTTGCATGCGGCAGACATGGCCAAGCCAGCGTAGTCTGCGCTGTCTAAGCAGTGTATACATGCTTTGAAGACCGGCACGTGACAACACCTCGACACTTGTCACTTTATCTATCCACGAGATGCCGAGGATGTGGCGTAGACACCGTAAATTGAAGGTATTGAGCCTTCTTTCTTGCTTAGCATAGGTCGTCCAGGTCTCGCTGCCATATAGGAGTGTGCTGGTGACGCAGGCGTTATATACCGCAGCACAGATTCCGCTAGCTTGGCCATGTCTGCTGTAGACAGCACTGATTCAGCTAGCTTGACCATGGCCTCTGTAGACAGCACAGATTACGTTAGCTTGGCCATGTCTGCTGTAGACAGCACTGATTCCGCTAGCTTGGCCATGTCCTCTGTAGACAGCCCAGATTACGTTAGCTTGGCCATGTATGCTGTAGACAGCACTGATTACGTTAGCTTGGCCATGTCCTCTGTAGACAGCACAGATTACGTTAGCTTGGCCATGTCTGCTGTAGACAGAACATATTACGCTAGCTTGGCCATGACTGCTGTAGACAGCACAGATTACGCTAGCTTGGGTCTGCTGTAGACAGCACAGATTACACTAGCTTGGATCTGCTGTAGACAGCACAGATTCCGCTAGCTTGTGTCTGCTGTAGACAGCATAGATAACTCTGGCTTGGCCATGTCCTCTGTAGACAGCATAGACTCCGCTATCTAGGCCATTCCGCTGTAGACAGCACAGATTACGCCAGCTTGGCCATGTCTGCTGTAGACAGCATAGATTACGCTAGCTTGGTCATGTCTGCTGTAGTCAGCACAGATTCCATTAGCTTGACCTTGTCCGCTGCAGACAGCACAGAATCCGCTAGCTTGGGTCTGCCGAAGACAGCACAGGAGTAGTATACAATGCGCAACTTAGGACGAATTCAGGCGGTGGCGTGTGACTTTTATATAGCAAAATACTCGATCGATTTCAGGCGGTGTTTCAGGCGGCGGCGGCGTGTGACTTTTTATATAGCGATATATTTTAGCGGCGAGGCTTCCTCTGACGATCAGACGTATGACTTTTTATATAGTAATATACGATAATGGTGTTGTGTATACAAAATACTTAGACAATATATATAAAAAATCGATAATGACGGAAAATTTAAAAAATCAATAATGTTGGGTTACTAAGAGGGTTTTTGAAATGCCTTTTTTGTGCTCGCGTGGGTGAAGATGTAGCTGGCGGGGTGGGTTAGGGTGGATTTTGTGTGTGATGTATTGTACCGGTAGAGTGTTTGGTTGTAGGTGTCTTAATTGTATGTTGTAGTTTGAGGGGCTGTTGACTCTTGGGGTGTGTTGGGGTATGGGTTTTTGTGTGCGTGTATTGTGTTGGTAGTGTATTGGTGTGTTTGTTTATACATGTATACATACAATATATGTATTAAAAAATATAAAAAATCGATAATGTTGGGTTACTAAGAGGGTTTTTGAAGTGCCTTTTTGTGCTGACGTGGGTGAAGATGTAGCTGGCGGGTTGGGTTAGGTTTATTTTGTGTGTGATGTATTGTACCGGTAGAGTGTTTGGTTGTAGGAGTCTTAATTGTGTGTTGTAGTTTGAGGGGCTGTTGAATCGTGGGGTGTGTTGGGGTATGGGTTTTTGTGTGCGTGTATTTTAATTGTTGTATATATATATATATATATATATGGAAGCGAAGTGTTAGAGACCTGTACTAGGTCTACCATCGAAAGTGCGTCACGGTATTGTTGTGTATTGTTTATTTTACATATAGACATATTTTACAACAGTTATACGAACAGTTAGACGATATATACATATAATAGGGAGATATATTTACATAACAAGAAGACGATAGTTAGACGATATATACATATAATAGGGAGATATATTTAGACAATAGGAAGACGCTATGTATACGTTATATTTAGACAAACAATTAGACGATATTTATACAGTTAGACATACAAACATTTAGACGAACAGTTATATATATTTTACAACATTTATACGAACAATTAGACGATATTTATACAGTTAGACATACAAACATTTAGACGAACAGTTATATATATTTTACAACATTTATACGAACAATTAGACGTACATTTAGACAAACAGTTAGACGATATAGGTAACAAAAAAGCGTTTTAGTTAATATAGTTTTTATTTTATATTCAATAGTGTTTTTGAAGTAGCAAAAACATACATGGTAATATATAGTATTTTTTAACGTAATACATTTTCACAGATTTATTTACAAAATGTACATTATACAGTAATTTTTTATCAAATGACATTGTATAATTGGTAATTTTTTTATCAAATCATATATGGGTATTATAATGGTGACATTATCAAACATTTGTAAATAATACATATTTATATAGGTAGATGTATGTCACAGTTTGTTTTGTTACAATATTTACAATAAAAATATCACAGGGGTACAGGCCAGACCTTGAGGTATATGGGTCGTCACATTGTCGTCACGTCGTAAGAAATAGAGGTGTTGTGCGTACAGACAGTTTAAATGTTGAGGTGTGATGTGGTGACGTTGTCGGGATGTTCCTGTCGTTTTATGTAAAAGTAAGATAGGGCGTTGCGGTGTTGTTCGTATGTGTAGATGGAGGAATTGTGTGCTCTGAATCAGATATTTTTCCCACCCTGTGCTTGTTGTGTGTTGAGGATGTCTAAGAATGTGTTTTTGTCTATTTTGTTGTGGTGTTTGTTCAAGCGATTGAGTGGTCTTGAATATGATATAGATAGAAGGATGTGGACGGGATTGCTTCAACATAATATTTTGTATTGGGTCTGTTTAATTGTGCGTTTGTGATAATGTCGGTGTCTTGTAAGTTTGAGACAAAAGATTTGAAATCTGTAAGATTTTTGACTAAGTGGGGTTGGTCTAACACACAACTATTATTATTTGAGGCATGAAATAAGCGTAATTCGTTTGTTTCTCTGTGTCTCAAAACTACGTGGTGACTGAAGTTAATCTTGAATCTTTTTGTCTGTTGTGTAAAGACAGGAAGCAAAAGACTTTCCCATTCAATTCTTTGGCTATTATGGAAAAAAGTGAAAGTCGATAAATATTTGTGGTTGTTTGTATGTGTTTTAATCGCACTCCAATTCTGTGTATATATTTCTTTAATGTCAGCTGGTAAGTCACCTAAGCTGTCTTCTTCAGACGTCAAGCGGAGTTTTTTTTAATGGGACTGGGTACTGGTCATGGGGCGTTTCTTGATCTGACCTGTTTTTGGTGGGTGAGATGGGGTGGGACTTGTTGAATAGGGGGCTCTTGGTAGTGTGAAAGTTGTTGTGGTGGTAGAGGCCGCCATAGATACTGAGTCTGTTATGGCACCGGTTGGTGGTGTCTGTTGGTGCGTTGAGTCTGTTGTTGTGACACCTGATGATAGGGCGCGGTCATTATGGTGCGGTGGTATTGGTGGGTTCTGCGGTGTTGCTGCTGTGTCTGCTGCTGTTGAAGAGGTGTGTTGGTGTTTTTGTGGATGCGTAAATTGTCAAGGCGGGTAAAGTTTTTATTGCAGACCTCACATACTAGTAGAGTCAGCGAGTGCCTGCTCTTGCTGTGTCGTAATAGGTCGGCGCGGCGGGTGAAAGTCTCCCCACATCTGCTACATATTATGTTGGTTTGTGCCACTGATGTGTCTGTTTGTGCTGAGCCGGACCCGTGTTTATTCTCTATGTGACGTTTCAGCGTATCAGGTCTGGTAAATACTAAACCACAGAAAGCGCACTCATGATTGTGGCGGTCGTGTGTTGTGGCCATATGCCGAGTGAGATCATGACCTCGCTTGAAAACAGACTGGCAGTGTAAACAGGCATAGCCCCGTCGTTGAATTGACTCCATCTGTGAAAAGATGAACAAAAAGACGTTAGGCACACATAAATAAAATTAAATACAATGAGAGAGAGAGAGAGAGAGAGAGGGAGAGAGAGAGAGAAAGCGAGAAAGAGAGAGAGAGAAAGAGAGAGAGAGAGAGGAAGAGAGAAAGAGAGAGAGAATAAACAGATAAATAAAACACAGACTTATAGGTATACACACGCCTACTCTTCCTTATAACTAGTCTTATTGTTTAGTCTGTTATTAAAGGAAATAATTTTGTTTAACATATCAGAATGGTCCACGCGCGCGCGCGCTGTGGAAGCAAAGATATGGATTTAAAACTCAGCCCGTTCGCGAGTACCGAGTTGACCTGTCCTTTTTTAAAATAACGAAAATATAAGTATTTATTAAAGTGTATGTTAGTTTCAATCATGGTTATACCAAGGTGACTTAATGTAAGATGTTGATTGTATTATCTCTATCTTTTTCCGTGTGTAGTTCAGTATTGTTTTAAAAGCCAAATTACGCTATTTTCTAAACTATTAGGTTGTCTAATTTTCACTGGCTGGTTAGGTAGTTTGTAGTGACTCGGGTCCTTAGTTATTTTTAACGTAATATGTTTGTAGTTACTATGAGAAGTTCTTTATAGAAGCAGCTTGTGAGTACAGAAATACGACTCGAGCGCATGTGTTGTGGAATCAAATCAATTTATCGATCTACCCAAACATCTTTGCGCTACATCCAAGCAAGTATTTGAAATAGACTATTAGTCTATACAAGTTTAGAGTGTTGTTATCAGAAAGTATTACAAGTTGTAAGTATCACGGATAATTTTTCAAAACCCAAATATAATTCGCTTTCACACGAGTTTAACAATAGACGAGAAACGTAGATAAGGTTTAAACTAAGGAATTTTTCTCACTACTACACCCACCACATAAAAAAATAAGTCGGATAATTCTTAACTTAGCTAAACCATACACACATGTAAGAATTTAACAAACAACTATTATTAAAATACCTATTAGTCTAGACATATTAACTTTGAAACAGCCTTTACCAACACTGGCTAGCGAAAAAGCGAATACACACATATACATATACCGAGTTTACATTTAGAACTTTGCATAGGGTTTTCTTCCAATTTCTGATTGTTAAGAAAATACCCCTAGGAAAAAAAAATGAAAACACAAACACATACCCAGATATTTTTCCACAGAGTCTTAATACCCTTAAAAAGACACAGACATATATCTCTTAAAGACCAGAGATATTTAACACAAAATACGAATAAAAACAGAATAACATACGTTTGGTGGTGAGCTGTTGCTTTTTCAGAAGTTTGATATGAGAAGGCTTTCACAACGTTTTTTCAGAGATGTTCGCCGGTCCAGGTCTGGGTAAAGAATGAGACATGTCTCAAACAATTCATGATTAAGACAATGACTTTTCAATAAAAGTAGTCCGAGCGTATGAATTTCGTGATGGAGCCATAGTGGTTGTTGTGTAGAGATACTGTTTCAGAAAATAGTTCCCGCGCAAGCGCTTCGTCATGGTTTGGTCGATAAAAACGTTATCATAACGTATGAACAGGAAAAAAGACCCCGACCTGGTTTGAAACCAGATCAATGACCCGCACAAAAAACATCACGCGTAAATTTCTGTTCACGTCACTCATACACAGTTATTAAATTGTATGTTTCAAACAACAAACATACTAAAAAACGTGAGAATCACTGTTTCAAGAACGTAAGATTCGTGCTAAAAAAACGTGAGAACCAACCAACATGTATTGAGAATCAAGAATTTGAGAACCTTTGGAGTAAAAAATGTAAGAGCTCAACCAACATGTATTGAGAATCAAGAATTTGAGAATCACTGTGTTTAAAAAACATTTACAACAAATAGAAGTGTCTGTTTGGTACATTTCTTTTTAGTTATCAGATATTTTAAAGCTTGCTTTTCACAGATAGCATTTGTATCTTGTTCTGGATATATATTTTATATATTAGTGTTTTGAAACAATCTATATTTTTATATACAGAGGGACATTAGTGTTTCGAAAACATTTGATAAAATGGTTGAGCGCAAAATGTTTTGTCCCTTCAAACAACTGATAGAGAGAGAGAGAGAGAGAGAGAGAGAGAGTTAGAGAGAAAGAAAGAGAGAGAAATAGTTAGAGAGAAAGAAAGAGAGAGAAAGAGAGAGGGAGAGAGAGAGTTAGAGAGAGGGAGAGAGAGAAAGAGAGAGAGAAAAAGAAAGAGAGAGAGACAGAGAGAAAGAGAGAGAGAGAGAATAAACACAGTCTTATATGTAACAATCAGTTAAATAAGACACAGACAAGTTGAGAAAGAAAGAGAGAGAAAGAAAGAGAGAGAGAAAAGAGCGAGAAGAGAGAGAGACAAACAGAGAAAGAAAGACAGAGAGAGAGAGAGAGAAAGAGAGAAGAGAGAGAGAGAGAGAGAGACAAACAGAGAAAGAAAGACAGAGAGAGGATACAGTTCAATGTTCCTCAAGCTGAAAACGATCAAGCTGTTAATACAAACATTCCACGGAAGGAAGAAATCATCACGGCAATCAAGGGGTTAAAGAATGGAAAAACGCCTGACCACGATAACTTAAATGCAGAGTTAGTAAAGTATGAAAGTGTGTGTGTATGACCAAGGGCGTTAAAAGAAAAAAACTACGTGTGTTTTGAGTTTTATTAAACATGGATGAGAGAGAAAAGAGAGAGAGAGAGACAAACAGAGAAAGAAAGACAGAGAGAGAGAGGGAGAGAGAGAATAAACACAGTCTTATATGTAACAATCAGTTAAATAAGACACAGACAAGTTAAGAAAGAAAGAGAGAGAAAGAAAGAGAGAGAGAAAAGAGCGAGAAGAGAGAGAGAGACAAACAGAGAAAGAAAGACAGAGAGAGAGAGAGACAAACAGAGAAAGAAAGACAGAGAGAGAGAGAGTTAGAGAGAGAGAGAATAAAATACATATATGTAACAAACAGCTGATAGAGAGAGAGAGGGAGAGAAAGAGAGAGAGAGAAAGAAAGACAGAGAGAGAGGGAGAGCGAGAGAGAGAGAGAGAATAAAACACAGTCTTATTTTTAGGTTGTTATCAAAGGAAATAATTTTGTTTAACAGACCAGAATGGTCCCCGCGCAGGCTGTGACAGAAAAGATATTGATTTAAAACCACGCGCTCACGAAACAGGTGACAATTTTCCCTTTCAGTTAAAATAACGGAGATTTAAGTACTAACGTGTTTTGCTACTTTGTAACAAGGAGTTTTTCTTTGTGTAGCTAATGGTATGTTCTAAATAATATTTTTAATGTGATAAAAGTGTTTATTAATTTTTGAGGTATCAGATTCTGTCTTTTTTATATTTGTTATGTTAACACAAATAAATCTCGCAAAAATGAACAAAATACTTGTC
>JAMPIV010006675.1:92500-314437 GCA_024509875.1 Oreohelix idahoensis
ACTCCAAAGGTTCTCAAATTCTTGATTCTCAATACATGTTGGTTGGTTCTCACGTTTTTTTAGTACGAATCTTACGTTCTTAAAACAGTGATTCTCACGTTTTTTAGTATGTTTGTTGTTTGAAACATACAATTTAATAACTGTGTATGAGTGACGTGAACAGAAATTTACGCGTGATGTTTTTTGTGCGGGTCATTGATCTGGTTTCAAACCAGGTCGGGGTCTTTTTTCCTGTTCATACGTTATGATAACGTTTTTATCGACCAAACCATGACGAAGCGCTTGCGCGGGAACTATTTTCTGAAACAGTATCTCTACACAACAACCACTATGGCTCCATCACGAATTTCATACGCTCGGACTACTTTTATTGGAAAGTCATTGTCTTAATCATGAATTGTTTGAGACATGTCTCATTCTTTAGCCAGACCTGGACCGGCGACCGTCTCTGAAAAAAACGTTGTGAAAGCCTTCTCATATCAAACTTCTGAAAAAGCAACAGCTCACCACCAAACGTATGTTATTCTGTTTATATTCGTATTTTGTGTTAAATATCTCTGGTCTTTAAGAGATATATGTCTGTGTCTTTTTAAGGGTATTAAGACTCTGTGGAAAAATATCTGGGTATGTGTTTGTGTTTTCATTTTTTTTTTCCTAGGGGTATTTTCTTAACAATCAGAAATTGGAAGGAAACCCTATGCAAAGTTCTAAATGTAAACTCGGTATATGTATATGTGTGTATTCGCTTTTTCGCTAGCCAGTGTTGGTAAAGGCTGTTTCAAAGTTAATATGTCTAGACTAATAGGTATTTTAATAATAGTTGTTTGTTAAATTCTTACATGTGTGTATGGTTTAGCTAAGTTAAGAATTATCCGACTTATTTTTTATGTGGTGGGTGTAGTAGTGAGAAAAATTCCTTAGTTTAAACCTTATCTACGTTTCTCGTCTATTGTTAAACTCGTGTGAAAGCGAATTATATTTGGGTTTTGAAAAATTATCCGTGATACTTACAACTTGTAATACTTTCTGATAACAACACTCTAAACTTGTATAGACTAATAGTCTATTTCAAATACTTGCTTGGATGTAGCGCAAAGATGTTTGGGTAGATCGATAAATTGATTTGATTCCACAACACATGCGCTCGAGTCGTATTTCTGTACTCACAAGCTGCTTCTATAAAGAACTTCTCATAGTAACTACAAACATATTACGTTAAAAATAACTAAGGACCCGAGTCACTACAAACTACCTAACCAGCCAGTGAAAATTAGACAACCTAATAGTTTAGAAAATAGCGTAATTTGGCTTTTAAAACAATACTGAACTACACACGGAAAAAGATAGAGATAATACAATCAACATCTTACATTAAGTCACCTTGGTATAACCATGATTGAAACTAACATACACTTTAATAAATACTTATATTTTCGTTATTTTAAAAAAGGACAGGTCAACTCGGTACTCGCGAACGGGCTGAGCTTTAAATCCATATCTTTGCTTCCACAGCGCGCGCGCGCGTGGACCATTCTGATATGTTAAACAAAATTATTTCCTTTAATAACAGACTAAACAATAAGACTAGTTATAAGGAAGAGTAGGCGTGTGTATACCTATAAGTCTGTGTTTTATTTATCTGTTTATTCTCTCTCTTTCTCTCTTCCTCTCTCTCTCTCTTTCTCTCTCTCTCTCTTTCTCGCTTTCTCTCTCTCTCATTGTATTTAATTTTATTTATGTGTGCCTAACGTCTTTTTGTTCATCTTTTCACAGATGGAGTCAATTCAACGACGGGGCTATGCCTGTTTACACTGCCAGTCTGTTTTCAAGCAAGGTCATGATCTCACTCGGCATATGGACACAACACACGACCGCCACAATCATGAGTGCGCTTTCTGTGGTTTAGTATTTACCAGACCTGATACGCTGAAACGTCACATAGAGAATAAACACGGGTCCGGCTCAGCACAAACAGACACATCAGTGGCACAAACCAACATAATATGTAGCAGATGTGGGGAGACTTTCACCCGCCGCGCCGACCTATTACGACACAGCAAGAGCAGGCACTCGCTGTCTCTACTAGTATGTGAGGTCTGCAATAAAAACTTTACCCGCCTTGACAATTTACGCATCCACAAAAAACACCAACACACCTCTTCAACAGCAGCAGACACAGCAGCAACACCGCAGAACCCACCAATACCACCGCACCATAATGACCGCGCCCTATCATCAGGTGTCACAACA
Organism: Oreohelix idahoensis; assembly: GCA_024509875.1. Taxonomy (NCBI): domain Eukaryota; kingdom Metazoa; phylum Mollusca; class Gastropoda; order Stylommatophora; family Oreohelicidae; genus Oreohelix; species Oreohelix idahoensis. Next base: position 94,751 of record JAMPIV010006675.1, read on the forward strand.
ACAGACTCAACGCACCAACAGACACCACCAACCGGTGCCATAACAGACTCAGTATCTATGGCGGCCTCTACCACCACAACAACTTCCACACTACCAAGAGCCCCCTATTCAACAAGTCCCACCCCATCTCACCCACCAAAAACAGGTCAGATCAAGAAACGCCCCATGACCAGTACCCAGTCCCATATAAAAAAACCCCGCTTGACGTCTGAAGAAGACAGCTTAGGTGACTTACCAGCTGACATTAAAGAAATATATACACAGAATTGGAGTGCGATTAAAACACATACAAACAACCACAAATATTTATCGACTTTCACTTTTTTCCATAATAGCCAAAGAATTGAATGGGAAAGTCTTTTGCTTCCTGTCTTTACACAACAGACAAAAAGATTCAAGATTAACTTCAGTCACCACGTAGTTTTGAGACACGGAGAAACAAACGAATTACGCTTACTTCATGCCTCAAATAATAATAGTTGTGTGTTAGACCAACCCCACTTAGTCAAAAATCTTACAGATTTCAAATCTTTTGTCTCAAACTTACAAGACACCGACATTATCACAAACGCACAATTAAACAGACCCAATACAAAATATTATGTTGAAGCAATCCCGTCCACATCCTTCTATCTATATCATATTCAAGACCACTCAATCGCTTGAACAAACACCACAACAAAATAGACAAAAACACATTCTTAGACATCCTCAACACACAACAAGCACAGGGTGGGAAAAATATCTGATTCAGAGCACACAATTCCTCCATCTACACATACGAACAACACCGCAACGCCCTATCTTACTTTTACATAAAACGACAGGTACATCCCGACAACGTCACCACATCACCCCTCAACATCTAAACTGTATGTACGCACAACACCTCTATTTCTTACGACGTGACGACAATGTGACAACCCTCCTCAAGGTCTGGCCTGTACCCCTGTGATATTTTTATTGTAAATATTGTAACAAAACAAACTGTGACATACATCTACCTATATAAATATGTATTATTTACAAATGTTTGATAATGTCACCATTATAATACCCATATATGATTTGATAAAAAAATTACCAATTATACAATGTCATTTGATAAAAAATTACTGTATAATGTACATTTTGTAAATAAATCTGTGAAAATGTATTACGTTAAAAAATACTATATGTTACCATGTATGTTTTTGCTACTTCAAAAACACTATTGAATATAAAATAAAAACTATATTAACTAAAACGCTTTTTTGTTACCTATATCGTCTAACTGTTTGTCTAAATGTACGTCTAATTGTTCGTATAAATGTTGTAAAATATATATAACTGTTCGTCTAAATGTTTGTATGTCTAACTGTATAAATATCGTCTAATTGTTCGTATAAATGTTGTAAAATATATAACTGTTCGTCTAAATGTTTGTATGTCTAACTGTATAAATATCGTCTAATTTTTTGTCTAAATATAACGTATACATAGCGTCTTCCTATTGTCTAAATATATCTCCCTATTATATGTATATATCGTCTAACTATTGCCTTCTTGTTATGTAAATATATCTCCCTATTATATGTATATATCGTCTAACTGTTCGTATAACTGTTGTAAAATATGTCTATATGTAAAATAAACAATACACAACAATACCGTGACGCACTTTCGATGGTAGACCTAGTACAGGTCTCTAACACTTCGCTCCCATATATATATATATATATATATATATATATATATATATATATGTATATATATATATATATATATATATATATATATGTATATATATACAACAATTAAAATACACGCACACAAAAACCCATACCCCAACACACCCCACGATTCAACAGCCCCTCAAACTACAACACACAATTAAGACGCCTACAACCAAACACTCTACCGGTACAATACATCACACACAAAATCCACCCTAACCCAACCCGCCAGCTACATCTTCACCCACGCCAGCACAAAAAGGCACTTCAAAAACCCTCTTAGTAACCCAACATTATCGATTTTTTATATTTTTTTAATACATATATTGTATGTATACATGTATAAACAAACACACCAATACACTTCCAACACAATACACGCACACAAAAACCCATACCCCAACACACCCCACGAGTCAACAGCCCCTCAAACTACAACACACAATTAAGACACCTACAACCATACACTCTACCGGTACAATACATCACACACAAAATCCACCCTAACCCAACCCGCCAGCTACATCTTCAACCACGCCAGCACAAGAAAGGCATTTCAAAAACCCTCTTAGTAACCCAACATTATCGATTTTTTAAATTTTCCGTCATTATCGATTTTTTATATATATTGTCTATGTATTTTGTATACACAACACCATTATCGTATATTACTATATAAAAAGTCATACGTCTGATCGTCAGAGGAAGCCTCGCCGCTAAAATATATCGCTATATAAAAAGTCACACGCCGCCGCCGCCTGAAACACCGCCTGAAATCGATCGAGTATTTTGCTATATAAAAGTCACACGCCACCGCCTGAATTCGACCTAAGTTGCGCATTGTATACTACTCACAGGTTACGCTAGCAAGGGCATGTCTGCCGTAGACAGCACAGATTACGCTGGCTTGGCCATGTCTGCCCCATGCAAGGTGGTCACATTCTCAAGGATAATTTCTACGGACAACAGGCAGAAGGCACAAGAACAGCCAGGCGACTGTAGCTAATATTCAAAGATGGGTACAAGAGAGACATAAAGGCACTGGACATGTGAGGACGAAGCTGCGTTTCGAACCAAGTGGGAGATGCGACGACGTCACTGCAGATTGGGTGAAAAGAAACTCTTACAAGAAGCAGAAAAGAAAAGAAAACGAAGAAAGGAAACCACATGAAATTTTTAAAAAAGCAGCTGATGGTTATCACCCCAAGGGCGCATCTTCTCCTTAGCCAGTTACAACTGGAGGAGTCTACTATTGTAAATTCTACTGTAATGGAGCAGATATGGATAAGCCAAAGAAGGAAAAATGAAGGAATAAGAAGAATGTGGTTAAATGAAAGTACCAGTTTAGCCAGCAAAACGTGACGTCATTTTGTATGCACCGTACAAGGAAGTCTCACAGGATGTAATATATGGGACAAATGTTTAAACAGACTTCAAGATCAGTCGGCGAAAGTTAGATATCGCAACGACATTTTTTTAAAATCGATAATTAAAAGAACAAAAAGACAGAGATATGAACTTTAAGAGAAGACAGATAGTAAAAAAAATACAAACACACAAACACACGCACACACACACACACACACAGACACACACACACACAACACACACACACACACACAACACACACACAACACACACACACACAACACACACACAACACACACACACACACACACACAACACACACACACACACACACACACACACACACACACACACACACACACACACACACACACACACAACACACACACACACACACAACACACACACACACACACACACACACACACACACACACACACACACAACACACACACACACACACACAACACACACACACACAGTCGTAAGAAGAAGTAAAGAAAGAAGAAAAAGACAAGACTACCATAGACAGAGGAACGATAATTAAGAGAGACATATGACGTCATGACGCAGTCAAATAAAACCACACATGACATGAAAATATATATATATATAAGAAATGTAAGATGACAATAAATACCTTGTAGTTCTGGGGGAGGGTGTCTGTGGGGAAACAAAGAAGACATAAGAGAACTAGTCCTTCACGCATGTCGTAAGGTCGACTAATATAGTTCTGGGGAACATAAATAACACATAAGGAAGGGAAACCCGAGGCCTGTAAACAGTAAATTAATATTAGACAAACATAAAGGTATGTTTTCAGGCACTCGTAAGAAATAAAGAAGTAGAACACTTGGACAACAGAAAAACAACAGACGTGAGTGGCTTACCCAGGGTTCGAACCCCGTACCTTCCGTACGACAACTCCGCCTACCTATCAAGCGAATCACACTGACCCCACGGCCAGCTAGTTCTATACTATTGTCCTTTAGTCTTCTACTATTTACTGGACCCAGTATCAAGGTCTTTGTCTTGTTTGGACTGACACATACTGTTAATAGTGGAACAACAGAAGTGATTGCGTCATTAAGGGGCTGAGTTGCCCACTGTATACTTCCGGTGTTATCTTGTGTTTCTTACTGATAAATAGCCAGTAAAGCATCTTTTTTTGGGGATGCCTAGCTGGCCGTGGGGTCAGTGTGATTCGCTTGATAGCTAGGCGGAGTTGTCGTACGGAAGGTACGGGGTTCGAACCCTGGGTAAGCCACTCACGTCTGTTGTTTTTCTCTTGTCCAAGTGTTCTACTTCTTTATTTCTTACGAGTGCCTGAAAACATACCTTTATGTTTGTCTAATATTAATTTATAGTTCTGGGGAAGGGTGTCTGTGAGGAAACAAAGAAGACATAAGAAAACGTGTCCTTCACGCATGTCGTAAGATCGACTAATATAGTTCTGGGGGAGGTTGTCTGTGAGGAAACAAAGAAGACATAAGAAAACTTTTCCTTCACGCATGTCGTAAAGTCGACTAATATAATGTTGCTGACGGAGCTTCATCGTGTAAAAGAAAATTCTGCAGAAACCACAAGTACAAACACCCATGAATGCTGTGTTACAGATGTACAAACACACATGAATGCTGTGTTACAGATGTACAAACACACATGAATGATGTGTTACAGATGTACAAACACCCATGAATGCTGTGTTACAGATGTACAAACACACATGAATGATGTGTTACAGATGTACAAACACACATGAATGATGTGTTACAGATGTACAAACACACATGAATGCTGTGTTACAGATGTACAAACACACATGAATGCTGTGTTACAGATGTACAAACACACATGAATGCTGTGTTACAGATGTACAAACACACATGAATGCTGTGTTACAGATGTACAAACACACATGAATGCTGTGTTACAGATGTACAAACACACATGAATGATGTGTTACAGATGTACAAACACACATGAATGATGTGTTACTGATGTACAAACACACATGAATGATGTGTTACAGATGTACAAACACACATGAATGCTGTGTTACAGATGTACAAACACACATGAATGCTGTGTTACAGATGTACAAACACACATGAATGCTGTGTTACAGATGTACAAAGACACATGAATGATGTGTTACAGATGTACAAACACACATGAATGCTGTGTTACAGATGTACAAACACACATGAATGCCGTGTTACAGATGTACAAACACCCATGAATGATGTGTTACAGATGTACAAACACACATGAATGCTGAGATACAGATGTAGAAACTTACATGAATGATGAGTTACAGATGTACAAACACACATGAATGCTGTGTTAAAGATGTACAAACACACATGAATGATGTGTTACAGATGTACAAACACACATGAATGCTGTGTTACAGATGTACAAGCACACATGAATGATGAGTTACAGATGTACAAACACACATGAATGCTGTGTTACAGATGTACAAACACACATGAGTGATGAGTTACAGATGTACAAACACACAAGAATGATGTGTTACAGATGTACAAACACACATGAATGATGTGTTACAGATGTACAAACACACATGAATGATGTGTTACAGATGTACAAACACACATGAATGATGTGTTACAGATGTACAAACACACATGAATGATGTGTTACAGATGTACAAACACACGTGAATGCTGTGTTACAGATGTAGAAACACACATGAATGATGTGTTACAGATGTACAAACACACATGAATGCTGTGTTAAAGATGTACAAACACACATGAATGCTGTGTTACAGATGTACAAACACACATGAATGATGTGTTACAGATGTACAAACACACATGAATGATGTGTTACAGATGTACAAACACACATGAATGCTGTGTTACAGATGTACAAACACACATGAATGATGTGTTACAGATGTACAAACACACATGAATGCTGTGTTATAGATGTAGAAACACACATGAATGATGTGTTACACATGTACAAACACACATGAATGCTGTGTTAAAGATGTACAAACACACATGAATGCTGTGTTACAGATGTACAAACACACATGAATGATGTGTTACAGATGAACAAACACACATGAATGATGTGTTACAGATGTACAAACACACATGAATGCTGTGTTACAGATGTACAAACACACATGAATGATGTGTTACAGATGTAGAAACACACATGAATGTTGTGTTACAGATGTACAAACACACATGAATGCTGTGTTACAGATGTACAAACACACACGAATGCTGTGTTACAGATGTACAAACACCCATGAATGATGTGTTACAGATGTACAAGCGCACATGAATGCTGTGTTACAGATGTACAAACACACGTGAATGCTGTGTTACAGATGTACAAACACACATGAATGCTGTGTTACAGATGTACAAACACACATGAATGCTGTGTTACAGATGTACAAACACACATGAATGCTGTGTTACAGATGTACAAACACACATGAATGTTGTGTATCAGATGTACAAACACACATGAATGATGTGTTACAGATGTACAAACACACATGAATGCTGTGTTACAGATGTACAAACACACATGAATGCTGTGTTACAGATGTACAAACACACATGAATGCTGTGTTACAGATGTACAAACACACATGAATGCTGTGTTACAGATGTACAAACACACATGAATGATGTGTTACAGATGTACAAACACACATGAATGATGTGTTACAGATGTACAAACACACATGAATGCTGTGTTACAGATGTACAAACACACATGAATGCTGTGTTACAGATGTACAAACACACATGATTGCTGTGTTACAGATGTACAAACACACATGAATGATGTGTTACAGATGTACAAACACACATGAATGATGTGTTACAGATGTACAAACACACATGAATGATGTGTTACAGATGTACAAACACACATGAATGATGTGTTACAGATGTACAAACACACATGAATGCTGTGTTACAGATGTACAAACACACATGAATGCTGTGTTACAGATGTACAAACACACATGAATGCTGTGTTACAGATGTACAAACACACATGAATGATGTGTTACAGATGTACAAACACACATGAATGATGTGTTACAGATGTACAAACACACATGAATGATGTGTTACAGATGTACAAACACACATGAATGCTGTGTTACAGATGTACAAACACACATGCATGCTGTGTTACAGATGTACAAGCACACATGAATGCTGTGTTACAGATGTAAAAACACACATGAATGCTGTGTTACAGATGTACAAACACACATGAATGCTATGTTACAGATGTACAAACACACATGAATGCTGTGTTACAGATGTACAAACACACATGAATGCTGTGTTACAGATGTACAAACACACATGAATGCTGTGTTACAGATGTACAAACACATATGAATGTTGTGTTACAGAAGCAATGGGGCTAGTTGCAGTAGTAACACCATAAAAATTGAAAAAGGAAGTACTTTGCGAGTAGAAATTATTTTTTTTAAAAGAAAAAGTATACCTTTCAACCCTTGATGGGTTATAATTAGGATAAACAATGTCATAATTCAAGACAATAAAATCTGATTTCCGATAACTAAATAAAGTACAAAACCCATTTATTAATCATTGTGTATGTTTGTGTAAGTGAATCCTTGACACCGGATGTCATTACTGTTTGTGTGTGTGTGTTTTTTTTTTCTTGCATGCTGCGAACGGAGTTCACTGTCTCTATCACGAGTGACGCTCGCTCAAGCAGTTAAGCCTTACATTTTTACCGGGAAGCATCTCTTCTGTGGTAAAAATCAAATGTTTACCCAAAGACAATACGTCTGTACGATCATCTACTAATAACTTTGATAGTCCCACAGCGAAAAACACCAGCGTCTTCCTCACCAGTAAGTAAATAATTATATAAATGTAATAGTCTATTAATTAGAAATCTTCTCTAATAATGGTCTAGAAATTAGAAATCTTCTCTAATAATAATCTTATCAGTTAGAAATCTTCTCTAATAATAGTCTATCAATTAGAAATATTCTCTAATAACAGTCTTATGAAATAGAATGCAAGAGGTGTGAACAGCTTAGTTTCAATATTATATTATTTACATGCTTCAAATTTACTCATAAATATAGAAGAGATATTAAGGATAGACAGACCTAAAGAATTGCATAATATAGTCAAATAGTATTTAATGAGAACAAAAGTTAATTTATAGTAATTGGTGGGTATACAGCGGGGACGATGGCTGGTGATGTTCTTATAAAACATAAAACAAGACAAATTACAGTCAATTAAATATCTAACTGACCACCCAAGACCTTTACACCCCTGTTTATTATTTTTGTTTGATGCTATTGTTTGTTTGCGTTTTTATGTTTGGTTTAGTTTTGTTGTATCTTTTTTCTTTTTTGCTTATGTTTGTTTGTTTTGTTTTTTTCTAGCACTCACACAAATTTGGTAGTTTTGATTTATCCTAATTGCAATGGAGAGGAAATGTGACGCCATTTTCCTGTATCGCCAATTATTCATATTATTTCGAAATGAAAACCATTTATATCCTAATTTTAACCCTTCAGTTTGAACAGGATATTTATCACCAAATAAAAAAATAAAAAAAAGTATACCAAAACCCTTTAGCCCCCCAAGTACTTCAACAAAAACATGTCGAGTAGAGTTCAAGGTGGGAACACGAGACTGGAGGCCGCCATGCTGGCCAAAAACGCGCGTTTCCTTTCAAGTTTGATATTTGTTTCCTTTAAATTTTATTTTTAAAACAGCCTCAATATTTGTCAGGGCATTATTATTTTTGACAAAGCTAGAAACAGGGTTGGCGTAAGGTTAAGGTTAGACAAACCTCGAAACAGGGTTGGCGATAGGTTAAGACTAGCTGTTCGACTAAACTTGAAACAGGATTAGGGTTAGGTTAAGACTAACTGTTCGACAAAACTCGAAGCAGGGTTGGGGTTAGGTTAAGGCTAGCTGTTGGACAGAACTCGAAACAGGGTTAGGTTAAGACTAGCGTTCGGCAAAACTCAAAACAGGGTTGGCGATAGGTTAAGACTAGCTGTTTATAGCTTGCATTCAAAAAATGTAAGAAGGTTAATTTCATGCAGAATCAGCGACGCAATCTTTTTGTCAATTTGATGTTACATTTTTTACTGCAAGCTATAAACTCCTTCAAAAATATTTGTGGCTTTTTAGTGCATTTAAAAGCGTGTGTTTAAATTATTTTTTAAAATGTGTTTTATTTTCTTCTTTTTTAGTGCTATTTTGTTGTTGTTTTTTGTTAATTTAAGTCAAATGTAATCGATCCGCTAATGATGTCATCAGTTTGCGATAAACGAGTCGAGAGGTAAGAGTTGTAAATTACGTTTTTAAAATGTATTTGTGAGTTGTGTGTATGTCTGTGTGTCTGTGCACGCGCCTGCGATAGTGTAGGTGTGGAAGGGGTGGAGAAGTTTCAACATTTCTCTCAAGAAAGACAATCGTGTTGGAAAGAATACACCTAGATTATTTACAGTTATCGCCCATTTCCGGGCCGATACAATAAAAAAAAATGATTATTAATTTTAATTTTATTATTTTTACGACTGATTATTGTATTGTCGTCGGGAATACACAACTATGCCAATTTCCAAAGCTATTGCTCATCTGGATGTGATTGAAAAACTGATTGCAAGATTTGAAGGTGACATGAAAGTGACATACAAGGAAATTAACGAAAAGCGTGTAAAAAAAGCTGTTGATAGCATTACAAGGTAGTCATTTTTCCAGGAGTTCCCAGTGAAAGAAGAGCAGGGGTAGACTGGAAAACAATGGGAGAAGTGAACTGGAGACATCAAATAAAACCATGGCTAGTGACAGGATAATTTTTATTTTGTGCTGAAGGTCGATGCTTCCTTGGAAGTTTAAGGGGAAAGAAGAGAAAAATATAAATTGTCAAGCAGCAGATGCATCCCTTTATTCCACATGTAAAGAAAGATGTTGATAGTGGAAAAGCTTATAATTGCTATGTCAGGTTCCCCGGCGTTACCAATAGGATGCCGGGCCTGAGCCACTTCAGATCACTAAACCTGAATTGACACTGGTATGTTAACTACCGGGACTAGAGGGATATATTAATAGTTAGTGGAATTTAACTTCGTTGTCTTTTACTAGCAAGTTGTTTTGATTTATGATTATACAAGGGTTAATGCGACGGTAGTTTCCCGTTGCTTTCCGTCGGTATGTGTACGGATGTCTCAGCTAGCCATTGACTAAAAAGTCAAATCTACGCCTTCCCCTCGCTGGTTGTCACATCATAAAGCTTCAGAGGTGATTTGATACAGACAGCTGTCTCTCACAACTATCCCACATCGTACTCAGTGACAACCACCTGTTTTGGTTCACGGCAGATTATTCAGTATTCCCAGCTAACCTCTATATCTCGAGGCCATTCAACCATCCATTCAACCATCCACCATCTCGTTGGCGCCCCTGGTAGGAGGACACATTCCATCACCAGGAAGGAAAGAAAGTGAAAATAAAGTGATATAAAGTGAAAATAAAGTGATATAAAGTGAAAATAAAGTGATATAAAGTGAAAATAAAGTGATATAAAGTGAAAATAAAGTGATATAAAGTGAAAATAAAGTGATATAAAGTGAAAATAAAGAACTCAGCATTAATAGCAACAAGACAGAAATAATGGTCATCTCAAAGAAAACAGCTTACCCAGAATGCACTATTAAAGTAAATTGAATAGTTTTAAACCAGGTCAATAGATTCATGTACTTGTACATCGGCAAATTAATAACAACGGATGGAAGATGTGTCTCAGAAGTGAAGAGCAGAATAGCTCAGGCAAAAGCAGTATTCTATAAAATGAAGATTATTTTATTATATTACTCCCAGTGACAATTCTTTGTCATTGGAAGTAAGAAAGAGAGTTTTTCAGTGTTATATAGAACCAATCCTGACATATGGGAGTGAGTCATATAAAATTAGTAAACAAATAGGGAAGGTACTGAAGGCCACACAAGAGCCAGTGGAACAAGAGTTGAGAAGAAGACGCTGGCGATGGATAGGACACACATTGAGGAAACCTGTTGATAGCATTACAAGGCAGTCCTTGTTCTGGAATCCACAGGGAAAGAGAATCAGAGGTAGAACAAAAACACATGGAGAAGAGAACTGGAAACAGAGGTGAAAATGATGAGAAAAACATGGAAAGAACTTGAGCGAATGGCACAGGACCGGAAGGCTTGGCATGTGTTTGTTGAAGGCCTATGCTCCTTAGGGAGCTAAAAGGTATTGATTGATTGACTAGAGGCCACAGAGGTGTGGTTTTAGAGAAGAATGTTAAAAATACCTTGGCCAGACAGAGTAATGAGGATTTCCTGAAGGAGGTCAATGCGCAAAGAAAATTTATTTCACAAGTTAGAAAGAAGCAATCCATATTTTTGAGCCTGTTATGAGAAGAGGAAAACAACTTAGGGGTTTCTTTAGTCATAAGTGTAACGGGTACCACGTGACAAAAATGCTATTAATTATAAGTTTGTTTACGCATCACTTAGAAATTTAAGTCCGTCATTACCGACATTTATTTCCCTCTTCCGGTATTTCTTAGGTTAGCCCCATGACGTCATCAGAAAACACGCCAATTATTATTTAAACATTAATAACACATAAGGAAGGGAAACCCGAGGCCTGTTAACAGTAAATTAGACAAACATAAAGGTATGTTTTCAGGCACTCGTAAGAAATAAAGAAGTAGAACACTTGGACAACAGAAAAACAACAGACGTGAGTGACTTACCCAGGGTTCGAACCCCGTACCTTCCGTACGACAACTCCGCCTAGCTATACAAGCGAATCACACTGACCCCACGGCCAGCTAGGCATCCCCAAAAAAGGATGCTTTACTGACTAGTCATCAGTGCGAAACACAAGATAACACCGGAAGTATACAGTGGGCAACTCAGCCCATTAATGACGCAATCTGTATATTTTTCTGTTAATATTCTTAGGCAAAATATTGCCTCTCTTGTTCCACTGCTCCGTCTAAAGCCAAACTGTTCTTCTTGGATTTCGCTGTCTACTTTACTTTTTATTCTTTCCTGTATGATTTTAAGAAGTATCTTAATTGCATGACTCATCAGGCTGATTGTTCTGAAGTCTGAACATTCTGTTGCATTTGGTTTTGATGTCTTCATGTCGTGTGGTATATATCCTGTATTGTATATATCGTTGCATATTTCTGTGATTGTATCTATACCACAGCTCTCCAGAACTTCTATCATTTCAATTTTTATGTTATCCATGCCTGCTGAATTTCCTTTTTGTATCATATGAATGGCATTCTCTACTTCTGATCTGAGAATGTTTGGGCCTTCATTAGAATCTGGTGATGGTTTTTTACCTCTGTTGTCCTCGAATAATTCTTTTAAGTATTCTGCCCATCTGTTTGATATGTCTTTCTCATCAAGTAATATTACACCATTTTGTGATTGTCATAAGTTCTCTGTAAGTCATCTTGTCATAAGTTCTCTGTTAGTGTTCTTGTCATAAGTTTTTTGTTAGTGATCTTGTCTTCTTCTTCTTCGATCCTTAACCACCGACCGTCAAAGCAGTCAGTGGCCATCACGCCTAGTGGCGTCTTGTAGGGCAACAACAAATTGATTCCACTTTGCACGGTCGGGGCCATCCTTCGTACAGTGCCCCAACTCTGGTTCATTCTTTGCATCTCAGCCTCCACAGTCCTCCGCCAAGTTGTTTTTGGTCGGCCTCTCTTTCGCTTTCCTTCAGGGGTCCAAAGCATAGCTGTTCTTGTGATGGCATCGGGGTCTCTTCTGAGGACATGACCAACCCAGCTCCAGCGTCTGCCAGCTATGATGGTATGCATGTCCTCTTGCTTGCTACGAGTAAGCAGATCTTGGTTGGTGATGGTATTCGGCCAAAAGATTCGGTGAATTTTTCTTAGGCATGTTGTGTGAAAAGAGGACAATTTGACATTTCCTTCTCTGTGACTCTCCAGCATTCCGCACCATAGAGAAGCACAGAAAGCACGCAACTCTGGTATAATCTTAATTTTGTGCTTGTGCTGTATTGGGAGGACTTCCAGATGTTATTTAGGCTAAAGAAGGCTGTTCTTGCCTTATTCATTCTGATGTTGATGTCTTTGCCTGCCCCACCGTCTGGTGTTACTATGCTTCCTAGGTATGTGAAGGTATCTGTCTGTACCAGTTGCTGATTCCTTACTGATATGGGCTCAGGGTTGCTCACATTGAGCGTCATGACCTCAGACTTCTTTAAATTGATGTTCAAGCCCACCTGCTGGCTAAATGTATTAAGTCTATCCGTTTTTTCCTGGATGTGTTGATGTGAATGTGCCAGCAGTGCAATGTCATCTGCATATTCCAGATCTTCCAATGTTGAAAATGTAGTCCATCTTATTCCTCTTGGACTGCCCTCTGTTGTCTGGCGCATCACCCAGTCTATGACTGTTAAAAATAGAGTGGTTGATAAGGGGCATCCCTGTCGTACTCCTGTCTTCACCTCGAAGGTTAGGTTGCTCTGCCCAACACTACACGTAAATTTGGCATAGAGGCTTTTTATGATTGACACTATGCAGCTTGGAATTCCATAAGCCCTCAGTATTTTCCATAAACTGTCCCTATGTATGCTGTCAAAAGCCTTTTCAAAATCAACAAAATTTATGTAAAGCTGTCTTTGCCATTCTGAGCACTGCTCTATAATGTTCCTGAGAGTGAATATATGGTCTACACATCTTCTGTTCTTTCTAAATCCTGCTTGTTCTTTCCTCAGTTTGTAGTCTACTGCCTTTGAAATTCTCTGTATAATTATCCTGCCTAGTATTTTGCTGGGAACTGAGAGAAGAGTGATTCCTCTCCAATTATTGCAGTCTGAAAGATCTCCCTTCTTGGGCAATTTGACAATTATTCCTTTGTTCCACTCTGATGGTGTTGTCCCCGTTTTCCACACTTGTGCAAATAGTGGTTCTAATAGTTCTGCTGCTAGCTCAGGGTCTGTCTTAAATAGCTCTGCATTTAAGTTATCATGGCCCGGAGCTTTACCGTTCTTTAACCCTTTGATTGCTGTGATGATTTCTTCTTTTCGTGGAATGTCTGTATTTACATCTAGATCGTTTTCAGCCTCAGGAACATTCAATTGTGTCTCTGGTATTTCCTTGTTCAGAGTTTCTCTGAAGTGCTCTGCCCATCTTGTTTCCTGTCCCTCTGCTGTCTTGATGAGATTTCCTTGCTTATCTCTTACTAATGTAATATTGTTTGCACCTTGTTTTCCGCTGATGAATTTAGTTATTTTGTATACTGTGCTTTGTTCATTTCTCAGTGCTGCCTCTTCTGCCTGTTTTGCAAGATCGTCTAGGAAATTCCTTTTGTTGGCTCGGGTTTGGCGTTTAACTTCCCTGTCCAGTTGACTGTACTGTTCGCTATATAGTTGCTTTAACCTGGGGGACTTCGCTTCTGTTTTCTTTCTTTTCATTTCCTTTCTCATCTTTATGGTGTTTAGTGTTTCTGGTGTTATCCAGTCTTGCTTCTTCCTTTCCTGGAATCCTAAGCATGATTTGCTGCTTTCCTTATATATTGTTGAAATGGTGTTGAAATTCTGGTCTATATCATCAGTCAATGTCTTTTCCTGGCTTTTGGCAAATTGATATCGTTTCTTAATGTCGGCCGCAAAAGCTTTTCTGGTAAGGGGGTCCTTCAATTTGCTGATGTCAAACCTTTTCTGTGTAGTTACAGTTGGTCCAGCCCTTCTTAGTTTCACTTTCAGTTTTGCTACTACTAAATGGTGATCGCTTCCCACATCTGCACCTCTTCTTACCTTCACATCTTGTAATGCATGTCTCCATCTACCGTTAACCATGATGTGGTCTATCTGGTTTCTGTCCCGACCATTTGGTGATTCCCATGTTAACTTGTGAATTTCCTTATGTGGGAAAAGTGTTCCTCCAATGACCAGGTTGTTAATGCTACAGAAACTTATTAGCTTATCCCCATTTTCGTTTGCTATTCCGCTGCCGCATTTCCCCATTGTTCTTTCATTATATGTATTGTGTGTACCAACTTTCGCATTGAGGTCTCCCATTACTATAACAAGATCATATCTAGGT
Source organism: Oreohelix idahoensis (assembly GCA_024509875.1). NCBI lineage: Eukaryota > Metazoa > Mollusca > Gastropoda > Stylommatophora > Oreohelicidae > Oreohelix > Oreohelix idahoensis. Next base: position 109,981 of record JAMPIV010006675.1, read on the forward strand.
GTGTCCTCCATTTCTTTCTGCAGTTGTTGATAGAATTCATCCTTGACCTCCTCATCGCTATCATTCGTTGGTGCGTAGCATTGTATTATTGTAGTGTTGGTGAATCTCCCTCTCAATCTCAATCGTATCAGTCTGTTGTTGATGGGTTTCCATTCCAGTAATGTCCTTTCTATCCCTTTCTGTAGAATAATGGCTACGCCTTCACTGTGCTGTCCATCCTCTCTTCCAGAGTAAAGTACTGTTTCTCCTGTTGCTGTTTTAACTTTTCCTGCCCCTGTCCATCTGCTCTCGCTTATCCCCAGGATGTGTAACCTATAGTTTCTCATTTCTGCCGTGACCTGTCTTAGTTTACCTGTCTCGTACATTGTCCTGACATTCCAAAATCCTATTCTTGTATCCTGTTTTGCGGTCAGGACATCCGTTTTCATGTCAGTGGCTTCCTTACGGCTTTCACCACTGACAGTCATACGAGCCACAGACTCCGAATGTCCATCCCGCAGCAAAGTTTGTTCATTTGATGTTGTTTCCGTAACTTCCTTATTTTTTTACATAGACAGGGGATTCAGCCCTATGCTAAAACCCCCATCCTGGAGGACCAGGGTACCAGCTTTTGTCTGACCCCTACCCACACAGACCAGTCCGGCTTGGTTGAACCTACCAGGATAGTGATCTTGTGAGTGTCTGTATCTTTTTGGTTGTCATTTTTGTTGTCCTTGATGTTACAGAGCCATACACTAGGACTAAAGAGACATTCTTATATTTGTTTTGTCTGTTCCTCCAACTTTGGATGTATTGCTGTTATGATGTTTGTGTATGTTCCAGATTGCAATGGGCACATCGATTGGTGTAAATATAGCACAGATGCGACAATGACTTTATATTGTGCTTGTTTATTTGTTTGTTTGTTTAATGCTGGATGGGAAAGAATACTACCATGTCTTCGTACTGTGACCGTGTGGACAGAAAGGTGTAATTTTTGACTGAGTAACAGTTGTCGATCTTGTCTACGGTGTATATTTGTGCTCATGCTGGCATTCTCACACTGGAATGGTCGATTTAAACTAAACACACCTTTGCCATACATGAAGTAGACAAACGTGTGAGACGCAGCAGATTTAATGAGAGACAGCCCTCGATTGTTAGACATCTCGGCGCTGTCTGAAACCAGAAGAAAACACCTTTTTGAGCACGAAGCCGTAAGAAGTGTGAGTAGGGCAACGGATGTCGTGAGATGTAACCACCAGTGGGCAGAACTTGAATTGTGGGCGTCTATTAAGATAATCTTTACTAAAATGTGATCTCATGTCATCCAAACTGAGCATAGGACTCCTGATTGGCTTCCTAGAGTGATGGGTGGAGTTTTCCATGACATTTTGACGTGGCTATCAAGTGGTACAGGAGTTAAGATGTAGATTTAAACTGAGACAGTGAGAGAGTCGGGTCAGAGCTGAAAAGAAGCCAGATCGTCTTCATGTGCGGTATGCATCCTCGGTACGACAGACCAGTGAGGTAGAGGATTTGAAACGTATATGTTGCGTCTGTGCTAAGAGAACTAATGACATAGAGGTATGCTTGCATATGAGTACATTTTTTATAATACTTTAAATTTAGTAATATTAGAAGTTTCAAGTTAAGGATTTATTGCTTTTTAGAGTTTGTCTATCTATAACAGTTTGATAGAAGCTGATTTGCGACGTATGTGTTTTCTAGTGTAATTTCACGTATATCTCATCACTATTTTCAACTGCGAGACTGTGTTAAATGTAAAAAGTATTAAGTGCATTTATAAGAGGAATTCTAGTGTCGCATTGCGCTGTGTACAAGTGTGTACTTATAACCATTATGATTTATTATTTATGCAGTGCTTAGTAATAGTTATATTGCATTCTTATGAGCCGTAAGTGTGGTTAATTTTACATCAGTGAGCCGCGCTAGCGTAGTGGTTACAACACCGCTCTGGCGACCGGGTGATGCAAGATCAAACCCGGGCGACGGCATTTGAGGATTTTTCGTCGACCTGGATTTGGACTGGATTAACTCGAGACCTGGCGAGTACACTTGAAGGAGTGTCGTCGACCAGGGATTGGCGGCTCCTGAGCCGACCCAGCTCTAATGGGTACTTCCGAAATCGGCGAGTATCTGCCTGAATGGCGAGGGACACCTGTCTCTGTACATGAAAAAGGGATACTCACGTAAAATCAATGTCAGGTTAGACATTAATAATAACCTGAGATTTCGCCTCGAGTATTAGCGGGCGTAAAAAAAAAATATCAGTGATTATTGTGAGAAAAAGATGTGCGTACCCTATAGCTCCGTGAGGAGCGTATGCCTATTACGTTTAGTGTAGAGCTGTAGGAATAGAGTATATGTATATATATATATATATATATATACATATATATATATATATATATATACATATATATATATATATATATATATATCTGCTTGTTCTTTAGAGCAGCTAGGCATCTAAGATACTGATCAAATGTGGTCATTTAGACCAGTGAGTTGTGTATATTATTTCATCAAAGATAGAAGTGCTTCATTTGAGTTTTCTCTCGCGTGATGATGTAGTTAGTATTTAGTGTGAGTATAAAGGCATTATCGTTGACTGAGATATGTTTATTGTTGATTACTGTCGCGAGAGGTTCAGATGTTATTAAACTTCAAGATATCCTGGACAAAAAGATGTACCAGATGATACCAGGATAGTGCCAGATAAGAGACTGGTCTTATAAGAAATACCCCCTTCTCTGAAAAAGAGCACGGATGTATCGACAATCAAAGGTATTGTCAAGCTGTATAAACCTTCAAGTATGATGATAGTGTTTGTTCCTGAAGGTCTAAGTGCTACCTCTTAAGAACCTCCCTTGAATGATGGTTATTATATTTTTATTGACTCTGCTAGGGGGTTATTTAATTAATTAAAAATGTAATATATCCAACAACCAGAACCTTAACTCAAATTAAATAATTAAGCAAGGCTGATTACATAAATATATTTACAATTTATTGATTATACACTGTATCTCTTTTCGGTTAGGAAAATGATAAAGAATTTCAAAGGTTTTTACAAAATAAAATAAATACACATGGAATGTCATTTCCACCATACTTCAATTTGATTAAGTTATATTTAAAATCTTAATTATTTATTTCCCATTTAGTTTTCACTTTCGCTGGACTGTGAAGTGATGTATTCTAGTTTAATGAAATCCTTCATGAGTCATCACTCAAACTGTTTTTATTATTTGTATTTTATTTGTTTGATAATAGTTCTGGATAGACTGACCAGTGGAGTTGTGTTTCCACTTATCTGGTAAAATGAGAAGCATCCAACTATAGCCAGGATCACACAATGTCTGGATCTCCAGGCCGGGGAAAACAGGGTGACTAGTTCTATGTAACTTGAGAACGTTTGCACCACAGAGTCCCACAGAGGTGGATGTCTCGTACAATCTTGGTAGTTTTAGGATAAAACCTGTAATACAAATAATCACAACCCTTGTATGGTCCAGCACTATTCTATCCACACAAAACAATGGACGTAACAAACAGTGTCAGACATTGTGCTAACAGTTGGACTTGACAATTTACCTCACTACCACTCCCAGCCAGTTCAACGTGATTACACTTTATTTATAAATCCTAAGTTAGATCCATCTGTCCATGATCTGCTTCCATACAATAATTTGGTTTAATACAAACTACTAAGTGACACCTTGAATAATACATGTTAACAAATCCTGTCATCCTTTCTTATGTTCCTGATCAGTGTGTCTTTCCTTTACGAAATACTCATTCAAATGCATTATTAAACTTACAGTCGTATTTTTGCCATCAATCTCAATTATTCTACACATTTCCCAAAGCTGGCTTTCGTCTCTAAAATCAACACATGCTTGCATTCAAACCGGCAGCACACTCGTCCTGTAATTTCTTTCTTAACACATTCAACACACTTCATTACACACAAGTGGATTAATCCCAGGACAATTACATAATTATATATATATATATATATATATATATATATATATATATATATATATATATATATATATATATATATATTCTTTCTTACCCTCAGGGAATACACATAAGCTGTAACAGGCTGTTAATTGGTATCAAGGTCTGCTATGCAGATAGAGCGGCAAAGTATTTGACAGCACACGTTTTGCCGCTCTCTTCTGTGCAGCTTGTGTTTAAAAACGTTGTGTCCTCATCTCAGCCAAGTTCAATGACTTTTATAGTACCGCACTGTAAAGACAGATTTTAATAACTTTGTAGTCAAAGGGAGTTTACACGTTGTTATACTGTAGGTAAGGCCAAACGTTGGTTATCTCCCTTGACTGGTGTAAAAAATGTGATCCAGAATTCTCTCGAACTTTCGAGAATGAGTGAAGTTCACGCTTCGCGGTTAACTGCGCATGCGTGACTGTTTGAGCGGGACTGATATGCGATATCTCGTGACAGTTCGCTCTGGGCGTTTGACCAGGCTGGTCAGCCATGTTTTCTAACTGTGATTTCGGGGAGATATTTGTGGCGAGATAGAAATGTTGGAGTCCCCCTGTAATAATTCTAAGGCCTAGGATATGTTGGCCCGTATTTATATTGTGCAATGTGTTTAGATATTGTATTACCAGAGCAGAGGAGGTAAGAAGAATATTATATTGTTGAAAGCCCAGAACTTGATACGGCTTATCTATTGTATCGCCAGAGAAGGTGGAAGAATATTATATTGTTAGATACCAGGACCTTGATACGGCTTATCTATTGTATCGCCAGAGAAGGTGGAAGAATGTTATATTGATAGAAGCCAGGACCTTCATACGGCTTATGTATTGTACCACCAGAGAAGGTGGAATGAATATGTACTTTACTTCCATGATGTCATGCTTTGACCTGTATCCAGTGTCAGTGAATCGTTTTGATGTACCCATGTACTGTATTACCAGGATGTCCATGTCCAATGTGTCGCTTGTACCCGTACAATAAACAGTGTGTAGACATTACAGTCGTTACTCATGTATGTGCATCGGTGTGGGTGAATGTTTATTGACTTACTCTCATACTACACGGCATTCGCGTCCTTTGTCATATACACACCCACACACCTAGTCGACCGCCTGTAAGCCCGACGTTAACTGATGAATCTTTATAAGCGGCAAATTCGAAGAGAACATTATACTCTTCTGGAAGTACCTGGTGTGGCCCGGAGGTTTCAACACTTTAACTTCAACAGTGATTTCCAGAACCACTACACAACACGCTTCTACACCCCACTTTATCAGTGGTCGCCAGTAATATGGGGCTATGAACAGTGATGCACAGTGTAACCAGTCCAAGCTTTTCGGAACAAGTTCATTTGCAAAAGGAGTTTGCTATACCAGAGATCCAAGTCAAGGCTTGCAGTTTCCAGTCTTTTCTCTTGTGCGCCAACTACTGATGTCGGCACTTGATGTCCAGTATGGATCGCTGATGGATTTTTGCAGACTGTGTTTACTAGACATCTTTGCTGTTGTTCCGGAGGACAGGATTTTTTCCATTAGCAGATAAGTGGCTGTTTGTTGTTGTAAACTGTGCCTCTGTCTGGTATATATTCAGCCTTCTTCTCAACTTACTCTATTTATATTCCTTGTTTTATGTTATATGTTTCTATGTTATTTGTAATCATATTTCAGCGGGCAGGTTGGGTGGAGACTTTTGTAGGATATATCCCACTTTACCGAGGGCCTACGTAAGCGTTCTTTAGGGACTCTATTGCGAATTTCCCGCAGTGGAAATTTCCAGCGATTTTTTTTCATTGCTGACGTATTTTAGTCCACTGTGTTTGATCTTTCGTGATATAATTGTTTAGCTGTGACGAGATGCCTTAGTGTTGTTTTCGTTACATTTTCCTCTGTTCTTTAGTTTTTGATTAATTTGTTTGTAATTCTCTTCCTCATCTTTCTATCTTTGAGTTATATTCGTTTATACACTGTTTTGTCATTTGTATTGTAAACTTTTCGCAGCTATCGTTGCACGTTTTGCAATATTTTCTGCTTTATTTTTCTTTATTGTTTAGTTGATTCCCGCGAACGTGGTCATTTGTGCTTATATCTTGTCTGTGTTATTCTTGTCTGTACTGTATATGTTGTTATACACTGTCAGTATTGTTATGCACAATAAGTATATAGGTAATTAATTATATTATTGATAAGTAAGGTAATTATACAAGTTCATTGGCAAAGACTTGTCACCCACTGAGTTGGGATAAAGTGAGTTTCTCGAATATAAATTATTACACTAGATATTTATCTCATATAATCCAGTATAATGACTACTTTAGATTATTTCATTGAGCAAGGGAAATCCCTTGATATGACTAAGGAGGAAGTAGGACAATTTGCTATTGCTGAATATGCCAAGGCGCAGAAGGCCATATAAAAGAGACAGAAAATGGAAGAGAAAAGAATTCAAATGCAAATGGAAGCTGAAGAGAGAAAATTCTAAATGGAAATGGAAAAACAAAAGTTAGAGGCTGAAGACAGAAAACAGAAACTGGAAGCCGAGGAGAGAAAAAATCAACACCAAGTTGATTCTGAAAATAAAAAAAATGCAAATGGAGGCTGAAAAACGTAAATTAGAAAGAGAGGCTGAAGAGAGGAAAGTCAACAGCAGTTGGAAGAAAAGAAACTTCAGATGCAAGCTGAAGAAAACCAAAGACTCCACGAGCAAAAATTGGCAGCAATGGAGCTGGAGAAAATAAAGGTAGTGAATATGGGTAATTTACAAAATGAGGCAAACAATCAAACTACTTCTAATAAGGGAAATGCTAAACCTTATGATATTACGTTACCTGCTTTCAACCCTGCCAGCGACGATATCTCATTCTATCTAAATAGATTTGAACTTTCATGCGAATCTCATAAGATAGACAAGACACAATATGTTGCACAACTTATGAACATACTTAACGGTGAAGCTTTAAATTCTATAAGTATGATGGAAGGTTCTGACAAGTATAACTATGATGTTGTCTAAGCGGCCTTATTAAAAAAATACCAACTGGATGAAGAAGGTTATCGCCTGCGCTTTAAGTCTCTATTACCAGAGACAGGGAAAGTTTTTTTTCGGAATTTATATCGACTATTCGTCTTACGTTTTCACGTTGGGTTGAATTGTCAAAAACTGAACACACATATGAAGCCCTTATGGACTTACTACCTCGTAACAAAGTTATGTCGTCAGTGAATAAATCTTTTCTTTCCTTTCTATATGAGCGAAAACCTCCAAATTTGAAAGATATGGAACAATACTGTTGCCAATATGTCACGGCACATCCAAATGTAACAGTAAGCAACTCTAAAGTCGAAGAAGGTTTACCTGTAGCTTCAGCAATACCATATGATCATAATTGGCGACGTAGATCTCAAAGTGTTGATCGAAATTTTGGTGGTAGATATAATCGCAATTTTGGACAAAACCAAGGAGGTCAATTACGTAATGATTCTTCTTCAAGGAACTGGAGTAAATTTGACGGTCCTCGACATTTTAGTTCCAACAATTATGGAAATTTTCGTAAGGGTAACTGCAATAGAGGTTATCAACCTTATAATAATTTTTCTCAGAGACAGCAAAACCCATCAAATAGATATTCTGATCAAAGGGGAAATAGGAGTCGCGACAATACAAACTGGGGTTCAAATCAGAACAATCATTTCAATAGAGAAAATAACAATGCTTCCAATAGAGATAATAGTCGCGACAGATCGCGATACGACGGTAGATCTCCAAATAATAATAGATCGTATCGTCATGCGAACTCTGCTCAACAAGAGGCCCAAAGTGTTAATAATCAAGGTAACAATAATAATACTGTCTCTAATGCTACTGGTTGCTCTGCTTTCGATTTCGAGAGAGCATCTCAGTGCCCGGAGTGCACAACTTTGTTCCAACCTACAGCCATAACTACCTTGAGTTGCGGTCATCCTTGTAGCGAAATTTGGTTCCTCTTGCTTTGTTGTGGAAAAAATGGTTAACGCGACACGCATACACACACACACACAGCGCAGTACTAACACTCGGCGGGTCTTTCTTTATAGTTTGAGACGGCGAAAAAATTTGAAATATGTTTAAGCCAGAAGGTACTGAAGAATGAGGAAATAGCTATATAGGAATGTGTGGCGGACTTTGAAAGTTTGCATTTACTGGACCTTAAATTATTAACTACAAGAGAACGCCTGGTTGGACTACAATTAAACAAAAACAATTCAACAAAGGAGATAGACTAGGAATTATATCCAAACGGATATTATTCAAATATAAATAGTTTTAAAGATAATTAATATTTTTCACCTTCTTCATATCTGCTAAAAGTTAGCTAATAATCTTTAAAAATTTATTATAACTACATGTCTAAACGGATTTAAATATAAATTGAATAGAATGAAAGCCTCAGATGTGGAAAAGGAAATGATACATAGGAAGGAAGGATATAAGTGTGTAGTGAACAGAAGAAAAAAACAAGTACAGGAAAAGCACAGATCGCCTCAAATCGCCTCAAATCGAGAGATTAAACGAAAATCTTTTTGGACTTTAGGAGATGCTTTCTCGTACGGACGAGAGACTGAAATATAAGGACAGAGCGGCGCGTTGGAAATCACACACTCCACATCCAGATGCTAGTGTGAGAAACTGGAAGACAGCATCTGCAAGAAAAGTTCTATTTTCACGCTGCATGCAGGGCAGATCAAATTAAGCCAATACAGTCTCACCGTGAGCTTATAAATCCTAAGAGGGTGTTGCAGGCTGAATTACCTCACTCCGAGCCCAAGGGAATTAATTGTGAGAAGTCTAGTACAAACGAGCCGGATTTTGGTTGTCCCGCTCGGTTAATTGATTTAAAAATATAAATCTATTGTTTGCTCGTAGGTACGAGAATAGAGCGTGTTAATCGCTGCTAACATCTCACGGCGTGTCCCGTGTGAGATGAATTTGTTTAAGATTTTTTGAGGTGAGCGATATTCGCCCAGCTTGCCCGGGTCAGGCGTTTGACTGAGGTGTTCTGGGTAAGAATTTTTGAGTGACATTGAGTCCCCAGAGTGTGTACGGGGAAGAATGGTGTGGCCATGATAAAGTATGTAGTGGCCATGTTTTTCGGAGTGTACCTGGGAATATGTTGGTACCAGAATTACTAATGGATATTTATGTGTGAATCCATTAGGTTAATATGTGATTTATCTGCAGATATATATATAGATAGACAGTATATTATTTCAAGAGATGCTCTATAGGCCTTGGTGGATTGTTTTGAGGCCATACATGTATTATTATTACGGATAGAATCCATGGACATATTTTGCATTCTTACAGTGCTATGACAGCAGGTGTTTTGAGGCCCTACATGTATTATTATTAATGATAGAATCCATGGACATATTTTGCATTCTTACACTGCTATGACAGCAGGTGTTTTGAGGCACTACATGTAATATTATTACGGATAGAATCCATGGACATATTTTGCATTCTTACACTGCTATGACAGCAGGTGTTTTTTGGAGGCCATACATGTATCAGTATTGGAAATTAGTAGCACTGTGATCTTTACAGGCTACAGAAAGGGAGAGCGCTAAGGATTCCATATATATTACTACTGAGTGGATCCAGGAACATATATTGGTAGCGCTGCGGTGTTGGTAGCCTACAGGATGAGATAGCGCTGATTGGATCCATGAACATCTTAAAGTTCTTGACGATACGTCGAGGCCGAGAGGAGTACAGGCCTTTAGTTTGTATGCAGGGTGAACATTGAGAACTTACCTGTGCTATTTGTTAGTTCATATGCAGGGTGAACATTTAGAACTTGCCGGTATTATTTCATCTATTGTAACTGTATTTTGTCGATGTTATGGTGATCGTATCGTGGCGTGATTAAATGTGTTGAAGAAAACGTCACCAGGTTTTCCACGATCCATGACTCCTATGTGTATGTGCTGTTTGGACATTACACACAACATTTATCAATAGGATGTAACACACACTATGGATGTATCAGTGGTAGCCCCAACATTTCATTTCAGACTGGTATCAGTGGTGGCCAGTCAAACTACCACAGTCTACAACGGTTTTCTACAGAGGGTATGTAAGTTTATTAAAGATATATGTATGACTAATATCATTTAATTTCAGATGTTATTTACGATTTGATTGTATCAGACATGATAAAAAGGGAATGACGCTAACCAGAGATAACCTTCACCGGCATTGTCAGAAAGCATAACCATTAATAGGTTAGCCAAATATATCATGGCTAATTCTTGCCTGGAAGCTTACGACATACCAGCAAGTACATAAGTGACTTGACATCCATGAGTTTAAGGCAAAGGTTATATCGTACCCATGTATCATAACATGTGATTTATTCATGTATTTTGTTAATTCTGCACAGTATACATTATCTTATCATGCTATCTCTGTAACATACCACCATGATTCATTCATTTATATACAAACACTGAAGACATGGTCGCATCATGAACAGTAGTGGGGGTGAGATTGTTGGAACACCATGGCCACCTATTACCTCTTGTTACAGGTTTTATGATCAATGTTTATGATCATTCCTGATCGAGAAACTAAAGACTTGAAGACCATTGATCCTGCTGACTGAAGCCTAGAGGTCAACCAATCTTCAACACCTTAGTCCCCCGTAGTTATAGGGCGGGCTGAAGGACAGTCTGTGTATTCAAGTGTGTCTCAGGAACCTCGAGCATACGTGGCTAACATAAGATGAGTTTTATGTGTATCCATCCAACAAACACTGTGAGCAGTTTCTAAAACGACTGTCTATGATGAGAACTAGATAGCCAGAGATATCAAAGAGATACTGTGACAAACTTTTGTGTAATTTCAATGGAAGATAAATCCAAGACCTTTTCTATTAATTATTTTAATTTGTAACTATAAATAATCATTCATTTTACCATCTTCCAACACCAATTTTTCATTACAAGAATATATAGATGTACATAATAAATTATGAAATTGTACTCATTTGACTTGTTAAATTTTTAACTGTTAAATTTTGAGTTACCTTTTCAAATTTAATTATAATATCACATAGGGTTACTATAGCGAAAGTAGCAACTTATACTTCTGAAGCCTAAATCTATTATCCAGCTCAGAGTATTCACAGCTGTAACTCATTTGTGATACCAGTGTACTTCTCGGGCACTGGAACTTCATACTTTCTGGAGAGAGATTCTACTTCTGCTCTACCACTATTATTATTCTAGGAAAACCTTTCGCTACATTGGGGGCTCGTCCGGGATATTATTTTGTATCCTGAGCCACTATCTATGTATTCTTCTATCTTGAGCCACAAATAGTTTGTAAAAATAAATTTTTTTGAGAAAATTCTAAAACTTATAAATTTTTTCGTAATAGTAGTACCATTGAGTACGAAGTAAATAGGAAACGCTCACAAGGTTTTAAGGATTTGTCTTGTTCAAAGTAATTAATTGATTTTAATTAAGTTAGTTGGTTGGTGAAGATAAAATTATATACCCTCTGGTAAGTAAGCATCATGGCTGAATTGGTGAAGTTTAGAGCTGCGATTATGCAGCAAGGAAAAGACTTGGGTATGACAGTAGATACTCTAATTCGAATATCACAACTGAAGTGGATAAATATTTAGATAGAGAGACTAAAAGAATGGAAGCTGAAGCTGAAAGAGAGACTAAAAGAATGGAAGCTGAAGCTGAAAGAGAGACTAAAAGAATGGAAGCTGAAGCAGAGAGAGAAGCCAAAAGAATGGAAGCAGAGAGAGAAGCCAAAAGAATGGAAGCAGAGGATAAGAAATTAGAAGCAGAAAGAGAAGCCAAAAGATTGGAAGTTGAAGCTGAAGAAAGAAGGTTACAAAGAGCTCATGAGTTAAGTTTAAAGAAACTTGAACTCCAGGGAGCAGATAGCAATCATGGTGCTAGCTCACCTCACTCTGAGAGTAGCTCCAACCGTAGCACGGCAAATGGAGCCATGAGTTTCCATCTGGATCCATTTATTGAGAAGGAGGACGAAATTGAGTCGTACCTGGATATATATGAGAGACTGGCCTCTACCTATGGAGTGGAAAAGGAAAAATGGAGCCTTAAGCTATCTCAGGGGCTGAGGGGAGTTTTATACGATGTTTATTTAAAACTCTCAAAAGAAGACCAGGAAGATTATGAAATCTTAAAACAAGCTTTATTGGTCAGGTACGAACAGAATTATGAATCTTATAGAAAGAGATTCCGAACTGCTAAGCTACTTCCAGGAGAAAACGATCAACAGTTTTCTGACAGAGTGGAAACTTATCTGACAAAATGGATTAGCTTAGGAAAATGTCAAGATATAAAAGAAATGGTCATGATGGAACAACTGAGAGAATCCATGCCTCAAGAAATGAGAAAAATTCTTATGAAGCAAGGAGCTGAGAGATTGGAACATATTTTAACCATGGCTAAGAGATATCAAGCAGCTCAGTCAGAAGTATCAGGAAATAAGAAAAAGCAGGGTGAGAACTTCAAACCTTTACAAAACTTTACCAACTATGAACATAGGGACAATTCCAACAAGAACAAACACAAAACTGATTATAAAGACAAAAACCCTCTAGGATCAGATAAGAAACCTTCAACAAAGGAAGGAAAGTTGTGTAAATCTTGCCAAATGAGTAACCACAATACTGCGGAATGCAGACGGAAAAACCCTCCTCATCACGCTGCATGCCTTACAAATGGAAACAAGGGAAGGAAGGACCTGGCAGATAGTCAGAAGGACCCCATCATCCCCCTGTCTGTGAGGAAGTGACCTTGAATGGCACCCAAGTACTATGCTTATATGATACAGGCTTGGACGTTGACTCAGTAGTGTGCTCTTCTCTGGTGAGTCCTGAACAGATAACCACAGAAACAGTGAAAATCAGAGGACCAGTCAAGGGAGCAGGAACCATGACACTGCCCATAGCCCGAATCAACATAAGATCTCGCTATGTGGAAGGAGAGATCAAAGCAGCAGTGATGGACAACCCTATCTACCTATTAATACTGGGATGTAGATATGCCTTTCTAGGAGAACCTATAAGACCCATAGTGATGGCCACAGTCCAGACCAGGGCAAGCTCTAAGAAAGAGGAGGATACTATCATCAATACTCATCCAGAAGAGATGAGAAAGGCTCAAACTGCTGACAGTACATTAAAGCCTTGCTTTGGCAAATTACCTAAAAGCCATAACCCTCAAGAGAAAGGAGACTTATATATGAAAAATGGCCTACTATATAGAAAAGCTGAAACAGGACCTAAAGGACATGGACAGCTTGTAGTGCCAAAATCATACAGGGAGCAGGTTATGAAGCTAGGACATGCTATACCCTTCAGTGGACATATGGGAATAGGGGCCACGGGACAACGAATAGCCTGTCACTACTTTTGGCCAGGGATCACAGAGGACATAAAGAGGTATGTGAGATCCTGTCCAGATTGCCAAAGAGTAGCTCCTAAACATAGGACTGCACCAGCAACACTGGGAGAAATGCCCATTATGGGAACCCCCTTTGAACGTGTTGCCGTGGATATTGTTGGACCTCTCAGTAGGACCAAGAAGAGAAATGCATATATCTTAACCTTGGTCGATACTTGCTCTATGTGGAGAGAGGCAGTAGCAATGTCATCGATAGATTCGAAACTTGTGGCAGATGCACTGTTAACAATATTCACCCGATTAGGTTTCCCACATCAAATATTGACTGACAATGGTTCTCAGTTTAGGGGAAAGCTAACACAAGAAGTATTCAGGTTATTTCAAGCTAGACATTATCACTGTAGCCTATATCACGCCCAAGGGAATGGTCAAGTATAGCGGTTCAATGGCAGGCTCATTTCAATCCTTGGAAAGTTGGCTAGTGAGAAACCTGAAACTTGGGACACATACTTACCCTCGGCACTATTTGCATATAGGGAAAACCCACATAACTCCACAGGATTGGCTCCAGCTACATTATTGTTTGGACGACCAATCAAAGGTCCACTGGAAGCATTGTTGCGGACATGGACTGATGAAAAAGCAGAAGAAACCGTGACTTCTTCCTACCAATACGTCAACGAGTTGACATCTCGATTGAAAACAAGTTGGAAACTGGCAAATGGTAACTTGAGACAGGCCAGGACGAAGCAGGCTGCTTACTACAATAAAACAGCAAAAGATAGGGAACTTGAGGTGGGAGAAAAAGTTCTGTTACTGTTCCCAGCAGCAATAATAAATTGCAAATTGGATGGCAGGGACCCTACGTCATATTGGAAAAACTTTCCAGGACCAACTATAAGATTGACAAGAAAGGAAAGGAGAAGGTGTATCATGTCAACCTTCTTAAAAAGTATTATGACAGGGAAGCATCAGAAGTTGCACATATCATGACCCTGGCCATTGCAACAGAAATGCAGGATGAACCAATTTCCTCCATGGAATACCCCCTAACAACTACGGAAAGCTATGCTCAGGTTAATGTGAGTGAACATTTAACTCTTGAGCAGAGGAAAAAGGTTCAGGAGGTGTTAGAAATCCATGCTGTGGTACTCACAGATAAGCCGGGGTGTACTAATCTGTTAGAGTATGACATGACGATTACTGACCCTACCCCAGTTTGTATGCGGACATACCCTATACCTTATGCTAAAGGACAAGCACTCAAGGATGAGATTGACTATCTCTTAAAAGAGAAAATCATTTCAAAGTCTGAATTTCCCTACAGCTCAAGTGTGGTGTTATTAAGGAAGACTAGTGGTGAACACAGGTTATGCATTGACTATAGGAAACTAAATTATATCACTGAATCTCAGGTAGACCCATTACCTGACACCAATCAGTTGTTTGCTACATTGAGTAAGGCTCGGTATTTTTCAAAAGTAGATCTAAGCAAGGGATACTACCAAATACCAGTGAAACCAGAAGTTATGAAACTGTTAGCCTTTAGTACACCGGAGGGACATTACGAGTTCAATGTACTCCCATTTGGTTTAAAGAATGCTCCAAGTATCTTCTCCAGAATGATGAGGAAATTGTTGGAACCATTACAAAATCCTCATATCACCAACTTCATGCATGATATTCTGATTGCTACCACTACATTCGAGGAACACGTAGTAGCACTCTCCATGTTGTTAGATAAACTGAGAGAAACGGCATTGACAGCACGTCCAACTAAGTGTCATATTGGATGTGAGACATTGGAATTTTTAGGTCACACTTTCTCTACAGGGCAAATGTCTCCTGACCCAAAGAATGTAGAGAAAATGAGAAAAGCACCAAGACCACAAACTAAGAAGGATGTAAGATCCTTTGTGTCACAGTGCGGGTTTTATCAGAAATATATACCCCATTTCAACTTATTATGCACGCCATTAACCGACTTAACAAAAAAAGGTCAGCCGGATAAAATACAATGGACTGCGGAGTGTGAACAGGCTTATACAGAGTTGAAAAATAAGCTGACAAATAAACCTATACTTGCCCTTCCCGATCTCACACAAGAATTCGTACTAAGAAATGATGCTAGCAATGTAGGCATCGGAGCAAAATTACTACAGCGGGCAGACACACCGCCACATATGCTTCTACCAGTAGCTTTTGTCAGTAGAAAGTTAAATACAGCTGAAAGAAATTTTTCTACCGTTGAACGTGAATGCCTCGCTTTGGTCTAGTCGATCAACAAATTCGCCCCTTTTCTTTACGGGAAACACTTCATTGTGGAAAGTGATCACCAGCCTATGATGTTTTTAGCAGTGTCTAAAAAATTTAATTCACGACTTTTAAGGTGGAGTTTACTGTTATCTCCATATTCGTTCAATGTGAGATACATTCCAGGACGGGACAATCTTGGACCCGATTTTTTAAGTCGTCATCCTATCAAAGGAGAAATAGAGAGACAGAAAAGGAAAGAGGAACTGCAGCATGAGTTACCAAAAAGTTAACCGTGCATGCACTGTTTTAAAGAAGAGGGCTCTGTAGCGAAATTTGGTCCCTCTTGCTTTGTTGTGGAAAAATGGTTAACGCGACACGCATACACACACACACAGCGCAGTAATAACACTCGGCGGGTCTTTCTGTATAGTTTGAGACGGCGCAAAAATGTGAAATATGTTTAAGCCAGAAGGTACTGAAGAATGAAGAAATAGCTATATAGGAATGTATGGCGAACTTTAAAAGTTTGCATTTACTGGACATTAAATTATTAACTACAAGAGAACGCCTGGTTGAACTACAATTAAATAAAAACAGTTCAACAAAGGAGATAGACTAGGAATTATATCCAAAAGTATATTATTCAAATATAAATAGTATTAAAGATAATTAATAGTTTTCTCTTCATCACATCTGCTAAAAGTTAGCTAATAATCTTTAAAAATTTATTATAACTACATTCCAAAACGGATTTAAATATAAATTGAATAGAATGAAAGCCTCAGATGGGGAAAAGGAAATGATACATAGGAAGGAAGGATATAAGTGTGTAGTGAACAGAAGAAAAAATTAGGTACAGGAAAAGCACAGATCGCCTCAAATCGCCTCAAATCGAGAGATTAAACGAAAATCTTTTTGGACTTTAGGAGGTGCTTTCTCGTACGGACGAGAGGCTGAAATATAAGGACAGAGCGGCGCGTTGGAAATGACACACACCAAATCCAGAAGCCAGAGTGAGAAACTGGAAGACAGCATCTGCATGAAAAGTTCTATTTTCACGCTGCATGCAGGGCAGATTAAATTAAGCCAATACAGTCTCACCGTGATCTTATAAATCTTAAGAGGGTATGTAAGTTTATTAAAGATATATGTATGACTAATATCATTTAATTTCAGATGTTATTTACGATTTGATTGTATAAGACATGATAAAAAGGGAATGACGCTAACCAGAGATAATGTTCATCGGCATTGTCAGGAAGCATAACCATTAATAGGTTAGCCAAATATATCATGGCTAATTCTTGCCTAGAAGCTTACGACATACCAGCAAGTACATAAGTGACTTGACATCCATGAGTAGAAGGCAAAGGTTATATCGTACCCATGTATCATAACATGTGATTTATTCATGTATTTTGTTAATTCTGCACAGTATACATTATCTTATCATGCTATCTCTGTAACATACTACCATGATTCATTCATTTATATACAAACACTGAAGACATGGTCGCATCATGAACAGTAGTGGGGGTGAGATTGTTGGAACACCATGGCCACCTATTACCTCTTGTTACAGGTTTTATGATCAATGTTTATGATCATTCCTGATCGAGAAACTAAAGACTTGAAGACCATTGATCCTGCTGACTGAAGCTTAGAGGTCAACCAATCTTCAACACCTTAGTCCCCCGTAGTTATAGGACGGGCTGAAGGACAGTCTGTGTATTCAAGTGTGTCTCAGGAACCTCGAGCATACGTGGCTAACATAAGATGAGTTTTATGTGTATCCATCCAACAAACACTGTGAGCAGTTTCTAAAACGACTGTCTATGATGAGAACTAGATAGCCAGAGATATCAAAGAGATTCTGTGACAAACTTTTGTGTAATTTCAGTGGAAGATAAATCCAAGACCTTTTCTATTAATTATTTTAATTTGTAACTATAAATAATCATTCATTTTACCATCTTCCAACACCAATTTTTCATTACAAGAATATATAGATGTACATAATAAATTATGAAATTGTACTCATTTGACTTGTTAAATTTTTAACTGTTAAATTTTGAGTTACCTTTTCAAATTTAATTATAATATCATATAGGGTTACTATAGCGAAAGTAGCAACTTATACTTCTGAAGCTTAAATCTATTGTCCAGCTCAGAGTATTCACAGCTGTAACTCATTTGTGATACCAGTGTACTTCTCGGGCACTGGAACTTTATACTTTCTGGAGAGAGATTCTACTTCTGCTCTACCACTATTATTATTCTAGGAAAACCTTTCGCTACAATCCTCTACCCTCTCTTCCTGCCGCAGCTGCACACGACGGAAGAGGGTCTCTTACTCTACATAAGGGTTTGTGAATAATAATCCAGTCCCAGTTCTCTTTGATTCTGGATGCGCAACTGTTGGAATTAGACAGTCTCTAGTCCATCAATCCTGTGCAACAGGTAATATGGTGATATGTGTGACATTCGGTGGGACAGTTGAGACTTTTCCAACTGCCATAGTCCACATTGCCACACCATTTTTCACTGGGTATATACACGCATGTTTGCTCAGAGCACCTATCGCCGACCTTACTGTCGGACAGATACATGGTGTAAAGGTTTGCACGCCTGTACAAATTGCTGCTTGGGAACAGCAACATCACTTTACCGCTTCTACCTTAGGGACTATGCCAAAATTTTTTCACCAAGTACCTTCTGCTAATGCAATACATTCTGCTAATTTGGTGCAATGTTGCAATATTGATTTTTTTTTTCGTACGCCCGCTAATACTCGAGGCGAAATCTCAGGTTATTATTTTTTTAATGTCTAACTTGACATTGATTTTTTACGTGAGTATCCTAAGTTCTTGTACAGAGACAAGAGTCCCTCGTCATTCAGGCATATACTCGCCGTTTTCGGAGGTACCTATAACAGCTGGGTCGGCTCAGGAGCCGCCAGTCCCTGGTCGACGACACTTCTTCAAATGTCCTCGTCAGGTCTCGAGTTAATCCAGTCCAATCCCGGTCGACGAAAAATCCTCAAATGCCGTTGCCCGGATTTGAGCCTGAATCACCCGGTCGCCAGAGCTGTGTTGTAACCACTACGCTAGCGCGGCTCCATTTGCAATATTGATGATACGATTGTTCATCATACTAATTTGAGTGCTTCTTTTAGCCCAGTTCGACATACCTCAGTACGTCGCAAATTTAACTTTGATTCTTCTTTAACTACTATTGTAGAAAAAGATCCTTCAATTTTGTCTGACATAGACACTAACTTTAGTGCTACGACTGAATCTATATCCAGCCACATTGATTGCAACTTCTTTACTGCAATGACTAGTGTTTTCTCTGCTACATGCACGAACTTATTTGTTAGTACATATCTATACCTTATGAGTTTCTTTACTTTTCTTACTGTGCCGGTTAGCTCAGTATCTTCTTCTTTTACGACTTTTTGTCGCACTCACTACGCTTCTTTTAAACTTCGTCGCTTCTCCAAGTTTATTACTGTATGCTTTTACATCTTTATTATATCTTTTTTACTTTTTTCTTTGCCAGTACACAGGCTATGACTTCAGTTCAGCCTTTAAGATGTACGGCTTTGTCTACCGCATGTCTTTTGTCTTGCGAAAAATCGCAGATTGTCAGCAATTATGACACTCTTAGTCATCATTACCATTTTCTGCACTTGCCTTTTGATGTGTGTATCATGAGTATACTCACGACTTTTCTTTACATAAATTACAAGCTGCTATCTTTCTCAGATACGTATATGACCCTGTTTAATTCATGATCCTAAATTAGTTTTTCTATTTTCTCTGTTACCTTTTCTAGAGTAACTGAGGAAGGTTTGATTATTACCATACAGGGGTCGGAAGTTTATACGGCCACATTTGATATATTAAAATTAATTGTTGTATGTCATTACATTTTTTCCTTTATCAAACAAGAGATTTCATTTGTATTTTTTTCAGTGTATGCTTTTCCATGAGAGTCAGTACGGCTATATTGTTAGTTTCAACCGTCTACTGATGATATTCCACAAGATTTGTTGGTCCAATTTACTGATCGGCAGTGTGACTCTACACTAGATCTTGGCGTCTTTTTACCATTGGACTTCTTAAGCCTACGGGACTCATCTTATTTATATGGAACTTATTTGATATGACAGATTATGTTGAATATTGTATATTGTTATAGCACATTCTATTAGAGAGTATTGTATTAATATATGATGTGCTTTTTTGGGATGGTATGTTGAATCGTATGTATGCTACATTGCACTATTGTATTATTCGTGTGCTACTGTGTTTGGAAATGATGAACATATAATTATTGTAATGATGCCTCTAATTTTTGTTTATGTAACTCATCATTGCGATATATTTTAGTACTATAGTTTTCAAGAATATGAAGACAGGTGAGAAAGTAATTTTTTTCTGTCATTGTAAAGTTTTTCTGTTCCCAGCGCTTCATTGTGCGCTAGGGGTAACTTGGTACCATGATATTGGTTCCGAGGTTGTGAGATATATATTTTTTTCTTTCTTTCTTTTCCTCACCCGACGCTCGATTGTGCGTCAGCAATAGCTCTGCATAACAGTAATGTTTTTTACGGATATCCATTTTGAGCTCATCATTTGTGCTCCACGAATTTATTAACTTGTTTATCAGACACACTATGTTTTTTAAATGATAGCTACTTGTTTATTTTGAATTGGTGTATGCATTGTTTTTTGGGGATGTATACTTATGTACTGTAATTTAGTTCATTTTTGCAATACACTCTTTCTTGTAAATGTTTACCATGACATATTGATGTTTTCTTTATTCTTATGGCATTACTTTCCTTCATTTCTGCTTTTTCCTCTCGTATGTCATATGGTCTTTGTTCACTTTTCTCTTTTCACTTATGGTGTCTTGGCGAATTTATACTTTCTTATTTCATACTTCTTTGAGGTTGACGTTCTTCGTATGGTTGTCCCATTATCTGTCTATACTTTACTTTGTTTGAAAATTATTATATTTGTATACTTAGTTGATTACTTTGTATGCTCCATTTTTGTTACTTTACACTTACTGTGAATTTATATTTTTTTTTTGGCGATGTATTCATAGAACTTTACGTAGTTGAATTCTTGTATCGGATATTAGAACTATACCGACCTCTTGTTATTTGTTGATGTAATTTTCAAAAAAAAAACGATGTTATCATTTTTTTTCCCGGGGGTCGGTGTAGACTGTTAAGACAGATGTTAATAACTTTGTAGTCAAAGGAAGTTTACACGTTGTAATACTGTAGGTAAGGCCAAACGTTGGTTATCTCCCTTTACTGGTGTAAAAATATGTGATCCAGAATTCTCTCGAACTTTCGAGAATGAGTGAAGTTCACGCTTCGCGGTTAACTGCGCATGCGTGACTGTTTGAGCGGGACTGATATGCGATATATCGTGACAGTTCGCTCTGGGCGTTTGACCAGGCTGGTCAGCCATGTTTTCTAACTGTGTATTCGGAGAGATATTTTTGGCGAGATAGAAATGTTGGAGTCCCCCTGTAATATTTCTAAGGCCTAGGATACGATGGCCCGTATTTATATTGTGCAATGTGTTTAGATATTGTATTACCAGAGCAGAGGAGGTAAGAAGAATATCATATTGTTGAAAGCCCAGAACTTGATACGGCTTATCTATTGTATCGCCAGAGAAGGTGGAAGAATATTATATTGTTAGAAACCAGGACATTGATACGGCCTATATATTGTATCGCCAGAGAAGGTGGAAGAATATTATATTGTAAGAGGCCAGGGCCTTGAAACGGCTTATCTATTGTATCACCAGAGAAGGTGGAAGAATATTATATTGTCTGAAGCAAGGACCTTGATACGGCTTATCTATTGTATCGCCAGAGAAGGTGGAAGAATATTATATTGTTAGAAACCAGGACCTTGATACGGCTTATCTATTGTATCGCCAGAGAAGGTGGAAGAATGTTATATTGTTAGAAGCCAGGACCTTGATATGGCTTATCTATTGTATCACCAGAGAAGGTGGAAGAATATTATATTGTTAGAAGCCAGGACCTTGATACGGCTTATCTATTGTACCGCCAGAGAAGGTGGAATGAATATGTACTTTACTTCCATGATGTCATGCTTTGACCTTTATCCAGTGTCAGTGAATCGTTTTGATGTACCCATGTACTGTATTACCAGGATGTTCATGTTCAATGTGTCGCTTATACCCGTACAATAAACAGTGTGTAGACATTACAGTCGTTACTCATGTATGTGCATCGGTGTGGGTGAATGTTTATTGACTTACTCTCATACTACACGGCATTCGCGTTCTTTGTCATATACACACCCACACACCTAGTCGGCCGCCTGTAAGCCCGACGTTAACTGATGAATCTTTATCAGCGGCACATAAGAAGAGAACATTATACTCTTCTGGAAGTACCCGGCTTTGCCCGGAGGTTTGAACACTTTAACTTAAACAGTGATTTCAAGAACCACAACACAACACGCTCCCCCCCCCCCCCCCACTTTATCACGCACCCTCCCTCTCGGATGGCATGGGGTTAAAAAGGCGTTAGGAATCTAAAGTTGAAGTGATTTTTGCCTTCCTGTTCAATGTGCAAAATTTTTAATATTTAATATCTCTCTTAATTCTGTGCCGATTTTGATCATTTAAAGTTAGAATTATACTGTGAATTTATCTCTACCTTTCTGTCTAATAATGGTTTAGTTAGTAAAATGCATTAAAATCTATGCAGACTTTAACTAACAAAATTTGTGGACTACCCTGATGTATGGATGTCATTTTAAACCATTTTTCTCTATAATTGAACTACTATTCGAGGAAGTCTTTGCACCTACCTCTCAAGTAACATTCCCGTTGTTGAAATATCTATATCTTTCGGTTTAAAAACATTTAGTCTTTTAGAAATTAAATAAATTATTACTATCATTATACAAAATGGGCCTCTGTGTTAAGCCTAAAAGGTTTCATTATACACACCAGAAAAAGGAGCGTTTTCATTGGTTATTGTATCGGTCCAATTTCCTATAGTTTTGGGTGCGGTAAATATGACCGTGGTGTAAGACAGACCAAATCACGACAATTACATATACACAGCCCTGCATGAATACACACACACATGGTCATTTAAGTGCATCTACTAGCATATTTTCACACATGTGTAACACCACACACAACATACACACACACACACACATGGACCTATAAGTGCATGTACTTGCATATTTTTACACATATGTGTGTATTATTACGTAGATGATGTTTGTCCATTAGTACGATGCTAGTTTATTTTGTTTCATTTTATTTCAGAGAGTCCAGCAGTCTGTGCTGGGCTATTATATGGTGTTGCGTAGAGAATACCTAAATAGCTTGGTTATATGGTGTTGTATAGGAATTACCTACAAAAAGTAAACTTGTGGACAACATTGTTGCTGTATGATTCATATGCTACCTGATAGGGTTTCATTACTAAAAGTGGGACCCCTGTCATCAAGAGAGTTTTTCTGTGACTGCGGGACGCGTGTGAAAGTAGGCCAGAGAGAGTTTTTCTGTGACTGCGGAACGTGTGTGAAAGTAGGCCAGAGAGAGTTTTTCTGTGACTGCGTATCGTGTGTGAAAGTAGGCCAGAGAGTTTTTCTGTGACTGCGGAACGTGTGTGAAAGTAGGCCAGAGAGAGTTTTTCTGTGACTGCGGAACGTGTGTGAAAGTAGGCCAGAGAGAGTTTTTCTGTGACTGCGGAACGTGTGTGAAAGTAGGCCAGAGAGAGTGACGACAACATTACACGAATTCTTCTTCTTCACACATCGTCTTCGCACTGTCTTCGTACATAGAAACACAGACACACTCGTATATATACAAGATATATATATATATATATATATATATATATATATATATATATATATATATATATATATATATACACACACACAATATTACCGGTATAAGCATAAGATAGATCTCGCCCTACCGGTAGACTAAAGATGAAGATTTGGTAGATATCTAGGTAACGGAGGGGAAAGCAAAGAAGTTTAAAATTTGAGAAACGTCTGACTAGCCCTCACACCTACATTCACAAGTGTGGTATCCCCAGGATTAAAGTTATTTCCCCCATTCCCATTGAAAACTCACGACCTAGCTAACAAAAATTCACTAAAATTGTAAACTGTATGAGATAGGAACGTGATCTTTTGTTTGAATTAAAGTTGACATTTCGGTAAAATATTAGTTAATTTGAATTTTCTACCACTCTGTTGATGGGGCTGTAGGAAACAGATTATCAGACAGAGATCAAATTTACATATAGGCTGTACGCTTTCTAAATTAAAAATACTGTGAAACCTGAAAACAGACATGATTTTATCAACGTCGATCTTTAGAGAGCTCAATGTTTCTAAAGCAGATCTCTACAGCTCTAGTGTTACCTTCTGCTACAATAGTACCTTCCCAGCAAACAACAGTCATTATTACATTCACCATTTCTCACCCCTTTCCCTTATTTTAGATGTTATATTATCATTTTCTCTCTTTGGTTTTCACTTGATGTTTTGAACTTGTGTGAAGACTTAAATATATTGTCATCGTAAACATTGTATATAGATTTGGATTATTGTGTTGAGTTATACTAACCAGTTTCAAATCAAGTCTCTGACAGAGCCAGTAAGTTCATATTACTTTCTTCTTATGTGTGAAGTCTTACTTAAAATATTACTTTGTCTGAATATATAGCACTGGTAAGATGGGACATTGACAACTAGTATTTCTTTAAATACTCTAGATTTAATTTTAGGTCAACTTATTATCTGTAATGACAGCAGATGTTACTTAATATTACATCAAAGAGCTAGTTTTAGACATATCTCTAGATGCGTCAGAGATGTCATTTAGAGACTGGAATGAATCTATTAGACCTGAACAATTTGAAAAAAGTAACATAATATATAAGGAAGATAATTGTTATGCAAGGGAAACAACAAAGATATCAGCAATAAATATATTTAAGTGTATTGTATATTTCAAGGCGAAATAAAGCAGCATTTTATTTCTAATATAAACTAAACCATACTAAACAATATCAGATGTTTATAATAATGATTTCTTATTGTGTATTTTTGTGTGTCGATGTCTTTGTACTTTACTAGAGCAATAGAATTACACACTAGATTGCTTACATGGGCTTTTGGTATTTATAAAAACGTTATTCTCTTCACGTATTCAATTCGGAATATCCTGGTAATTAGTTGTCAGCAACAACGCAAACAAAACACTCAACAGAGCCTCAAGATTAGACAGAATCTATATACCATCAACACACCACATAATTCAGGCCAGACACTTACCAGAAACTCTAAAGTTTACAGACCACAAAGCAATACTCACTGCCATTAGTTCTACTCAGGCAAGCACGCATTTCAAACGCTCTCCACACTGGAAATTCAACAACACTTTACTCCAAAACAAGACATACACGGAACATATGACTCAACTCATCCTTACATACGCAACTGATGTGCCAACAGAAAACATACAACACCACTGGGAAATACTAAAAAATACAATACGTGAACGAACGCAGTTAATGTCAGCTAGGATACACAAGGATAGGATAAAGCAAGAGAAACTAGTAGAGGATGCAATACTGCTCACAAAACAAACAGACAGAAATTCACCCAGCATCCTCACATTAGAGGACCAGCTACAACAATACAAGCACCATAGGTTTCAGGGCGCCCTACTACGGACGAAACTGAACACAATCACACAAGAAACACCCAGTAAACAATACATAGCAATAGAACAAAACATACAACGCTGCAGACAGGTACGGCAAATAGTAGATCTAGACGGAACCACACAGACAGAAACACAAAACATAGTACAGGCTTTTGACGATTACTACAGAAACCTGTACACAGAAGAAAACGTCCAGTCACACATACAAGACACATTTATGCACTTTACAAAGAAACTATCAGATGACGACAAGAAAGGTCTAGATGCCGAGCTGACACTTACAGACATAACACTCGCAATAAACACTATGCAAAAAGACAAATCACCAGGGCCAGACTGACTCACAGCAGAATTTTATCAACAATTTTTTCCCATCTTAGGCCCCCTTCTATTAAAAGTATACACAGAAGCTTTCGAGAACAAAGAACTCCCGCCAAGCTTGAACATGTCATACATCACTCTCATACCTAAAGACAACGCAGACAAAACACTCCTTAAAAACTACAGACCTATATCTCTCTTAAACATAGACTACAAAATTTTAACAAAAACGCTAACAAACAAACTAAAACCTTTCAGGACCACCCTCATACATGAAGACCTGCAGTGTAGCGTCCAACACAGAAATATTCACCAGCACACACATTTCATCAGAGACATAATCACCTACACACACGAGAAGAATTGTCAGTCGTCAATCCTATCTCTCGATCAAGAGAAAGCTTTTGATCGAATATCACATTCATACCTTCACAAAACATTACTACATTGCAATATAGGTAAAAATTTTAGGAAATGGATTGAAATCCTTTATGCGAAGCCCGAAAGCAAGGCTTTGGTGAATCACACATTTACCAACACTTTCAGGCTAACGCGATCCGTGAGGCAGGGGTGTAGTCTCTCCCCCCTACTCTACGTTCTAGCACTAGAACCCATGCTGGAAAAAATTAGAAAGGACAGCTCTATTAAGGGCACCTTTATACCAGGGAAAGGCGAGCAGAAGCTGATTGCTTATGCAGACGACACCACCTTTTTCCCACCAAACGACAAGTCTATTGCAAACATTCTAAACACATTCACAGACTTTAGTAAAGGTAGCGGAGCTAAAGTCAACGTACAGAAATCAACAATAATGGGCATAGGCAAATGGAAAAACAAAACAGACTTTCCATTTGGGCTTGTACCAACAAACAACATCAAAATCTACGGCATCACTTTTCCTTCACACCCAAGCCGCACTCACAAAGACACATGGCAGAACCTAGTAACACAAATGACAGACATGCTACATAAATACAAATTCAAAACCACAACAATTTTTGGACGAAGCACGATTGTAAACACTTATGTCATTCCCAAATTACTATACGTAGCCACAGTTTTTGACCCCCCAAAAAAGACTATTACAGACATAAACAAACAGATCAGAAGATTTATTTTTAGTCACACAATCTACAGCATAAAACATAAGACACTTATACAAGAAAAGAAACAGGGAGGGATTGCACTCCAGGACATACAGACAAAGATCCAAGCACTTAGAATCAAACACGTAGGGAATATCATCAAACATTCAGAACAACACGTGCTAGCACACTATTACGTGGGGCTTAGACTCACCAGACTGAGACCACTAAACAACTCAACGCCACACCATTTCGGCCCACTTCCATCATTTTACAAGTCATGCATATAAGCCATTCACGGACACGACAACTTAATTCACCAGAAAACAAATGCAATCTACAAACACTTAGTCAAACTACAAGCACCCCTGCTACATCTCAGGATTAAAAGGGAACAGAAATACTTCAAGACAAATTATACTGACACTTTCACCAACTTACACAACCCTCACATCACTGCCAAGGCAAGAGAAGTTACCTTTAGACTCATATACAACATGACACCCACAACAGAAAGACAAGCTCACAGATCCAAACAAACATCACAATGCCAGCTGTGCAAAACACGCATTCAAGAAACCGAAGATTTACTACACGTGCAATACAGTCATACCTATGAGGAAAGCATTGCAGGATATAATTGCCTCACATATACACAGCAACGTTGACTTTTACAAATCTATTTTTCTTAACACGCTCCCAAGATCAACTCCCGAAACACATACAAAACTTCTCATTTTATTGTCACAATATAGATATCTCATTTGGAGTTTTAGGAATTTAGCAGTTTTCAAATACCGCCATTTTAATCCACATATACTTTTACAGGTATTTTTGCAAAAAGCACTGACAATTTCACCTGATTTTAATGTACATCGGAGCAACACTTCTCCGATCTCTTCATCTTAATTCCCTTCTTCTCTTCATGTACCGGTAAGTACGGGCTAGCCTCCTGAAAGGCGACTCAGAAGTGTGTTCAACTGTTACAAGTTGAAGCCTGCACGAGTGATAACAAAGCAATCCGTAACACATACCGACCTTACTCCTACCCGGGGCCTTCAATAGTGTCTCTCCCGCCCCATTCTGCCTGTCTTCTTGGTGCGTTTTTTCCAACGCAGACCGACCACTATTCCTGAAACTGGGGTCTTTCATAGCTCTCTATTCTCCCCGCACCGCTTATTGTATTGTAAAAGTAAATTTAAATTTGTGTATGCAAGTGTATACAATTTGCTAATATAGGCGCGCTAGTTTTTCTTTTCTATATACCATGTATATGTACTTTTATAAATTGTTTAGAAATGTACAAGTTTTGGTTTTTTTATTGGAAACAAAACACAAATCATAAAATTTGTTTACAGAACCACCAATTGGAAAAATATGAGAAAATGGTATATGTTAAAAGTATGATTGGCAACTTTGTAATGCCGTTTTTGTTTCTGGAAACGCTTCAATGTATAACACAATTTTTAGTAATGGTACGTGTGTGTAGGAGTGGATGCAGAGTTTCCAGGTTTCACCTGCGCTCTTGGTGTGGGTGTGTGCGTGGTTCACATTTGTGGTTTTAAAGTCTAAATTATATTGTTTTGAACGTAAAAAATGAATTTTTGCACGAATATAAATATGTTTTCAACCCTGGGATTCACACCCCCCTAATTTCACCTTGTAATTATTAATGGACACAGTCTAATTCACATGAATGTACAGAAATGCCCAACTTTAGTATTTTACTTCCCACACCTTGTATTTACAGTTTATGAATGTATTTTGTTGTATGTTGTAAATTGAACTTGTTTTAGAATTTCAAATTGGATATGCTTTAGGGAACATGATTACAAATTACCCCTTGTACCTTTCTCGAAATGCCAGTGTGCCTAGCCGACTTTATGGCTCTAGAATGTGTGCTCAACTTGCCAAGGAGAAAAAAAAACGTAACGCAGCACACAATTGGCGATATGCTTTCAACCAGGGGGCATTCAATATCTCCCCCAGGAAAAAATTTCAAGTAACCTATGTCCTGTCAGCCAAACTCTCCAAATGAAGCATCCAAGGCTTCTTTGTTTCCGAAAACCAGCTTGTACCGGCTTATCTTCAGAATACAGTCCTACCTTTCCTGTCACCGTGTGCGTGCACGCGTGCGATTTTTATTTATCGCCTTTCTCCCAAAGTATGTCATACTAAGAGGCTTCCATTAATATTAGTATCTAAAGGAATGTAATGAATATGGGTTTCTTAGAATATGTATGTATATGGTTAGACATACGTGCACCAATACTACACATCCTGTTTCTTTTTCTTCTCACATTTGTCTCTCGGGATTTATACATACCAATCCCTTGTCACAAAAACATAAATTCTACCACTTGGGTTTGCATGTGTACAAAAGTACTTGCGAGAACCGAAGAGTTTTGATTTTACATGTAACCCTTTTATCATGTTTCCTTTGTGTGAAATGCTCATGATTTTAAATTGAAAACTTGTCAATGTAATTTCATTCTTACTTGTTGTAAAATGTACACTGATTTGTAAATTGAAATGAAAGCAAATAAAGTTCACTAAAAAAAAAAAATCTTAGTGGAACACGAAAAAAACCAAACACAAACCAGTAACTGCTCCCAGGCACATAGTGCCGTCTACACAATAAAAAACAAGAGGATACCTCCCCTTCCTGGGCGACTTTTACAACAGAAGAAGGTTACTATGAGCCAAGTTTCGATGTAACTGCCTTAATGTTGGAAACCCACTTACACATACCCTGACCTACTGAAACTTACATAATGAGCTCCCTCTTAAGAACACTGTTTGTTACATGGACGATGCGAACAGATGGAAAGGGGACTTGGAAATATTTTAAAGTTTTGATTTATCTTTATACATCCACAATTCCCCTTGAGTTGCACTCACTTTGTGTAGGTATATTTATGAGGAGTCGCGTAAGTAGCCTACATATATTTACATGAGTGTATACCTAGGGGTCTGCATAGAATTCACGAGGGTAATATTTTGTTTTCCTGCCATTATCCTATCGAACCTTTGTATTGTACGATGTTGGAAGATAATTAGGTTTAAATAAACACAACACAATTACTTCTTCCTACCGCCCACTACAATGACAAACAGTTTAAACGTTATGACGCTCAATGTGAGAAGTCAATCATAACAACTGGCGACAAATAATAATCATGAAGAGCAATTACCTTTCTTCCGAAATAATCACCACAACTCACACGCCTCCAGGCGCTTAGAATCACAAGGGGAAAATCATCTTTAGATAAACTAACAACTCGAGAGGACATTCATTTCCCCGACAAAATGATCACGGACGCTGAAAAGCATCTCACTCTGATCAGCCCTCTTCTTCGACACATGGAACGGAAGTCTTTCTCAAGCAACCTCAAATTCGACACATGCGCAGAAGCGCTTGACCCCTGAGTTCAACTCAAATGGGCCGATGTTGGACACATACCAAGCAGCTTTCTGACCATAAACGAGCCTTATATGGTCAGAGAATAAACCTTAACTCAGGTTACAAACATTCCAAGAACAGATGACATATTCTAGCCATATAAGGAAACAACCAGACATGGGTTTAATAATAAACCGACGGTCAGGTTAAGACAAAAGAGAAGGTAACAACAATTGCAAAATGTAACCTCCGCTAATCAAGAGTTATGCACCTTGGATTACAAAATTAAAGTGTACAATCAAGACAGGTAAATACATATATTGCCTCAGAAAAATCTGTGCGTAACATTATACTGATGTCCCTAAAGAAATATCTTTTAATGCATTACAGTAGGAGAAGATAGCATTAGGATCGTATGGCAGAACTATTAGTGAAGACTTGAAAAACAGCTAAAGAAAATACCGCAGGTACAAATATTTCGAAGAGAAAATAGACAAAATGTGAAGGAATAGAAAAGTAAGGAATTTTAAAATAATCTAGACGAAACTTTCGAACACTCACTGACATCCCCCTTCCATATATCAAATACTTATGAAATACTAAAGCCCCATGACATTTTGAACATCAAACAGTTACACGGCAAAATCTCTGCCCGTCGCTTCCCCTGATTATCTCTACGCGTGCTTCTGTCTGTCAAAAATGATGATTGGCAAAGCGCTCGCGTGATAATTCAGATAAACGAATCATAACTCGCTGACTGTTATCTGGCAAGTCGCGGGCTAGCTCATAGGTCTGTTTGTAAACACTCATTAGCGCATGTAAGACAGGAAACACATATGCGTGGCTTCAAAGGAAGGTGAGTAAACAGACAGCGAATTGCGTGGTTGGCTTTAGCAGAACGTAAACGCTAATTAAGGAAGCAAACGTGGTCGGATCTCCGTGGCTATATTTACATCACACGTCACAGTTTGTCTGGGCTTGAAGATATGAAACCCTTTCATGTCTCATTTATGGAAATAGAGCAACTGTTATCCGTAGCTTCCCAGTGATTGCTATATTCAGTTGCATCCTCCTCCTCCATGCTCTAATTTCGACTCATAAAATCCGTTCTCACATTTTCTTTTCCTGGTATGTATTGAATCATAAAACAATACACGCTTAGCAGATAAACCCAGCGCATGATCTTCGCGTTGAATTCCTTATTGGCTCCAAGAAAAGCCAGTGGAGCATGGTCCGGCTTCACTGTGAATGAAACGCCATAAAGCTATTCCTGATGTCTTCTTATTCCTTTCACGAGTGCTAAACATTCCCTCTCCTTGTCCCGAGGCATCGACCAGCAAAATGAAAGATGTCTTAAGGTCAGATAACCTCATAATTGGATTTTTGGAAAGGTGTTCCTTCAAGGTGACATAAGCGTTTTCACACTCCACATTCCAAATAACTGTATCAGATTTCCCTTTCTTTGTAAGGTCAGTAAGGGGTGTTGTCAGACCATTACAGTTTTTAATGAATTTTTGGTAATAGGCACACAGTCATAGAAATGAACGCGTGTCTCTCTTCGTTTTAGGCCTCATTGCTGCCAATATTTTCTCTACTTTTTTTGCAACTGGCCACATGCATCCTTGAGAAATGATATGCCCCAAGACGTCAAGCTTTTCAAAGCCGATTAAACATTTGCTAGGACGGGCGGTTGGGCCAGCTTCCTTTAGTCTCCTGATGAGCATAGCGACCGTAGTAATATGTTCTTCGTAGTTTTCCGTTGCAGTCAGTATATCATCAATTAAATTGTGGATATGTGAACTTTGCAAGGGTTGTAAAAGCTTTCTCATCATCCTAGTGAAGACTCCTGGTGCGTTGTGCAAACCGAAAGGCAAAACGTTGAAAGTATAGTGTCCTTCACTGGTGCTAAAAGCTAGCAGGGGTTTTATTTCCACCTTGACTGGTATTTGGTAATAACCTTTACTCAGGTCAATCTTGGAGAAATTTCTTGCCTAGCTAAGCTTGGTGAACAGTTCAGAAGCGCTTTGCAGAGGCTCCGTCTGGGATTCCGTTTCTGTGTTAAGTAAACGGTAATCAATACACAACCGAACTTCCTCATTAGGTTGCTGCAACAGTACTTCACTCGAGCTATAGGGAGATGTAGTTTCGCTAATAATCCCAGCTTGACGTTGTTTGTCTATTTCTCCATACAGTGTATCAGATTTCGCATACGGAATCGGATAAACTCTGGTTCGAACATGTGTCTCGTTTGTCAGTTTCATATCGAGCTCGGCGTGATGCGTTCGACAAGCTATATCTGTTAAGACTTCTGAGTACTGTTTCCGTAACGCTTTCGTTTCTGTCTGTTGTGCTTCAGAGAGAGTGTCACCGAATTTAACATATTTGTAAGATTTCGTTTGCTTCAGCGGATATTCCATGCAACTATTGTCATCTTCCTCATCTTCGGTTGCTAAAGCGACCGCAAGGAGATGTTCGGGGGAAGACACCGCTCTTTCCAAATATTTATTTAACACATTTATATGGTAGACATTTCCTTTCCTTTAATAGAGATCTTGTTGTTGGTTCTTGAAATCTTTTTAAGGACGGTAAATGGCCCTTGCCATCCGATACGTAGTTTGTTGTTTCCGGTTGGAAGTAGCAACAAATCTTTCTCTCCGGGTTGCAATTCTCTCTCTTTCGCTGCTTTATTGTATCGTTTAGCGCGCTTCATGCGTGCTCGATTAAGGTTGGTTGTTGCTAGATCCCATCCTAGTTGTAACCTTTCCTTAAGTTCCGACACATATTTACTTGCTGAGGCGACTGTCCCATCAGCATTCTGGTTTGTCAGTGACCGGAGTAAGGCTTCGAGCGGGCCCTTAATAGGTCTGCCGAATAAGTGTGTAGCTGGTGGTAAGCCTGTAGAAGCCTATGGGACTTTCCTGTAGGCAAATAAGGCTGCAGGAATGAAAAGGTCCCAATCTTCAGGTTTCTCTTGTCCCAGCTTACGTAACATCATGGTGAAGCTGCCGTTGAAGCGTTCCACGATCCCATTTCCGGCCGGATGGTACGGACTGGTGTGGAAGTGTTTGGCCCTCAAGATCTTAAAGATCATCTCCATTAACAGGCTACGGAATTGGGATCCTTTATCCGTCAAAACTTGTTGAGGGAATCCCAGCCGTAAAAAAATCTGCACTAGGGCTTCTGCAACATGCTTGGAATCCGGGCACATTAGCGGTATAGCTTCGGCCCACATTGTGCATGTGTCGACTAAGGTCAGGATAAACCTGTTCCTTCTTTTAGTCCTTTTAAGTGTCCTATAAAGTAGATTGCACCCGTTCAAATGGTGTCCCCACTATTTGCATTTCTACCACCGGAACTGGGGGTGTCCAATGTTTGGGTGCCACACGTTGGCACTTGGCGCAGGATTTCACGTATCCAATAATATCAGTGTTCATTCCTGGCCACCAATAGTGCGTTGATATTCGCTGAATAATAGCGTTTTGTCCCATATGTCAGCTAAAGTGAAGAGAGTGCCCCATTTCTAAGATTTGTTCTCTTTACTGCGTCAGTACTAGGAGTTGATTATGTCCCTGTTCATTGTCGCCTGTTCTACGATTCAATACTCCTTCCTTAGAAAAAATGTCTCCGTTATGTCTGGGGTCCTTGGCCATGGCAGTTTTCTAAAGCAAGTCTCTAAGGTAGGGTCCTTTTGTTGCGCCACTTTTAGTTCATCGGTAACATATTAGATGCAGGCTCCCGTTCCTTCTTGGTTTGCCTTCTTGTGGTTACTGCTGCCACAAATCGGCTCTTTCGGTCTCCATATAAGCACATATCTGCAACCAAGTTTTACTGGGTAGATCGGATCATCGATTATAGCCGCTTTGATATCACCTCTGACGAAATCAGAGTGTATCTCGATCCGTGCGATGGGAAGCATTATGGGTGCATCTACTTTGAAAACTCCTCATAATTTGAAGGTTTCTGCTGTCTCTTGACCAGGTTTAACGAAATGCCTTGCGACAATGCAATCAAAAGACAAATCTGTATCAAACAGACAATAAGTTGAAGTCCCATTCAATAAATCAGTTCCTCGCGTTGAGGGCCTCTCACTCTCAGGTTGAGAATCACTGACATTTCCCCTCCTTTGCGAGTCTGTTTTTAACCAACCAATCCGATTTGTCCCGGTGTACTTGCCCTGATCAGATGTCTCTTGTGCGGCTGTCTTCCCCTTGTCTTGCCTTTTCTGGCTGCGGTGCCATGCAGGATGGTTTGGCTGATCATGGGTGTTGGTGGGGTACCTGTTATTATAGAATTTTGATTTTTCATGAGGGTGATTCTGGGGTTCATTTTCTCTTTGGTTTGGATGATGGGAAGAATGGGAAGACTGTTCTAGATTATTTTTTCGAGAAGGATCCTCTGTAGGTTTGCGTTTTGAGCCTTGAAGCTAGGCTAAGGCATTTGGGTACCATTCAGACTTACTGAGAATGTCGTAGTTGTCTTCGTGGCTGCTTCCCAGTTTGACATACACACCATATACATTATCCAAACCATACAGTGTTGCCATTCTCTCAAATTATTCTAGATAAGAGTCCATTTTCTCATTGGGGCTTGGGAAGGATTCCAGGGCAAAAGACATAGCTGCTAGTTGAGGAGATTGAGTACTGGATGGATCAGCTATGAGTGACTGAGGTAAAGACTCCGTTGCTGGAGGTAGACGCTGCACCACGACTTTGGACCTCTAAGGTATTAAGCTCCAACTCGTGCTATCGTCGTTGCTCATTTTCTCTTTCCTAATGTTGTCTCTCTTGCTCCCTCTGTCTTTACTAATGTTTTCTCTCCTTCTCTCGTTCGTTCGCCCTGCGAGCTTCCATTTCCGCCTCAATTCTCTTACTTTCCAGTTGACGGTCTTCCGTCTCTTTCTTTTCCGGGTCATATCTGTCGAGTTCTTCGTTGACAAAAGCAGTCACTTCTTCTCCTTGTGATCCTGTTTCCATTGCTTCCTCTCTTCGCATTGTTCTAAGTGTTGCACGCTCAGCCATGGCAAATAACCGAGTGCGACTTACTCGAAAAAGAAAGAGGATACCGTTATCCTTAACCAATTACGAGAACCAAAAAAAAGTTCCGATTTATTTAACTGTGGTTACCTTCTCCCTGTTATCAGTTATCTAATCTATCGCTGATATTAACTGGCAACAAGGCTCATAATACAGACGATTTAAACCATAAAAATGGTAAATCAGACTAACAACTGAAAAACTACTATTACTATGGAGGAAAAAAAAATTGTTTAAAAATTATGGAGAACAAATATTTTTCCTTATTTTAAGTCCACCAGCTCGTCTACACCTGAAGTCAGTTAGAGTTAGGGGAGGCTATTACTTTGGCGCTAGCCAGAATGCTCTCCCTTTGCTAAGCTCACACTCCGCTGCTCCCCAAAACTATTTGTGATTGTTAAACAATCACGCTTACCAGCGGTTTTCTTTGTGATTATTTTTCCAAAATTTATTATATAAGAAATCTCCGACAAAGATTATCATCAAAATCTAACTGTATATACTCTAAGATGCTGTGGAAAGAACAAATTTATACTTGGTGTGGTCAGCACCTAGTAAAAGAACGTTGTCTAGGGGATAATTATTATTAATATTCCTTAACTCACAAAACAAACACACACCACACTCTATATAGAGTAGGACTAAGATACAGTACCAGACGTTAGTAAATTTCTAGACAGACGTATATCAAATCCTCGAGACGAGCTAACATTCTGTTGTGCTTGTTCCAGATTTTAGATCAATCCCATGGACGAGAGACAATTATGTCGTAAATTTTTAAAGATAGGTATAGAGATTTATTTGGTGCCGTCTGAGTAGAGCAGAAGGTGGGGTATATGAGAAAGAAAGACGTTAGAATAGATTCCGCGAGTGAAATAGATTAAGGTGAAGATCCGTCTCTGGAATGAGTGGTTTATCTAGTCCAGCCTATCTAAACGACTATCATTAGAAGAAGACGATCTGTCACACTTCCTTATAATGGCAATTATAAGTTATCTACACACACACACACACACAAACAATTATGTGACAACAAGACACACAAACGTGAAAAACTGTGGATAATAGGGTATGGGACTGACCAACACGATAAATTAAGTTTTGTTTAGTTTATTATCACTTAAACTTCTCACAACATCAAACATATAGAAATCAATATAAAGTAAGTTTTACAGATATATGAAAATAACCCCATAAGTGCCCTCCCTTTGTTGAGATAAGATCCCGTAAGAAGTTAATAACCCAAAAGGTCAAAAATTAACACTAGGGTATAGGAAAGACATTATAGTAAAGTAGTGGTGTTGCCATGGGAACGAAGATGGGTCCT
The DNA here is from genome assembly GCA_024509875.1 of Oreohelix idahoensis. Taxonomy (NCBI): domain Eukaryota; kingdom Metazoa; phylum Mollusca; class Gastropoda; order Stylommatophora; family Oreohelicidae; genus Oreohelix; species Oreohelix idahoensis. The sequence goes on from JAMPIV010006675.1 coordinate 146,627, forward strand.
AGCTATGCCTGCCTGTTCATGGGCCATATGGAGCATCAGATATGGCAACAATACTCCGGTCCTTTCCCCGGGTTTTACCGCAGATATATCGATGATGGCATAGGTCTCACAGATATGTCTGAGACTGATTTATATCGCTTCATCGACTTTGTCAACCACTTTCACCCCACCATCAAGTTCACCTCCCTCGTCTCCACAGTATCTGTCAACTTCCTTGACATTACTATTTCTATCACGCCCTCCGGCCTTAATACCTCAGTATACTACAAGCCGACAGATGCCCACAGCTACCTCCTGTATACCTCTTCTCATCCTCGGGCCTGTCGTGACTCCCTTCCTTTTTCACAACTTCTCCGCCTCCGACGTTTGTGCCAAGACGACGATGACTTCCACTTCCGAGCAAATGAGATGTTGGATTTCTTCCGTAGCAGACTTTATCCGGAACATGTTCTCACCTCTGCTCTCCAACGTGTGCTCCCCATCTCTCGTCAGGAGGCCCTCATACCTCACTATAAATCCACTTCAGATAGAGTCAAATTAATCTTGACCCATAACCCTCACAGCACTGCTGTCAAACGGATCCTTTTCCGCCACCTCCCTATCCTCCAAGCAGAGCCTGCGACCCAAGCAGTATTCGGTGAAGCACCTTTGGTGGCATATAGACGCGACAAGAACTTGAAGGATCTTTGTTAAATACTGTGTTAAATATATGTATTGGAAGCTCCAGTGTTAAAGACTCGTCAGAGTGTTGCTCGTGGTTTGAGTATGGAATGTCAACTCGACCTACGCAGTGGTGTGTAGACATAGAGTGAGAGTATAATATGCGAATGATAAGAAGAGTTCGTGGTGTTGACAAATGGTCTTTTTCTTTCACTCATGTATGGCTGGAAGTCATCGACACCAACGACTGTGTACCTTTGCTACAGTTTAATTGGACGTACACACTAGACAGCACGGATACAGTGACAAATGACAGGTTGGCATAATACATCATGGTACAGTGGATAAATGGTCTTGCAATGATACATGGGCACTCATGTTGACTAATAGCACAATGGAGTGTCAGTAGATAAGCACTCCGTATTGCCCATATATATATCATCTGACTTCACTGACAGAGCACGTCAGTTTATAAACAATATTCAAGATGACTCCTAGACCTAACCTCGTCTAGCGAAGATTTCTTTAAGTAGAGTTCAGCACATATTTTCATATAATAAGATTGAACCACTAAAAATGGGTTCTCATACAGTAGCAGTGATCTCTGGACTCATCAAGCGATAGTACGGGGCATCCCTTTTCTCTTCTTGAAAGTCACAAAATATTTGGATACAAGATGGCTTCTCTCGTGAGCTGTCACTCACTTTCTTTTTTTGATACAAACTAGGCAGCTGTATCAAAGCTGGTCATTCATTAAATGTCCTTATGGCTTTGTAGATTCTATCATTGATACAATTCACTTCATCATACAATATAGTGCTGCTAGGAATGAATGTCATCTTCATCTAGTTAAATATACTCTCAGACGTACAATGCGTCTGCTTATCGAAAAACGATGGCTTAGCAAGAGTTCATACGAAGTGCTTTTGTTACCTTGGTATCAGAAATATGATTCTGCCATTCCTTGGCAATAAGAATAAACACTTGGGTAAAGCATACACGATAGGTCTAAACGACTATTACTTTCCCCATAAACATTGAGATCACTTTTTCCGGCGACAAGCCGATACAGAAAACACAACAGTGCCCATCAGGGCGAAGCCAAAACACAACTCTCTAGCGACACATCCGCCGAACAGCCCTTTGACCTTTCTAGTGACAAAGAACATATAGTTCGACTTAGATATGTAAAGGTATACAGACATAAGACAGACTCGTCCTACCTAGACAAACAATACACATAAATTCAGGCTATAGATATACTAAAGCAAGAACAATCTATTTCTACCCAAACAAAGAATAAATCGTAGTAAAACTAGATTCATCCGCGGAGTTCGATCGAAAGTGGCGAAACTCCTTTCAAGGGAAGTAACTCAATAATGACTTTTCCTTAAGCACTAGAAAGTATCTATTTTGTTTACAAAATATTTGCGAACATAACAAGCATACAAATGTATAATATTGTAAGATATCAAAGACTGCACGTAACAGTCTTACCACACCTCCCGGGAAAAAAATGAAACATTTTTTTTGAAATACATCTAGGAGCAACGTACAATAGGCTCACAACGCATGAATAATGCGTAGATGAAAATTTTAAGAATAAATATAACGCCAATTATGAGGCTAAGTCGACTTATGAAGCGACTGGTGAGAATGTATCTCATAATCTGAGAGAAATTATTTCTCTACGAATAAATTTTTCCAGGAAGGTGTCATCAAAGTATAATACAATTCTGGCAATTACACAATGCCTAAAAAATTTCATACCATAATTTCGTATTAGATATCTTAAATTTATGATTTATGAAGAAAAATCATCAAAGCACAGCGGTGAATAAACATCAATGAACCGCTAAGTAGTGATACAATCATTATATTATTAAATTACAAATGTGTATCTATCTTGATATAGAAAGGAACTATTATAGACCTAGACATATCAAGAAGTCTAAGACCTAATAGTTATGTGGAATCATGTGGGCATCTTGACAGAATGTCTGCCATCACATTATCTGATCCACGAACAGCTCGCACAGAGAAATGAAAAGGTTGAAGAGCAAATGCATATCGAGTAGACCTCGAGCTCTTCAAATTCTTACTCTGTATAGCAGTAAGAGCTTTTTGGTCGGTTTCTACTATGAAATGTGCGCCTAGAAGGAATCTTTGTAGTTTGAGAATTGACCAAACCATAGCTAATAGCTCACGGTCTAAAACCGAATAATTCCTTTCTGCCGCATTAAGTTTTCTGGAAATATACATTACAGGATGCAGAGTTCCAGAGTACTCTTGCATTAGTGCCGCTCCAATCCCAGTGGATGAAGCATCACTACGAAGAACAAATGTCTTATCTTTAGTAGGTAACACTAAAATAGGTGGTGTTGAAAACAATGTTTTAATCTTATCCAAAGAGCATTGGCATTCCTGAGACCAGTGGACCATATTAGGCGAACCTTTCTTTAAAAGTGTAGAAAGAGGTGCCATGATAGAGGATAGATTCTGAATGAATCTGCCATAAAATTGAATAAGACCTAACAGACTTCTCACCTGTTTTTTAGTCTTAGGGATAGAGATGTTAAGTATCTTACTAGTATTATGGTCCTCTGTCTTTAGGAAACCATGACCAACTCGGTGGCCTAGGAAAGAAATTTCGCTAAAACCAATATAGGCTTTAGAGGGTTTCGCTGTCAGGTTGTGCTCGCGCAAAGTAGACAGCAATTCATCTAACCCTGAATAGTGATCTTCCCAAGTATCGCTGAAAAGACAGATGTCGTCTAGATATGCAATGACATCTGACCGATAAGATAGGATTCGGCGCATCATGCGTACAAATGTAGCTGGTGCGTTCATAAGACCGAAAGGCATAAAATTCCATTGGAACAAACCTCTAGGTGTTGAAAAAGCCGTGAGAGGTTTGGCGCGTTCAGATAAAGGAACTTGCCAATATCCTTTAGACAAATCAAGTTTAGTGAAAAAATGAGATTTGGAGAGTCGAGTAAGTAGCTCTTCCAGTAAAGGCATAGGTTCGGCATCGAACTTCGTTACTTGATTCAATTTTCGATAGTCAACGCAAAGACGTATGTTATTGTCTTTTTTACGAACAATAACCATCGGCGAAGAATATGCAGAGGTGGATGGTTCGATTATTTTCAAATCTATCATCTCATCCAACTCTTGCTCGACTTGTGCTTGAAAATGTATAGGTATAGGATAAGGTCTAACCCTAATAGGAGTATGGTCAGTTAGAACAATGTCATGTTCAATGACATGAGTTTGTCCAGGGATGTCAGTGAGTACATCCTGAAATGTTTGCAACATAGTTGAAACTTGTCGCTGTTCTCCTAGAGACAAATCAGGAGAGACAGTAACGTTCTTCCATGATTCACTAGAATGAAGTGGGATCATTGGAAGAGGAAGATTTACATCTGAAAAACTTGTTTCCTCATCCTGTATCACGGACAGTGATGAGTAATGACCATGTTGTACTGGAGAATTGTCCGTTGCTTGGAAAATGGGTTGCAAATAATCCGGACGTTCATGGAATTCAGTAAGCATATTGATGTGGAAGGTTTTATGCTTCCCATCAATATCGACAATATAGTCGACATCGGAAATTTTCGATATTATATCGTACGGACCTTTCCAAGAAATAAGTAATCTGTTTTCCCTACAAGGTAGTAATACAAATGCTTTGTCACCAGGACAAAGTTGTCGTAAGCATCTCTTCTTATTGGCAAATTGCCTTGCCTTCTGTTTCGCAAATTCAGAAGAAGAAGTTGCTAATTTGCATGCTTCGATAATCTTTTGTCTCAACGCGATGACATATTCGTAGGATGACTTTGTGTCATCGTCAATATTGTCAGATGTTATGAGATCGTGAAGCAACGACATAGGGCCACGCGGACGCGCGCCAAAGACGAGTTCAAAGGGAGAAAATCCTGTATGTTCATTGGGTACCTCTCTGTAAGCGAAGAGGGCCGCAGGTAAAACTCTGTCCCAGTCTTGAGGATGATCCTCAGTTATCTTCCCCAGTAAGTTTTTAAGTGTTCTATTAAGGCGTTCGACCATACCATTAGACATTGGATGGTAGATACTACTTAAAGATCTATCTATCTGCAGAGTAGACATTACTTGAGACATGGTATCTGATATTAGTTGGGTGCCATGGTCTGACAATATCTCTCCGGGGAACCCAGACGAGAAAATATAAGCCAAAGAGCATCTGCAATATCAGCAGTAGTAATGCTCTTCAGAGGAATAGCCTCTGGCCAACGTGTGCACATATCAACACACGTCAAGATAAACTGATGTCCTCTGGCAGACTTGATCTTAAATGGACCAATAATGTCTATGGCCATTTTTTGAAACGGCCGAATAGGAATGTCCGCCGCCTGAATGGGTGCAGCATGCCGTGGACCTTTGGATTTAACTTCCTGACATACTTTACAAGATCGACAATAAATCCGTATGTCCTTGTTTACCAATGGCCAAAAGAAAGCCGCAAGGACTCTTGACTTAGTACGGGAAAAACCCATGTGTCCAGCACACTGAGAGTCGTGAGCGTGCTGCAAAATTTTAACTCTCAAATTCTTGGGAACCAGGATTTGAGAATGACTTGACGTAATGGAGTCTTGAACCATACGTACAAGTACGCCATTCTTCTTTGTAATCCACGATTTACGACTTGTGTCTTTATTCGGATCACCTTTAGTTGCAAGAATGAAGAATTTCTTCAGAGTGGGATCATCTTCTTGCTGTTTTATAAACGAGTCACGAGAAATTACCAAGGGATTATCTTGGTTATGCACTTCATTATCTTCAGTAGATGAAGTTTGAGGCATATTAAGAGCCTGAGCTCTAGTGACTACAGCGTTAGCAATCTGCATGTTTTGCCTTTCCCACGTGGAAATTTGTTGCGGAGTGCATTCTTTGACTCCATGAATGCGACCGATGATGAGGTCAGCGATCGGATTCGGAAGAAGACATGCGTGTACATCTCCTGTAAAGAAAGGAGTAGCAATCCTAATGATAGCAGTAAAGTATTTCTCTAATGTGCCGCCAAATGTTACACATTTGACTACTTGTCCAGTGGCACGGGAAGGATCTACGAGTGACTGCCTAACACCAATTGTGGTGCATCCAGAATCAAATAGCACAGAGACTGGATTGTTATTCACTAAACCCTTATGTAAGACAAGAGAACCTCTTCCATCATGCGCGACTGATGCAGGAAGAGCAGGAAGAGGATGGCCACAGCTTAAAGTAGACACTGTGGTTGGCTCAAATAATGTTTTGCATTGGGGGCACTGAGATGCTCTCCCAAAATCAAAAGCGGCACATGCCATATTACTAGCATCATTATTATCTTTACTCTGTTTATAGGCTTCATGGGACTCTTGTTGTACAGAGTTTGCCTGAAAATGTGGTTTATGTCTTTTGTTTTGAGATCTACCTCGGTTATTATCACCTCTGTAGTTATTGTTACCTCTATTGTAACCCCTATTTGGGTTTGAGTCATAGTTCTCTTGGTTACCATTATCATATTCATTATAATGAGTATCTCTGTAATTATGATCTTGTTGACTCCAAGACGGATAACCCTGATAGTTTCTATAATTACTTCCTCTACGGAAATTCCTATAATTATGACCACCCCTGTGTCGAGAGCTATCAGCTCGTCTCCAGTTCTTTGAAGAAGAACCCTGAAATGATTGGTTACCTTGGTTTTGATAACTATTATGGTTACCTTTTTTATCAAATCTGTTTTGAGGTCCCTGAAATCTGTGTGAATAATTGGGATTGTATGGTGTTGCTGAAGCAACTGGCATACTCTCCTTAATCTTAGTGTTGCCAAAAGTCACGTCGGGGTGTGCAGTGACATATTGGGAACAATATTCTTCCATTTCCTTTAGAGATTTGGGTTTACGCTCATGTATAAATTCAAGGAATGGTTTGTTCACACATGACATAATCTTATCTCTGAGCAACAAATCCATAAGTCCTTCATACGTTTTTTCTGTTTTGGAAAGCTCAATCCAACGATCAACTGTGAGACGTGCCTTTGCAGTGAATTCTGAGAATTCTACACCTGTCTCAGGCACCATCGTCTTAAATAAAAGGCGATAGCCTTCCTCACTTAGCTGATTTTTTTTATCAAAGCCGCCCTAATGACATCATAATTATCCTTATCTGCTTCTCCTACAAGGCATAATCTAGTCAAAGATTCACCTTTCAAGTTTTCTGATAATTGATTAGCGTATTGTGATTTATCCACATTATGTGTACGACAAGAACGTTCAAATCTATCCAGCCAGAATGTAATATCGTCACTGGACTGATTGAACGGTGGAACCTTAACCTTGTAAGTAGAAGGTTTACCATTACCACTAGATGCCTGATTAACATTACTCATACTTGTCAATCTCAATTTCTCTAACTCAAATTCATGTTCTCTTATTGCTTTTTTTTCTTCAGCTAGAGCTTCATCTTTTCTTTTTTCTTTTTCCATTTCCATCTGGAATCTTTTTTCCTGAGTCTGTATCTGCAATTTCTTTAGTTCAGCAGCAGCATCAGCTTCTCTTTCTAATCTTTTCTCTTCAGCCAGAGCTTTTCTCTCTTCTGCAGCAGCTTTTCTCTCTTCAGCAGCAGCAGCAGCTTTTCTCTCTTCAGCAGCAGCTTCTAATTTTTTTACTTCTATTTGAAGTTTTCTCTCCTCAGCAGCAGCTTTTCTCTCCTCAGCAGCAGCTTTTTTCTCCTCAGCTTGCATCTGCAATCTGAAATTCTCAGCATCTATCTTCTTTTGTTCAATTTCTGTTTTCCATTTATTCTCATCTTTTTGTTTTTTCTCTTCTGATTTTAATGCAATAGCAAATTGAGCAGTTGTCCATTCTTCTAACTCTTTACCAGTCTTATCAAGGGATTTCCCTTGTGCAATAAAGTAATCTAATGTAGACATCTTGTCTTATTAAATCAGAAACCTGAAAAAGTAAATAAATTACCCTATCCCACTTAATGGGAGACAAGTCTATGCTATAGACTTAGTCTTAGTGAAAAACTTGTATGGTTACTTGAGTACCTGTGGAAAAACAATATCTGTATATCCCAAACACTGTGGGAGACAAGCCTTACAAAGGTCTTGTATACTTCCTTGTATAATAGTAATAATAATCAGGTACTGGTTTACACCATAATCCAAGTGCAGTGCACAGGCAACAGCGTCTTATGAAATATACCTATATAAAACATATGTCAACCAACAGAATACATAAAGTACAAATAAGACTGACAATACGAAAACGTTTGCAGAAATCAAATAAATCAAATAGGGAAATCAATGAAAATAATCACTGAATCTGCAAGGAATAACAACACAAATGACGTCACAGTATATGAATATAAATTATGTATACAACTAAATAAAAGGAAAGGGGGAGACCTACAAATACAAAAAAATCGAACAAAACTAAAGAACAGAAAAATGTTACAAAACCAATGATGGGTACAGGTCGTCACAGCTAACACAAATAGCAACTAGTTGTTGCAAGCAAATTTCCAATTAAGGAAATTGCACCTACAGAAAACGCTCACAACGGACCTTCTATCACGTGGGATATTCTGTTGAGAGACACCGCCCAACCTAAACACAACCCGCTGACATATAAACTAATATACTATACAAACAGATAACATATAACATGTAATCATAAATGCATATATCATTTGTGTAATATAATGTACTGTGTTGCAGATAGGATGTTCAGTTATACATTAAATAATGAAATGTGTTGGAAAGAGTTTCAATTCAGAAATATAATGGCACAGTTTCTGAACAACCAAAATAAACTGCCATTTTAATCAATACTAGATTTATGATTTAATCAATTAGCTATTACAGTGTTCAACAATATGAGCATCAGAAGGTCCAGCGATGAAATTTATTCACTTATGTTCAACAATACTGCAACAATAGAACAGTTTATGGCCTTCAAAGTATCAGCTCTGTACTGCCAAAAATGTCAACAAACATTGACCCAGATTCAATTTACTTGTTGGACCGGTCAAGCTGACATCGCCTGTATAGTTGTAAACTTGTATACCGGTGTTCATGCGTGTCGTATCAGCCACAGGAAACGGTCTGGTATCGGTAGTATGTTGACTTCTCAACTTCAGCGAGGTCAAACCCAGAAAGCTGGTCCACCAGTGTTAAATACTGTGTTAAATAGATGTATAGGAAGCTCCAGTGTTAAAGACTCGTCAGAGTGTTGCTCGTGGTTTGATTATGGAATGTCAACTCGACCTACGCAGTGGTGTGTAGACATAGAGTGAGAGTATAATATGCGAATGATAAGAAGAGTTCGTGGTGTTGACAAATGGTCTTTTTCTTTCACTCATGTATGGCTGGAAGTCATCGACACCAACGACTGTGTACCTTTGCTACAGTTTAATTGGACGTACACACTCGACAGCACGGATACAGTGACAAATGACAGGTTGGTATAATACATCATGGTACAGTGGATAAATGGTCTTGCAATGATACATGGGCACTCATGTTGACTAATAGCACAATGGAGTGTCAGTAGATAAGCACTCCGTATTGCCCATATATATATCATCTGACTTCACTGACAGAGCACGTCAGTTTATAAACAATATTCAAGATGACTCCTAGACCTAACCTCGTCTAGCGAAGATTTCTTTAAGTAGAGTTCAGCACATATTTTCATATAATAAGATTGAACCACTAAAAATGGGTTCTCATACAGTAGCAGTGATCTCTGGACTCATCAAGCGATAGTACGGGGCATCCCTTTTCTCTTCTTGAAAGTCACAAAATATTTGGATACAAGATGGCTTCTCTCGTGAGCTGTCACTCACTTTCTTTTTTTGATACAAACTAGGCAGCTGTATCAAAGCTGGTCATTCATTAAATGTCCTTATGGCTTTGTAGATTCTATCATTGATACAATTGACTTCATCATACAATATAGTGCTGCTAGAAATGAATGTCATCTTCATCTAGTTAAATATACTCTCAGTCGTACAATGCGTCTGCTTATCGAAAAACGATGGCTTAGCAAGAGTTCATACGAAGTGCTTTTGTTACCTTGGTATCAGAAATATGATTCTGCCATTCCTTGGCAATAAGAATAAACACTGGGGTAAAGCATACACGATTGGTCTAAACGACTATCACTTTCCCCATAAACATTGAGATCACTTTTTCCGGCGACAAGCCGATACAGAAAACACAACAGTGCCCATCAGGGCGAAGCCAAAACACAACTCTCTAGCGACACATCCGCCGAACAGCCCTTTGACCTTTCTAGCGACAAAGAACATATAGTTCGACTTAGATATGTAAAGATATACAGACATAAGACAGACTCGTCCTACCTAGACAATTAATACACATAAATTCAGGCCATAGATATACTAAAGCAAGAACAATCTATTTCTACCCAAACAAAGAATAAATCGTAGTAAAACTAGATTCATCCGCGGAGTTTGATCGAAAGTGGCGAAACTCCTTTCAAGGGAAGTAACTCAATAATGACTTTTCCTTAAGCACTAGAAAGTATCTATTTTGTTTACAAAATATTTGCGAACATAACAAGCATACAAATGTATAATATTGCAAGATATCAAAGACTGCACGTAACAGTCTTCTTGTTCGCAGCCGTCTCCCAAAGGAGAATGCCACTCACTTTGGCACACTACCCTGTGGTCGGACACGATGCAACACGTGCAAGTATGTCATCTCAACCCAGAAGGTGTCCTTTCCTAAGGCTACGTACACCATCACTAGTAGCTTCACGTGTGAATCGCGTAATGTCATTTATACGATCATATGTAAACGTTGCTGCAAAACCTATATTGGCCAAACAGGCAAACGACTTGGGGACAGATTCAGCCAGCACTTAAATGACATCTCTCAGCAAAAGTCCACACCAGTTGCCATACACTTCAATAGTCCTGACCACAAGGGTCCCATCGACATCCAGGTCACTGCGATCCGATCCTGCTCCTCTGACACTGCCAGCCGAGAACAGCTTGAGAACCGTCTTATACACCGCATGGGGTGCCTAAAACCAGCCGGTCTCAACACTTTCCACACCTTTGTCTGAGGTCACCCTTTCCTCTCTTGCTCTATTTGGACTCTTTCCACTCTTATCCTATTCTTCTATTTTTATGCCATCCTCCATAATATGTATGGATGTACACGTTTTCTAATTTGTCTTGATTTTTTATTTCATATTCATTTATCTCCTACTTATTCTGTCCTCTTCTATTTCCAGTCCCCACTTTTATTATATTTGGGTAGTTTTTTGTTCAGTTTCGTTTTTTTTAGTTTTTAGCTTCTTAGTATGTATTGTGTACTTCCGGGGTCAGAAGTCACTTCCTTTTCAGCCATGCTTCGCCTTCAGGGAAGTACCTAGATTTTATTTTTATTTATATTTATTTTTATTTTTATATTTCTTTAAGTTCTTATGTCTCCTATCTAGCCTTCACTTTCTTTCTTTTCCTGACGAAGGCCTTGTGGCCGTAACGTAGACTACTTTCTTTGTCTTTTGTCCTCGTAAGACGAATCACCTTTTTTCGATTTTTTTTCAAACCCACCCATTACCGCAGTTCCCCTCAACTTCCTCGATTTTTTGTATATATTTTTTTGACTGCACCGTATCTCTGTTATCTCGTATCTCTATCTATTTCCCTACTCTTCCTTCACACCTTATATTACCGCACTCTACCCTATTTATTTATTTAGCCTATTGTTTCATTAGTCTCCATTTTTCATTTAGCGTTTTATAGCCTATGTTATTTATTTTATTTTTTACTTTTTTTATTTTCTGGACATTTTATTTTTCCCCACTATGCCCTCTCTTAAATATTTTATCAACTCTCTCCGTGTGTCGGTTACCACCAGCTTCAGCTCCCTACCTCCTGATATATCCCGTGCCGCTATTGACTTTGCGTTCGTTACTTTCAAGAAAACTAGATTCTCTTCTCATCTCCACTTTATTCACACCTGCCTCCACCACAAAATTCTTCCTAATGGATTCTCTTCCAATTTTCATCCATCTGCTGGTATACTCAATCCTAGGGAACAACGTCTCCTACAACGAATTGAGACCAGATGTGGCTTTCAACTTATGCGCGTAGTGGCCGCCAGTCACTCCCGCCTTTTATCAGACCTCAGTGCCCAACAGACCCAACTTCTGCTTCACTTACGTGGTCTCACCTCCTACAACTTCCCTTTCTATTCTATGATACGCACCACTATCCACACATTGAACCGGCAGCTGCATGAATTCCTTTCCACGTCCAAACACCATAAACTATCCCATCTCATCCCTACCCCCTAAGCTACCCCTCCATCCTCCACTCCATCATGCATTCAGGTAGTCTGCATCCCCCCAGATCTACCCCTCTCTGAGGGAGAGCACTCTGTTCTTAGTAAGGGCCTAAAATTTGTTCCTCTTCGTCCGACCCTAGACCAATCCAATCTCCTCCAGGATGTTCATCGGTTTCACCGTCGCATGAGGCTGAAGTTCCATTTTAGAGAGGAAGACAGCACTCCGCAGTCTCAGGCTGAATCCGACATCTTCGCACGCTTTTCTGACTCTACTAAACCCCCCTTTACACCTAAACCTGGGGCCTCTCATGCCCTGGACCTGTATATCAAGAACACCATCCATGACATTCAGCAGCTCCGCCCTCGTAGATTGCATTATTCCAATCTTCTTCGGCAGAGTCCTGCGCTCTCTCCCTTCTTCGCCGCAGAGACGACATTGTCATCAAACCGGCTGACAAGGGAGGAGCCATTGTCGTCTGGCAGAAGGACTTATACCTAAGTGAAGGTAATAACCAGTTGACCAATGGCTCTTTGTACAGGCCCAGGACCAGCGATGCGACTGTCTCTAACAATCGCATTGTACACAACACTATTAAACAGCTCATCACTAGTAATGCTCTTCCTCCCGAAGCTTCTCGTCTTAGGATTCATGACAGCTCTTTGGGCAAGCCTGTATTCTACATGCTCCCCAAAATTCATAAGATTGAAAACCCTGGCAGACCTATTGTCTCAGCCTGTTCCTGTCCTACTGAACACATTTCTGACTTCCTCGATAGCATTTTCCAGCCTATCGTTGAGAATCTTCCCTCCTTTGTCAAAGACACCAATCATGCTCTTACAACTTTCTCCTCTATCCGACTCTCAGCAGACCGCTCCTACCGTCTTTTCTTGTTAGACGTCTGTTCTCTGTACACCTCTATTCCCCACTCTGATGGTCTCCGAGCTCTTCGGTTTTTTCTTGACCAACGCACTTGCCCTTCTATATCCACTGTCACTCTTCTCCGTCTTGCTGAACTGGTCCTTCAACTGAATTCCTTTGAATTCAATGGTCAGTTTTTTTGACCAAATTAGTGGTGTTGCCATGGGAACGAAGATGGGTCCTAGCTATGCCTGCCTGTTCATGGGCCATATGGAGCATCAAATATGGCAACAATACTCCGGTCCTTTCCCCGGGTTTTACCGCAGATATATCGATGATGGCATAGGTCTCACAGATATGTCTGAGACTGATTTATATCGCTTCATCGACTTTGTCAACCACTTTCACCCCACCATCAAGTTCACCTCCCTCGTCTCCACAGTATATGTCAACTTCCTTGACATTACTATTTCTATCACGCCCTCCGGCTTTAATACCTCAGTATACTACAAGCCGACAGATGCCCACAGCTACCTCCTGTATACCTCTTCTCATCCTCGGGCCTGTCGTGACTCCCTTCCTTTTTCACAACTTCTCCACCTCCGACGTTTGTGCCAAGACGACGCTGACTTCCACTTCCGAGCAAATGAGATGTTGGATTTCTTCCGTAGCAGACTTTATCCGGAACATGTTCTCACCTCTGCTCTCCAACGTGTGCTCCCCATCTCTCGTCAGGAGGCCCTCATACCTCACTATAAATCCACTTCAGATAGAGTCAAATTAATCTTGACCCATCACCCTCACAGCACTGCTGTCAAACGGATCCTTTTCCGCCACCTCCCTATCCTCCAAGCAGAACTTGCGACCCAAGCAGTATTCGGTGAAGCACCTTTGGTGGCATATAGACGCGACAAGAACTTGAAGGATCTTCTTGTTCACAGCCGTCTCCCAAAGGAGAATGCCACTCACTTTGGCACACTACCCTGTGGTCGGACACGATGCAACACGTGCAAGTATGTCATCTCAACCCAGAAGGTGTCCTTTCCTAAGGCTACGTACACCATCACTAGTAGCTTCACGTGTGAATCGCGTAATGTCATTTATACGATCATATGTAAACGTTGCTGCAAAACCTATATTGGCCAAACAGGCAAACGACTTAGGGACAGATTCAGCCAGCACTTAAATGACATCTCTCAGCAAAAGTCCACACCAGTTGCCACACACTTCAATAGTCCTGACCACCAGGGTCCCATCGACATCCAGGTCACTGCGATCCGATCCTGCTCCTCTGACACTGCCAGCCGAGAACAGCTTGAGAACCGTCTTATACACCGCATGGGGTGTCTAAAACCAGCCGGTCTCAACACTTTCCACACCTTTGTCTGAGGTCACCCTTTCCTCTCTTGCTCTATTTGGACTCTTTCTACTCTTATTCTATTCTTCTATTTTTATGCCATCCTCCATAATATGTATGGATGTACACGTTTTCTAATTTGTCTTGATTTTTTATTTCATATTCATTTATCTCCTACTTATTCTGTCCTCTTCTATTTCCAGTCCCCACTTTTATTATATTTGGGTAGTTTTTTGTTCAGTTTCGTTTTTTAGTTTTTAGCTTCTTAGTATGTATTGTGTACTTCCGGGGTCAGAAGTCACTTCCTTTTCAGCCATGCTTCGCCTTCAGGGAAGTACCTAGATTTTATTTTTATTTATATTTATTTTTATTTTTATATTTCTTTAAGTTCTTATGTCTCCTATCTAGCCTTCACTTTCTTTCTTTTCCTGACGAAGGCCTTGTGGCCGTAACGTAGACTACTTTCTTTGTCTTTTGTCCTCGTAAGACGAATCACCTTTTTTCGGTTTTTTTTAAAACCCACCTATAGTAAAGAACAAAGTTTCTACTTAAGCTATCCTGTAAACTAATCAGGGTAGCGAACAAACAAAAAAGAAGTGGGTACAATGATTGTAAGAAAGGAAAATATTTTGCTCTCTCTTGGTCCTTCACTCTGTCATTATGTGGCCACAAACACACTTGCTTACCCAATGCTTGGTGCAGGTATCCCTTGGAAAAGAACAATAACAATAGTATGAACCTATAGTGTCAGATGGGTCTCCTAAATATGGCCCCAGACTAGCCTTAGTATTTAATAATAAATTCCAGTTCGTCGCCACATTGTTGAGTTAATTGTTCCTGGATGAGTCCTGTATCACCGCATATAGTTATTGAAGCTAGACGTCATCGGGACGTACACAAGTTATAAACAAAAGAGAAAAATAGTTCCTGTATTGTCTAGCCTCTAAGTGCTACGACTGTTACGTTATAAAACTGATGATTATAAATCTTCTCGACGTTCTCTGGGATGAGTGCCGATTATGAAACAGCGTTATCTCCTGGATAAAAATTTCACTTGGGAAAAACAACTTTCAGTAGTCGAGAAAAAATGATATGTTTTATTGTCGCAGCGGGCTGATAAATGGAATAAAAAACAATCTGAATATTTGTAAGTCTAATTTAGCTCAAGTTACAGTTCATATGCCTTCAGTAACTGAGAAAAGGCCCATAATTAGAGAAAACACGCTGGCCGCTGGTTTTGACCAAGCTTATATTGGGAAGAAAACAAAACATTTAACTAAAATGATAATCCTATGCTATCACGCGTAAAGTGTGATCTCTTATCCTTCCCGTCCTCTAATTAAATTAAAAGGCACACGGTATTTTAAGCTTGTACTATCGCGCTTCGCTTAGGAAGTACGGATTTGGTTTTCGGAATGCAGCCGTTCCCCCTTCCGACTCAGTAAAACAATCAGCACATAATGTTAGTTTTAATGTAAATATAAATACACTTCCTTAACAATATCGCCTTTCATTACTAGATAGTTGATTGTTGGCGTCTATCGGTTTTTAACACATGATATTAACACTAGTCATTAAAAAAAACCACTTTCACACAAAGAAATATAATGCGCATACTACTCTGTCACACTATCCGTCACTCCTAACATTATACTTAAGTCAGCTAAAAAATGGGTGTTGGATTTTACATTACTGACCCACTGGCAAGAGAATACCCTCGCGTTTTGCTATTTCGCTAGTCTTAACGCTCGGGAATAGCAGTGAATAAAATGGTAAAACTTTTAACACATTTAATTCTTTAGCACAACTTAAATTATTACAACAATCAGAGACTTAAATCCCCAAGGGAATATTTAACACATTTAGCGAATAAAATGGTTCCTAGTCTGGCGTGATTAGATTTATCCACATTTCTGAGAGACTGATAACTGACTAGGAGAGACGGCAGAATATATACAGATTTTGTGTAATATCTCCATAGGATTCGATACTTCACACCTTCTTGGTTTTGGGGAATTCAGACATTTAAGTTTCCCGAGATAAACGGTTTTGCTATTTGCTCTACTGGCGTTTGCCGACAAACATCACACGACGTGAGTCGTACAAACGGCCGTCTTAGATTGTCTCCTTCTTCCGTAGATCAAATACTTAAGAAATACTAAAGCCCCATGACATTTTGAACATCAAACAGTTACTCGGCAAAATGTGTTCTCGTCGCTTCCCTTTAAAGGACCCGCTTCTGTCTGTCAAAAATGATGATTGGCAATTAGCTCGCGTGATAATTCAGATAAACGAATCACAACTCGATGACTGTTATCTGGCAGGTCGCGGGCTAGCTAATAGGTCCGTTTGTAAACACTCATTAGCGCATGTAAGACAGGAAACAATTAGGCGTGGCTTCAAAGTTTAGTCAACAGACAGCGAATTGCGTGGTTGGCTTTAGCAAAACGTAAACGCTAGTTAAGGAAGCAAATGTGGTTGGATCTCCGTGGCTATATTTACATCACAAGTCACAATTACTACTATGACAAAACTCATTCAAGATTACACCAGTACTGCACCAACAGAAAACATAACTGTAACCGTCAAATATAATATTATTCATGATATAATGAGAGTGGGTGTTTAGTTAATGCTTAAAACGTTCAATGCGCCCACACAGAGCAGAACATAATTCTTATATCACGCGAATGTCGAAATATCAAATCCTTTAAGACTAACATACCACTGCTACACACGAGATACTGTTAGTGAATTCAATCTGTCTGTTGACCTAGATCTCGCCACACAGGCTATTTATGGTCATGCGTTACTACTGCCACAACTACTGTTTTTCTACCGTGTTAAATGTTGCAGTGAGTGTGCGTGGGTACATTCACACGCCACAGATACGCACGTACAAGTCGTGGAACTACAGGAGACATTTAACATAGTTTATTGTCACAATACGGTAATATGAAATACACATAGTCAAACATAGCTCACAACAAGAAAGTACTATAGTCACATCTCCACTTCCCAGCATCATCAAGCTACTACCACATCAATGGCCTCTTAAACGATGCTTCTAACATCAGCATTATAATAAATAGACAATGGATCCTTTTCCCAGCAAACGGTTGTCCTCACCGTGCTATCAATAATAAATGGCCTCATCAACGATGCTTCTAACATCAGCATTATAATAAATAGACAATGGATCCTTTTCCCAGCAAACGGTTGTCCTCACCGTGCTATCAATAATAAATGATGATGGCCTCCTCCAATATGCCTCATCAAAGACGCTATCAACATTGGCGCTCCAATATAAATATGGATCCTCTCAGCAAACGGTCATCCTCGCCGTGCTGACAACATGAATAATAAGGGCCTCCTCAAATCACCTCAACGGATCCGGTTAGCAAACGGACATCATCCTCGCCGTGCTAACTACATCAATGGTGAATACTCGCGGCAATTTCTCGCAAGACTGCACTCCCTGGCAGTCTGCAGTAATCTCGCCTTCACTCATCTTGACATTTATATAGTCAAACATAACTCCTGGATCTTTACCTCTTCAAAAATACTCACAAACATAATTCTCCAATAAACTCAGGAATTATAGGCCTACACAAATAATGGCCTCTATAACTTTTGCACTGCGCAGGCATACTCAAAACACACACTGTAGGACCGACCTCTCCAGTCGGTGCCCAAAAACAGACTGCTCTTAGTTCACACACTAGTTCCGCCAAAAAACCACACGAGACTCGGCTGTTCAAAAAACAGCGTTCTCGCACTACTTGCACGGGCTAGCCACAAATAGCTAAACACCCGTAGCTCAAAACAGTTCATAGTGCATACTCTACACAATAGAACTGACCGGCGTTCACACGCTTTGTAACTTCTCGATCACACGAGGGAATTCCCCTAATACAATTTTAACTTAACATCAGCTTAATCAAGCAACGTAACCCGTAATCGAATCTATTCGCTTAACATTTTCAAGATCACCTCCCCTTGCTAATATTTACTCTGTATCAGTTGCCACACCGCCCGGGAAAAAAAATGATTTATCATTTTTTTTTTTTTAAAATTTAAGTCCCAAAAATTTAGAGATAAATGAAATTATATTATATGGCTACCAAAAAATGTATCTATAACAAATGAAAATAGTACATCTACCAGAAATATCAGCAATAAATATAATATTACAACTAAAACATCAAACATAATCAATCAAATATCCCAATGAATGTTACCGATGTAAATTACAACAAAAGCATCAATCATAATACAAGCATACCAAAATTAATCTTAATACAACACTAAGCTAAGTACATTTAGTACAAGCAACAACCAATAGAAAGTGAAAGAACAAGATCAAGCAACAGAAGAATGATCTGTAGTAAAGGAAAGTAAGAAATCAGAAAATGAGAATTAATTAACAATACCACATAATAATCAATAAGTAAACAATTTCATGTAAAATAAATACAAATTTACCAAAATACTAGTTACATTATATTAAGTTATATAATTAACTCAAGAATACAACGAATGAAAGTATAAGTATTGAAAGAAGAAGTATACAAGTAGAATGAAGAGAAACGAAGATGTGATACAGAAATATAAACAAGATATGAACACATATCGGAAAGACAACAAAAGATAGAATGAAATGAAGAATAATCATTAAAAACGAATGGAAAGCAAAGGTATGAACGCAGAGAAAGTCAATAACAATACATACTAATAAATGTTTAGATCAGACAATATCTTACAAAAATTAAATACAAACATGATTCCAAGGCACAAAACAAAATGTCAAAGTATATCCATACTAATAGCACAAAACGAATAATTCATAACTAACCAAAGTCTAATAAGTAATTTAACTAAGTTACAAAAGTTATACTTAACTGAAAATAAATTATAAACCTTACACAAACAAATAATAGCATTTGCGATAACTAAGTTTTGACCTAACGCACAATCAACCGCTAAATAATAAAAATACATCATAATATCAAATAAGACAAACTTCCAAAGAAGTAATATCCCTTTCAATCATAGGGCACACCAAAATAAATTACAATGCCAAAAAACTATTTTTTTTCCAAAATTACCATACAAAATATTTCAGAACGATAAGTTATCAAAAAATAAAATTCTTATTTAAGTAATTCTAAGTCATAAATAATAAACTAACAATGAAATTAACTTTTAACAAGATGAGAGAAGCATAAAATATATTATCTCCAGCCAAAAACCTTAAATCAAAACATGTAAGTTTTTTTTTTCTCAAAAAATACATCACCAAAAAACCATAAGAAAAATACGATGTCATCTGTATATCAACTTTCCAACATACAAACATAACATAATGTTACAACAATCTGTCCATCTTTAAGCAAATAAAAGTATCAGATGTGTCTATCAATTTTACCAAAAAAAAAAGTTCAATTTAATTTATAAGTTAATTCTGATTAACAATAGCATTGAGCTTCAGTGTTATTTAACTGTAAATTTATATCTTACTCAGCCTAGTATATATATAGTATAAATAAATCTAAAATTTAATGGTACAATAGGATATGAAAAAGAACCTATAAAAATATCTTCAAAGTTTTTTTAAAAATATTTATCAAATTAATTTGTTGCAAAAATGTTGAAAAAATCTTATTATTTAAATTCTAGGTACTATGCTATGACAAGGTCAGTGTTTCAACATATGACACAACATAACAATAAATTCATATAATTATCCTAACAATTACAGCTACAACCCGAAAAAATATACAGATTTGACACCACTCACTGCATTTATCAAAAATTATTACCAACACATATGTTACTCACAATCAAAACAGAATAGTATACAATTGCATAAAAAATTGGAATGGTACATTATCGAAACAATTATAAATGTTCCACAAAAAAAATGTATGTAGCTATCAACTGATGCATAAAAATGAACATCATAATGTTTCAAAGAAATTACACATATTTTAATAAAACATCATATGATATATTATTCACAAAATACAATAACATGTACTATTCTAAAAAATAAATCAGCTGTAAAAAAAAAATATTCCCGTCAATCCGTCATTAATTCTTGATCCTCCAAAAAGTGACTCGTCAGATGTATAGCGAGACTCTCATAGGTTCTGCTTGATAGATAATCCACATTCTTCACGAATAATGTCAACAAGTGCGCCAACTCATCACAACGTCGCACGCTACGAGACAATACAAATGAAACTTTCTATTAATCATCTGTTAGATTTAATAAGGAAAAACGGAAAATCAACTTTCCCGTTTACCTATCCCTTGGGGTGGAGTAGAGTCTTGGCCCCTTTTCACACATCTCAACAAGTCCTCCTTAAACGTGTAAACATCACAGAAGGCTTAGCGATCACTTGAGCGTAACGAAAGTTCATCTCTGCTGTAGCCTGAAAAAAAATTTACTACATTCCCAAGAACGAGATGACCTTTCGACACCACCAGTGTGACAATCAATAGTATTATTACCTTGCTTGTTAACAACTTTGCTCTCATGTGGAGTACAGCTAACCTGGTTACAATTTCTATAATTGCTGTTAAGAACATTGTTATTTGTTCTATTGACACAGTTGTACTGTTTTACATCCCAGTTAGCATAATTACAATTAGCATTTCCTCTTGGATAAAAATATCTACTAGATAGAAATGGCTTTTTATCAAAAAGTTTATTACCAGATTGACAAACTTTCACATAATTATTTCCACTATAATTTCTAATACTCTTAGAATCACGATGTTGTGATCTGTCAAATTGTTTCTTGTTTTTAGGCAAAGAAACATTACTATATGAAGAACTCCCTTGGTACATTTTAACCTCAGGGTTATATCTCCTATCAAAAGTGTTTTTATCTTCGCTTGTGGCAATGTGTTTCAGAAATGAGTCACACTGACTTGACTGGGTATGACCTAAAGATTTAACAATATCTTTATTGTTTTTCACAAAATATGTTTCCTTACTGGAACACGTAGTGCTATTTTTCTTCCCTGTTATCAAGCCATCAGGGTTCTCACTTAATACATTGTTTGTTTTTAACACCCTGACTTGATATCTATTCCTGTTTATTTCATTATCTACAGGACTGTCTAATACTGTAGATTTTCCTTTGCTAGCTTGTCGCCAGGAACCAATATCGTTAGCATTATCGGCCTTGCGTTGAAAGTTATATTTCCCTCGGAAAGATTTCTGTCCACCATTCTTAACTTTAGAGCCCACAAAAAGTGTATAGGACTGACTTTTCGCTTTATGTCTTTCACTGTCAACACTGACAGAAGACCACCTCTTTTTCTTTAAGAGAATGTCAAGTAGACCATCTATTCTCATTCTGGTTTCTGAAATTTGAATATCTCTAAGTGAAATCTCTGCACTTAATTTCTTGTTTAACCTCTCAGCTTTTAAAACCTTGCAGCTTTCTTCTGCTAGCAAATTTTTAATCTTAGCGACCTTCTCTCTCTCAGCCGTCAATTCTAACAATGTCTCTGTCTCATACTGCTCTTTATTTGACCTCAACTGAGTCAACTCCAGCTGTAGTGACTGAATCTTAATATCATCACTGCTCTTATTAAGCTCATGAATCTTTTTCTCTTCATGTTCGCCACCAAGATTTGCAATATCATCTAATAAATCAAGGCGCGTATCTGTATACGTCCTATTATGTTCATCAGTCTCAAGTTTCAATTTCTCATAACTCTGCTTATTTTGTTGGGCCTCCTGTGTAATATTTTCCACTTCAATTTGCTTCTCTTTCATCTGAACTTCCAAATGCTTTGTGTTCAACAATGCTGAATCCAAACTTGCTTGAACACTAGCAAGTTCTGAGTTTGATTTGCCTAAATCATCTGTAAGTTTAGATAATTTCTCCTGAAGTTTACTCTCTTCAGCAGTACATTCTATGAAACTTTCCCTTTGCTCTAGGGTACTCTGTTTTATGTCCAATTGCTTCTTCTCTTCTAGCCCCCTTTTCTGAATCCTCTCATCACTTTCATGAATTAGTTTTTCATATATCAGTCTTGTTATTTCAGACTCAGTCAGCTCACGGTCTCCAAATCCTAACAGTTCACGGTATTTGTCATCCTCAGGATCTGTATCATAGTCCATAGTGACTTACTTACTTAGACAACTATATATGTATTAATTAAATTTTCACCTCACCAAGCCAATTACCTTTTTAAGAAATTGCAATTATTTCTTAATTACTGTACACCACCTCCTGTTATAGTACCTATATATAGCATAAACTACCTATGCATCAACATATTGTACAATCCATCGATATAATTATCGACAACACAACGACAATCATCAACAGAATAAGTGATGGATAGTATAGGCAGACTTGCTGAAATGCAGAAAAGTGGCACAATCTACACAGAACAAAATCACTTATCTTAATATACTTCCGTCCCTTCCGCCAACACACCAGATATCACAAAGTTCTGCAGATAAAACCGTCCCAGCGCAGAAAGGTGCACGAAATAGACTTTCTTCTCTTCAGGTTCTTGCAAACGTGTAGAATGCGCTCAACACAGCATCAGCACGTACAGCATACAGGAAACGCAGCCCAGCAACCTCCGTGACTTTTGACTTGAGATAATCTGCAAACGACTCCTCAAAAACACTTCACATTTAGTTAAACTTGACTGTCTACCAACAACCTGTCAACTTCCCACTGTTATATTCTACCGTGTTGGACACAGTAAACAAACTAGGTCGAGGACTATGAAGCAATGCCAGGATACATAAGCCACGCCCACACAGGGCTCCCTTATCACGCGAACTCCGCGGGTTCCATTCCGTTAGATAAACTGGCCCACCAATCTGTAACCGTGTGTTTTTTATTACTTCTATTAATCTGTAACCCGGGATAAACGAAATGTTATAACCCAATGTTACCCGAAGATACAGTTCCTTTCTCAATGGGTTATGTTAAATCCATGGTATGTTAATAAAGACCACCAATATATGTAACCGCTTGATTTATTACTGTCATAACTGATGACTGGTTTTAGAGATTGAATAAATGGTGATGGGTGTTACTCTAATGGTCAAACTGTTCTATGCGCCCACACAGAGCAAAACATAATTCTTATATCACGCGAATGTCGAAATATCAAATCCTCTAAGACTAACATACCACTGCTACACACGAGATACTGTTAGTGAATTCAATCTGTCTGTTGACCTAGATCTCGCCACACAGGCTATTTATGGTCATGCGTTACTACTGCCACAACTACTGTTTTTCTACCGTGTTAAATGTTGCAGTGAGTGTGCGTGGGTACATTCACACGCCACAGATACGCACGTACAAGTCGTGGAACTACAGGAGACATTTAACATAGTTTATTGTCACAATACGGTAATATGAAATACACATAGTCAAACATAGCTCACAACAAGAAAGTACTATAGTCACATCTCCACTTCCCAGCATCATCAAGCTACTACCACATCAATGGCCTCTTAAACGATGCTTCTAACATCAGCATTATAATAAATAGACAATGGATCCTTTTCCCAGCAAACGGTTGTCCTCACCGTGCTATCAATAATAAATGGCCTCATCAACGATGCTTCTAACACCAGCATTATAATAAATAGACTATGGATCCTTTTCCCAGCAAACGGTTGTCCTCACCGTGCTATCAATAATAAATGATGATGGCCTCCTCCAATATGCCTCATCAAAGACGCTCTCAACATTGGCGCTCCAATATAAATATGGATCCTCTCAGCAAACGGTCATCCTCGCCGTGCTGACAACATGAATAATAAGGGCCTCCTCAAATCACCTCAACGGATCCGGTTAGCAAACGGACCTCATCCTCGCCGTGCTAACTACATCAATGGTGAATACTCGCGGCAATTTCTCGCAAGACTGCACTCCCTGGCAGTCTGCAGTAATCTCGCCTTCACTCATCTTGACATTTATATAGTCAAACATAAGTCCTGGATCCTTACCTCTTCAAAAATACTCACAAACATAATTCTCCAATAAACTCAGGAATTATAGGCCTACACAAATAATGGCCTCTATAACTTTTGCACTGCGCAGGCATACTCAAAACACACACTGTAGGACCGACCTCTCCAGTCGGTGCCCAAAAACAGACTGCTCTTAGTTCACACACTAGTTCCGCCAAAAAACCACACGAGACTCGGCTGTTCAAAAAACAGCGTTCTCGCACTACTTGCACGGGCTAGCCACAAATAGCTAAACACCCGTAGCTCAAAACAGTTCATAGTGCATACCTCTACACAATAGAACTGACCGGCGTTCACACGCTTTGTAACTTCTCGATCACACGAGGGAATTCCCCTAATACAATTTTAACTTAACATCAGCTTAATCAAGCAACGTAACCCGTAATCGAATCTATTCGCTTAACATTTTCAAGATCACCTCCCCTTGCTAATATTTACTCTGTATCAATAACACAATACAGGGATTTGCTACATGGAACAATTAAAGAAGTAACACAGTCTTTTGCAACTCAAATATTAAAAAAAAAATATTAGAAAACGAAAGCAGATGTAACTACTCCCATGCACATAGTGCCGTCAACACAATAAAACAAGTTTGGCGCGTTCACAGTGTAAATGGACAAAGGTGTACTAAGCGTACGGTGGAGCTAAGGTTAATGAGAATTTTTGAGAAGGTAATATTTGACAGCTAAATCGTGTAAGGGATTTTAAAATGTACATGAAAGAGGTAGACATGAGTGACTAACTTATTGACAAGTACATTGCTTGGAGAAAGACCAAACACTTTGATTTCATTTTCTGGATATTGCTAAGGTAATTGCATACTTTTTATTTCAAGAAGGCATAACAAATTTAGGAGAAATAAAAAAGCAGAGCTAGAGATAGCTAGCTAGATTTTATGGAAGAGCTGTGTAACTGTCTTTTTTTCTTGTTGAGGTGATCACTGGCCCAAGACAGTATACATGTTGTTAGATGTGTAGTGCGAGCGTATGATGAATTGAGTGTGGGTGCGAATGAAGACGCGAATGTGTTTAGGCTCGTATAGATGTAGATCCTGCAACCCATACTCTCACATGCAGTAATCAAGGATGCTTTGACACTGCAGGCATGTTTCAAGACATTTATTGACGGGAACACACATAATATCAACAGGAACAGTCAGTGTAACAAGGTCATGCTGACCTGACATCGATAGGTATACATTTGGCATTCAAAAAGGTAAACATCAGAATAGACGTGCATGGTCAATAGCAAAGTTCTTCAATAATGACAGTTCGTAGCGTCGCCCTTGGCGTCTCTGACTAAACGCGTCAGATGCCTTAGTTACCTTGACACACAGGTGCAACTTGGCACTCCCTGCCAATTGCACATATCAGGCTGTAGTATAATAGCCGAAAGCACAGGCCTCGTTCTGACGTCGGCCGTGTACTTCTGTTAAATAGGTTATCATCAACCCTGCAGTAATACTTATTGTAGATAGAAGTTCCGCCAATCTGCGGCTCCCACAATATATCTTCGTCACTGGATTTCTGGACAATATAAGACTAACAGTCTTGGATGGCTACCTCGAGCACAAATATATAAGTTCTGAAATGGCGGATCAGTGAGCTGCTGTTCACCCTAGGTAATCCTTTACATGTTCTGCCACCGAAAAGCGTAATAATGCATAAAGGTCGGTATTACCTGGTAAATGAATCCTCAGAACTACACAAGGAATTCTGTCGTCATCCCGACGCACAGAGATTCACTGGGGAAAACTGCCATAGCAGTTACTTCGAAGATTCTCCCCGAAAAACAATGGACTCTTGGTCCCTTCAGAAAAACAGGACCTCCCGGCTTCCCGGAAGTATATCTCACTCCCGCTTAAAAAACCTTCCCATAGGCCTACGCCGAACTGTCAACCTCTGACCCTAAAGGTCAAACACAATGAATGAATAAACAAGGGAAGACAACCCCTAATCAACCTGACATCGCAGGTAAAGACACAATTATACTTATGATACAAACATAAGCAAATAACTTGACAGATGACTCCGTCGAAAATGACAGCAACATTACTACCACCCCCCTGTAAAAAAAAAATGCAATTTTTTTTTTTTAATATGTTCATGAGCAAGATAGCACCAGTATCACTTCTGTGCTCATGCAAACAATGAACCTAATATCAGGTACAATAGAAGAGGGTACAAATCATCTCCCAACATAGGAGAAAATATTTCCTTTAAGCCAAACAAACTAAGGGATACCATTCAAGAAACCTAAGTTGCTGGCAATACCAATCATATATCAAACATTACTAAATAATATAATCATAGCAATATACAAATGTCAATGCTATTTTAGCAACATATCACTGATGGATGGACAAAATGAAATTTGTTAAATTATCTAAACATCATCCAAATACATTTGTATTACAACATATTATGATATTAAGGACAGACCTAAGTCTGAAAATATATCAGGAAAAACTAGGACACAAGATTTAACTGGAATCATGTGGGCATCTAGACAATATGTCCGCCATCACATTATCCGAACCACGGATAGCTCGCACCGTGAAATGGAAAGGCTGAAGAGCAATAGCATAACGAGTAGATCTCGAGCTCTTCAAATCCTTACTTTGCATAGCCGTAAGAGCTTTTTGGTCGGTTTCCATAAAGAAATGCGCGCCCAGAAGGAACCTTTGTAGCTTAAGAATGGACCAAACCATAGCCAACAATTCACGGTCCAAAACCGAGTAATTCCTTTCTGCCGCATTCAGCTTCCTAGAAATATACATTACAGGATGCAGAGTTCCTGAATATTCCTGCATTAGTGCCGCTCCAATGCCAGTGGAAGAGGCATCACTACGAAGGACAAAAGTCTTATCAATCGTCGGTAGTCTTAAGATAGGATGAGATGAGAACAAATTCTTAACCTGATCCAATGAAGATTGGCATTCTTGGGACCAACGCACCATATTAGGAGAACCTTTTTTCAATAACGTTGAAAGTGGTGCCATAATGGAGGACAGATTCTCAATGAATCTTCCATAGAATTGTATCAATCCCAAGAGACTACGCACTTGCTTTTTTGTCTTCGGAACCGAGATATTTAATATCTTTGAAATGTTTTGGTCCTCTGTCTTCAACAGACCATGACCAACTCGATGACCTAGGAAGGAAATTTCACTAAACCCAACAAAAGCTTTAGAGGGTTTAGCAGTCAAACTATGCTCACGTAGAGTAGATAGCAATTCCTTCAGACCCACATAGTGTTCTTCCCAAGTATCGCTGAAAAGACAGATGTCGTCTAAATATGCAATGACATCTGCACGATCTGATAGAATTCGTCGCATCATGCGCACGAAAGTCGCTGGGGCGTTCATAAGCCCGAAAGGCATAAAATTCCATTGAAACAGACCCCTAGGTGTCGAAAAAGCAGTGAGAGGTTTGGCGTGTTCCGTCAGTGGGACTTGCCAATAACCTTTCGACAAGTCTAGTTTAGTAAAGAATTTAGCTTTAGAAAGTCTAATAAGTAGATCATCTAATAACGGCATAGGTTCAGCATCGAACTTCGTAACTTGATTTAATTTGCGATAATCAACGCAAAGACGTATGTTATTGTCTTTCTTTCGAACAATAACTATCGACGAAGAATAAGCTGAAGTGGATGGTTCAATTATTTGTAGTTGAATCATTTCATCCAATTCTTTCTCGACTTGTGCTTGAAAATGAATAGGTATTGGGTATGGTCTTACTCTGATCGGATTACGATCAGTAAGTATGATGTCATGTTCTATGACATCTGTGTGTCCAGGAATGTCGGTAAGGACATCCTGATATGATTGTAACGTAGAGGATACTTGACGTTGTTCCTCAAAAGACAAGTTGGAAGAGACTGTAACGTCTCTCCACGATTCCGTTGAAGTAAGTGGAATCGCAGGAAGAGGTAAGTTCACGTCAGAAAAAATAGTTTCCTCATCCTGTATAACGGACAGGGATGAGATGTGACCATGTTGAACTGGAGAGTCGTCCGTCGCCTGGAAAATAGGCTGTAAATAGTCTGGACGTTCAATAAACTCTGTTAGCATATTTATATGGAAGGTTTTATGCCTTCCATCCACATCGACAATATAGTCGACATCAGAAATTTTCGAGACTATAGTGTATGGACCCTTCCAAGAAATGAGAAGTCTATTCTCTCTTGAGGGCAGTAAGACATATGCTTTGTCTCCAGGACAAAGTTGACGTAGGCGTCTTTTCTTATTAGCAAATCGCCTAGCTTTTTCTTTCGCAAATTCGGAAGATGAAGTTGCTAACCTGCACGATTCGATAATCTTTTCTCTAAGAGCTATAACATATTCATATGACGATTGTGTATCATCGTCAATATTATCGGAAGTTATCAAATCGTGTAACAAGGACATTGGCCCGCGCGGTTGCGCGCCAAAGACAAGTTCGAAAGGAGAAAACCCTGTATGCTCGTTGGGAACCTCTCTATAGGCAAAGAGGACTGCAGGTAAAACCCTGTCCCAATCTTCAGGATGATCCTCCGTTATCTTGCCAAGTAAGTTCTTTAGTGTCCTGTTAAGACGTTCTACCAATCCATTGGACATTGGATGATAAATACTACTGAGAGACCTTTTAATGTCTAGCGTAGCCATTACCTGAGACATAACGTCCGAAATTAACTGAGTGCCGTGATCCGACAGTATTTCTCCGGGGAATCCCAGACGAGAAAATACGAGCCAAAGAGCATCAGCGATATCGACAGTTGATATGCTCTTCAGAGGAATAGCCTCTGGCCAACGCGTGCACATGTCCACGCAAGTGAGGATAAATTGGTGTCCTCTGGCTGACTTAATTTTGAACGGACCAATGATGTCTATAGCCATTTTCTGAAACGGCCGAATCGGAATATCTGCAGCCTGAATAGGAGCAGCATGTCTCGGACCCCTAGACTTGACCTCTTGACAAATTTTGCAAGATCGGCAATAAATTCGGATGTCTTTATTCACGAATGGCCAAAAGAATGACGCAAGGACTCTAGTTTTAGTTCTGGAAAAACCCATGTGTCCCGCACACTGAGAATCGTGTGCATGCCGAAGAATTAAGGCTCTCATACACTTAGGCACAAGAATTTGCGAGTGCATAGACTTGTCCGAGTGTTGTACCATTCGTACCAATATACCATTCTTCATAGTAATATACGATTTGTGATTCGTATTTTGATTGGGATCCCCTTTCTTTGCAAGAAGGAAGTATTTCTTCAAAGAAGGATCCTCTTCTTGACGTTTAACAAACGAGTCATGGGAAATCACCAAGTGCTCGTCTTGGCTATCAACTTCATTACTATTATCAGATGAAGTTGGGGGATTAAGAGCTTGAGCTCTTGTCACCACTGCATTGACCGTTTGAATGTTTTTTTCTTCCCAACTAGAAATTTGTTGCGGGGTGCATTCCTTAACCCCATGAATACGACCGATTATAAGATCCGCAATAGGATTAGGAAGAAGACATGCATGGACATCTCCTGTGAAGAAAGGAGTGTCAATCCTAATAATAGCAGTAGGATAGCTTTCCATAGTACCACCAAATGTAACACATTTGATTGTTTTTCCAGTGGCACAGCAAGGATCTATCAGAGACTCCTTAACCCCGACGGTAGTACATCCCGAATCGAAAAGTACTGAGACTAGCCTATCATTTATTAGACCTTTATGTAAGATGAGAGATCCTCTCCCATCATGCGCAACTGTAGCAGGTAGAGCAGGAAGAGGGTGACCACAACTTAGCGTAGATACAGTTGATGAGTCAAACAATGTTAAGCATTGGGGGCATTCAGTTGCTCTCCCAAAATCGAAAGCACAACCAGTGATAGCCCTAGAGTTACCACTATCATTTACTGTATTACAGGCTCCATCAAACTCTTGTTGCGCAGAGTTTGCCTGTTGGTAAGGTCTTTTTTTGTTAAACCTAGGTCTACCTCGATTATCATTTCCCCTGTAATTATTTCGACTATCATTTCCCCTGTAATTGTTATCATATTGCCTATTGTAATCATCATTCCGGTTTGAATCCCGGTTTCTAAATTCACCATCGTCATAATCTTGACGTCGAGAATGATTACCTCGAAAATTTGAATAGTTATTATTTGGATAGCCTTTGCGAAAGTGTCTCAAATTATTACCACTAAAATTACGAGAACTACCATCTTGTCTCCACTGCATAGACGAAGAACCATCATGTGTTGGATTACTCCGCTTCTGAGTGTAATTTTGATTACTTCCCCTATTCCAATTTTGTTGAGCACCCTGAAATTTTTTTCTGAAATTAGGGCCATATGGTGTTGCCGAAGCAGCTGGCAACCCTTCTTTCACTTTAGAATTGCTAACTGTAGCATGGGGATGTGCTGTGGCATACTGACAACAGTATTCCTCCATTTCTTTTAAGTTTTTAGGCTTACGCTCATGAAGGAATGCAAGAAAAGAATCATTAACAGATGACAAAACCTTATCTCGCAATAATAAGTCCATTAGACCTTCATATGTTTTCTCAATCTGAGACAACTCAACCCATCGTGTAAATGTACGACGTATCTTTGTAACAAAATCAGAGAAATCTACTCCATTTTCTGGCAACATTGTCCTAAAACGAAGACGATAGTCTTCTTGTTTTAATTGGTATTTTTTTAGTAATGCTGCCCTGACAACATCATAATTAGTCCTCTCATGTTCGTCTATTGTCATAAGAGTAGTCACTGTGTCACCTGTAAAAAATGGCATCAGTTGTTCAACATATTTTTCCTTTTTTATGTTATGCGTATCGCACAAAAATTGGAATCTATCTAGATAATCTGCTACGTCATCCTTTAAAGGATTGAAATGAGGCAATTTAATCCTACTAACAAACTCCTTTGTCGTACTCGAAGTTGTTTGCTGAGCACCCGTACTCGCCAATTTCAATTTCTCTAACTCCAAAATTGCGAGTTTTTCATCAAGTTCCATCTTCTGTTTTCTTTCCTCATGTTCCATTTTTCTAATTTCAGCCTCAGCAGCAGCTTGAAGTTTTTTTTCCTCTGCAGCAGCTTGAAGTTTTTTTTCCTCTGCAGCAGCTTGAGCTTGAATTTTTTTGTCTTCCATTTCCATCTGGAATTTTCTTTCATCAGCTGCAGCTTGAGCTTTCCTCTCCTCAGCAGCAGCTTGAGCTTTTCTCTCCTCAGCCTCTCTTTGATACCTTCTTTCTTCAAGTTCTAATCTTCTATTCTCAGCTTCTAGCTTCTTTAGTTCAGCTTCTGCTTTCAATTTAATTTCCTCTTTTTGTTTCTTTTCTTCTGACTTTAATGCAATGGCGAATTGAGCAGATGAATATTCTTCCAATTCTTTACCAGACTTACCAAGGGTCAACCCTTGCTGGATGAAGAAATCCAATGTAGACATTCTGTCTAATGAGATCAGAAACCTGAAAAAAATTAAATAAATTACCTTATCCCACTTCAATGGGAGACAAGTCTGAAATGATAGACTTGTATACTCACTTCACTTTATTTTACTGTCTTAGTCTTAGACAAAGACTTTGTATGTTCCTCTTGTTTATAATGTACCCAAAAAATCACTTGAGTACCTGTGGAAAAAAAAATTCCCTTATATCCCACTCACTATGGGCACAAGTCTTTTTTATAAAGAACTTGAATATGTATTTCACCTTGTCTCAATCTTTGTAGATAACAAGTCTTTTATCAAAGAACTTGTATAAATATCTTATATAATATTATTTAACAAACTCTATATGAAGAGTCTACCTTATCAATAATATCAAAACATGACCAAGTATGTGTATGTAGACTGTGCATGACAGTAATGTAGTACAACCAAAAAAAAAATACAAAGACAAAAATACAAAACAATACAAATGGCAACACTGTTTTAACCAAAAATGTGTAGAGAAATACACAAGAAAGGAGAGACCTACAGAATACAAACAAAACAAATCGACAATCAAAACTGAAAAACAGACAAAATATTACAAAAACAACGTTAAGTACAATTACATCACAGCTAACATCAATAGCGACCAATTGTCACTAGCAAATTTCCAAATTAAGAAAATTTGCACCTACAGACCGCTTACAGTAAGCCTCGATCAAGTGGCATATTTACCGTAAGACCCACCAACCGAAAAACCCGCAGAAAAATACACAAAAACAGTAGAAGTGACATAAACATATAGCAATCAATTTCAATGTGTTGCAGAACAAGTTCAGTCACAGCTGAAACTAAAATAAATTTCTTGCTCCTTGCGAACACAGAAACGAAATGTCAAACGCGCACTGAACGTCAAATCCACTGTAACATAAAGTGGTATTCACGAACCAAAGTTACTATGACCTTCTCAAATTAGGGCTTGCACATTGAATGTTTACAATTTCACGTACTGTTTACAGACACTTGACCTCCAACAATGTAGCTTGAATGCTCTGACCTAGAAAAGTCTGTTGTTGAATGAAACGTGTAACAACCCGCAGTACTGTTTACAATAGGAACCCGCCTTCTATGCAGTTATGGTCCACGTAGCAAATGCCTAGTAGTTCACTTCAGTACTTGTCTTGTTATGCTTTATGTAGCATTATAATATAAATGCTCGTACTGTTTATTTGTGTCAACCGTTGATGACCTATATCTGTCCTGTTGTAGCCAAAACTTGCAAGTGTAGAATTAGCGCTGTGTTACGGCTGTCCCGTGTGTAGCTTAGACCCACAGATCAGAAGTGTAATGTGTACTTGTCCTTCTTGTAACTTTCTCGACAAAACTGGAGACATCATACATGTAACAGCCAACCAGGAATGTAAATTTCTGGATCCATAAATGTCAACAATAATGTCAAATGCTCGCTCTGTTCTTTTTAAACCCACAGATCTGGTCCATCAGAAATGTAAGTTTCTAGGCCACATTGGCGACAAGAAATGTATCATAAGAGCCCACGTAACTGGTCCACCAGAAATGTAACTGTCTTTTTTTCTTGTTGAGGTGATCACTGGCCCAAGACAGTATACATGTTGTTAGATGTGTAGTGCGAGCGTATGATGAATTGAGTGTGGGTGCGAATGAAGACGCGAATGTGTTTAGGCTCGTATAGATGTAGATCCTGCAACCCATACTCTCACATGCAGTAATCAAGGATGCTTTGACACTGCAGGCATGTTTCAAGACATTTATTGACGGGAACACACATAATATCAACAGGAACAGTCAGTGTAACAAGGTCATGCTGACCTGACATCGATAGGTATACATTTGGCATTCAAAAAGGTAAACATCAGAATAGACGTGCATGGTCAATAGCAAAGTTCTTCAATAATGACAGTTCGTAGCGTCGCCCTTGGCGTCTCTGACTAAACGCGTCAGATGCCTTAGTTACCTTGACACACAGGTGCAACTTGGCACTCCCTGCCAATTGCACATATCAGGCTGTAGTATAATAGCCGGAAGCACAGGCCTCGTCCTAACGTCGGCCGTGTACTTCTGTTAAATAGGTTATCATCAACCCTGCAGTAATACTTATTGTAGATAGAAGTTCCGCCAATCTGCGGCTCCCACAATATATCTTCGTCACTGGATTTCTGGACAATATAAGACTAACAGTCTTGGATGGCTACCTCGAGCACAAATATATAAGTTCTGAAATGGCGGATCAGTGAGCTGCTGTTCACCCTAGGTAATCCTTTACATGTTCTGCCACCGAAAAGCGTAATAATGCATAAAGGTCGGTATTACCTGGTAAATGAATCCTCAGAACTACACAAGGAATTCTGTCGTCATCCCGACGCACAGAGATTCACTGGGGAAAACTGCCATAGCAGTTACTTCGAAGATTCTCCCCGAAAAACAATGGACTCTTGGTCCCTTCAGAAAAACAGGACCTCCCGGCTTCCCGGAAGTATATCTCACTCCCGCTTAAAAAACCTTCCCATAGGCCTACGCCCGAACTGACAACCTCTGACCCTAAAGGTCAAACACAATGAATGAATAAACAAGGGAAGACAACCCCTAATCAACCTGACATCGCAGGTAAAGAAGACACAATTATACTTATGATACAAACATAAGCAAATAACTTGACAGATGACTCCGTCGAAAATGACAGCAACAAGCTGATCAGGGAATTTGGGAACATAGATATGTATGATGTTGCACCACTTGCTTCAAAGCCACCAGTTTATTTTTTCTCACTATGCCATGGACCCCGAGTTTACAAAGACAACAATAAATTGTCAGCTGTGCTATCAGACTTTAAAGATTAAAAGAAAAACAAGAGTTAAATGTAAAGTTTGTGATACTTTTTTATGTTTTCACGCAGGTAGGAATTGTCTGTCAGAATACCACAAGCCTTAGTAGGAAATATATAAAGATGTGTTGAGTGTTTATTATGTCACCATCATACATTATTTTGTTCGTGTGTTACTAGTCGTACAGTAACATTAGAAAGGTGTCTACTAAAGTCAAATGTAATTAAATTAGCTAAGATAGTGCAGCTACTTATAATAACTGTGATGAATTCAGTGGAAGATTTTTTTTAAATATTTTTTTTTTTTAATCCCTAGTTATGTCAACATTTTACATATGTATAATTGCATTATTTAATGTTGAATTGTTTTGAAAATGTATTGTATGAAGGACAAATGTTTCCACCGCAGTAAACTGTGACTGTTGTTAATTTTTATGATAATTCTTTTTTTTTTGGTTTTAGTTTTGAAATCTCATGTAAACATTTTTTGCATTTTTTCTGTTGATTATCCTTAAATTGTTTTAACTCACATCAATATAAATGAAAAAAATGTTAAATGTGCATCTAAATATGGTAGACTTCTCAGTTATACAGAACGTGATGTATACCACTCCTGGGTAGACTTCAAATTAGAATGTATCAAGGAACATTACAAGTCAGATATGTCCAAGAATGAGAAAGTGATACAAAATATCAGGTAGAAGTGGAACGACTGAGTAAGTAAGTAAGTAAGAAACCCGTCAGAATTTACGTATTTTCAATTATAGTGCGCTCTTTCTGGTACTTATCCTAAAGACAGCAATATTTCTACTTTGATCATTTCACTACAGGTCACCGTCATCACATCTTTGTAGTAAAAATTATATGGATGAATTAAATATGAAGCCATGGGTCAACCTTCCTAAATGACAGAGAGAAGTGATATTGATCTAATGACTAAAAAAACTAATAGTTCTTTTATGACATTTGTACGTGTACGTGTATCTTTTAAAATCTTGGCCTGGTAGACTGTGTCCTGGATTGGTTGGGTTCCTTCCTTTCGTGAGCGCTACATAATGTAGGCCATGAGCAAAGACTGGTTCTGGTAGGTATAAGTAGTATGTCAGGCGCAAAACGGTTAGGAATCTGGCGGATGAGCGTGACTTTTATATAATAAAATACTCCGATCGATTCAGGCGGATGAGCGAGATTTTCATACAGCAATATATTAGATCAATAACGGCGGGTTAGTAGGTAGGTATTTTAATTGTTGTGTATTGTAGATGGTCGGTGGGGGTGGTATTGACTTTGGCTAGCGGGGGTATCGACTCATGTGTGTTAGGGTGTATCTAACGGTAGAAGAGGAACGACTAAGTAAGTCAACACTTAAGACCTCTACACCTGACGGTAGAAGAGGAAGGACTAAGTAAGTCAACACTTAAGACCTCTACACCTGACGGTAGAAGAGGAACGACTAAGTAAGTCAACACTTAAGACCTCTACACCTGACGGTAGAAGAGGAACGACTAAGTAAGTCAACACTTAAGACATCTACACCTGACGGTAGAAGAGGAACGACTAAGTAAGTCAACACTTAAGACCTCTACACCTGACGGTAGAAGAGGAACGACTAAGTAAGTCAACACTTAAGACATCTACACCTGACGGTAGAAGAGGAACGACTAAGTAAGTCAACACTTAAGACCTCTACACCTGACGGTAGAAGAGGAACGACTAAGTAAGTCAACACTTAAGACCTCTACACCTGACGGTAGAAGAGGAACGACTAAGTAAGTCAACACTTAAGACCTCTACACCTGACGGTAGAAGAGGAACGACTAAGTAAGTCAACACTTAAGACCTCTACACCTGACGGTAGAAGAGGAACGACTAAGTAAGTCAACACTTAAGACCTCTACACCTGACGGTAGAAGAGGAACGACCAAGAAAGTCAACACTTAAGTATATCGTCGTCGCAAACATTGTACTTGTGGTTCTAATGAGAGAAAGAAAGAATAGGTCTACTACATCCTCAGGCATGTCGTACCAGGTGACTAATGAGGTTTGGGCATGGGGCTAGCAACGTCATCATGTAGAACAAATAGCCACACAAACCACCTGTGTAAGAGTATGTGACTACTTGATACAGGATGCCTGTAAGGGGACTAGCCACAGTGGTGGTCCGGTGACACATAAAGTGTGACGTTGTACACAGATTTGGATTATTATGTTCAGTTGTACTAACGAGTTTTCTAGCAAGTCTCTGACAGTAACAGTACGTTCATATAATTTTCTTCGTATGTGTGGATTCTGACTTTATCAAATATTACATTGAACGAATATACTACTAGTAACGAAGATGGGATATCGTCACCTACGCATTAAAAAAAATATATAGGTTCACTTCAGTTCCAACTTATTAATCATAACGGGAACAGTTGTTACTTAATGTCGCATCACAGAATCACTTTTAGACACATTCATAGATGCCTGAGAGATATGAAATGAGATAGTCATATATGGGAAACAACTCGTGAATTAGGAATGGTTTACGGATGTTTATTTAAGGGAAACAATATTTTTAGTTACAAGGGACACGACTTAAATATAAAAAAGATTATTATATTTAAATTCTCAATATTCTGTGCTTATATGCAAATCAAAATTAATTTGCAAATTTATGTTGAGAACTTTACGTGTAAATGAACTTACATAGAGAATTTAATAAATGTTGCATTTTGTTATTTTTCTCTACAAATTTTTTATTAAAATAAAAGTTGTCTAACGAGACTTTCTATACAAATAGTAGTTATTTGCAGAAAAAAAATCTATGAATGTAGTACTGCGTTTAACACTTGAACAAAATACATTTTTGATGACATATCGCTTCTCGGCCTTTTGCTAAGATCAAAGTGTCTTAGCCAGGGCCGGGATCAAACACAATTTAACATCCTACTGAATAAAGTCAACAGACCTCACTTTGAGCCCCAGAAGGGGTATTTAAAAAAAAAAAACAAAAAAAACGATGACATATTGAGTATTTCCAATGAGATACGAGGGACGGTCAAAAAGTAATGCCTCGTAATTTTTAATTTCATTAAATAGGCAAGAAAACAGATAAAATTCACATTAAAATGTAGCCCCAAGTCTGAACTTCAAAAATTTATTTCTCACTGTAGTCTCTGTTATTTTTTACAGTTTTTGTCCATCTTTTCACGAGGGCATGTATCCCCGCACGGTAAAAATTTGTGTCCTTTTTCCTAAACCACTGGCGTACGGCGCGTTTAGGGTCTCAGTGTCCTCAAAGTGATGTCCGCGAAGATCTTCTTTCGGTGGTCCAAACAGATGGAAGTCAGAAGGTGCAAGATCGGGACTGTAAGGGTAATAATGTCCAGCCAAATTCTGCAATCGCATCAATGGTGCGCTTAGCAATGTGTGGTGTGGCATTATCGTGCAACAGTAGTGCAGTTCTCTGATCTTTTAATGGGTAAAGTCGCCGAAGACGACCTCTAAGCTTCTTAAAAGTTTCAATGTAACGGTCTGCATTCACTGCGTTTCCCTGTTCTAAGAAGTCGAGAAGAATCACACCCTTCTCATCCCAAAACACGGAGGCCATAACTTTCCCTACAGATGGTGAACTTTTGAACTTCTTTCTTGTCGGCGATGTTGTGTGATGCCATTCCATTGACTGCCTCTAGGATTCTGGTTAAAAAAATGAACCCAAGTCTCATCACCTGTCACAATATTCGATAAAAACTCTTCTCCTTCAGTTTCGTAACGGTGCAGGAGGTTGATGGCTATGATTTTCCCTGTTTCTTTATGTCTGTCTGTCAACATTCTGGGTACCCACCGTGCACAAACTTTTGAATAACCCAGGTCTTTAATGATTTCTGGACACTGCCTTTACTAATGGACAACATGGAAGAAAGTTCATCCAGTGTTACCTGACGGTCACCACGAATGATGCCATCAACTCGATGAATGTTGTGTGGAGTCACTGCGGTAGATGGATGGCCAATCCGCTTTGCGTCAGCCATTGAAGATTGACCTATTTCAGCTTCGTCACAACGATGTACCCAACATCGGACAGTGCTAACATCCACTGTTGAATCTCCATAAACATTCTTCAAATGTTCGGGGATGCGAATTGGGGTCTCGCCTTCAGCATTGAGGAATTCTATGACATAACGTTGTTTTAACCGAACGTCTTTGGCAGCCATTTTTAAACTGTTACAGTGGTGCCACCTGTTACTGAAACAGGTTGGTAATGCTATACAGTGCAAAAGAGTGTTTGAGGAATCCTGCTAATTTTACAAATTGCACACCGATGCAGTATTTACATACATAAAAAATAGGAGGCATTACTTTTTGACTGTCCCTCGTACATAGTACCGCAAAAACAAAACTTTATGAAAATACATTAGCATATGGGCAGATTAACTCACTGCAGAACTCTACCAACACCTATTTCTTATCTTAGGTCGCCCTTTACTAAGAGTATACAAGGAAGCCTTGGAGAAAAAAGAACTCCCACCAAGCTTAAACATGTCATGTATCACTATATGTGTCTTAAGACGCGTCAACGCGACCCATAGCTAGACTGCTTGCGTCAGGGTCAGCGAACCAGAGCTGCCTAAGACCAGTGGCGTATCCTGGTAATGCGAGCTAGGAGTGCTGCTACTTAAAATGAATATGTACGCCTACTATTTAACTTCTTCCCCTCTTAATTTAAAAACCATCTATATTCAATTACGCAACGATAGTTATTAGGGGTATATGTCAATTATTTCCGAAATACTAATTAACTTACAACTTGAAACTCACTGTCACTGTAATAATCTGCATTCCCGGCAACTAACAAAAATTAATCACAATAAACACTGGACGGACACAGCCGATATTTACAACTCGAGAGCTGCTAGGCCACCGCACGCATGTTCGCATTGTATTGACGTATCTTCCCGTGACCCCGGTTCACACAAACCAGTCTTTAGACGTGAATCCGAACGGTCCAGCACGCATTGTGACGGAATTACCCGAGAAACTTCGGGCGATTGCTACAACCAATAAAAACTGCACTATAAAACGCGTCTGTGAAACTGAAACTAGATGTACTCGTAGATTCTATGCGGGAAAATCCGTTATCCTGATGCGTGCGGTCTGAAAGCAGAACTTAGAGGAGAAATATTTTATAGAATAATAAATTAAATTTTTATTTTCCTTCGCGCATAGGTGTGCGCAGCACGCACAGCACACATAGAGAATGCGCCACTGACTAAGACCCTACTCCACCTCCAAGTGGTGGTCCTGGAAACAGGCTGCATCACTGCAGTCTGGCTGAGAGAGTAGGGATCGAAGAGGTAAGGCTAACCCGGTCCCAAAAATGCTGTGCTGAAGTCGGATGTGTCGGCCGAAATGCGCAAATATCGCAGCTTTGCTGTAAACGGATACAACGCAACCAAAGTCCTTTTCAGGAAGAACAAAGAAGAAGAAACAAAATATATCACTATAACACAGGGTTTTTCAGTTGGGTTCCGCGGAACCCTTGGGAACACGCGAGAAGTCACTAGGGGTTACGCGAGAAATTGTGATTGAACAAAAATATAAACGTCGTACTTCAATGAACTTTGTGCACCTAGCGATGTTGTCGCTCGCAATGATGGGCAGTGACCGAGCAGCCTCGTGTGGCAGTGCGCTATAGCACCGTGTTCATTCGTGTACATGCCACATTTCGTTATCATCTTGTAGAGAAGAAATTTGTGATCAAACATTTACGCCTATTTGGATGAGGTGTTAACAAAAGAAATTAAGTATGCAATTTAAAATTATAAATAAAGAAATAGTCAAGGTTCTTCTACAGACTTACATTAGAGTTGATATCGCTGGTGTGGAGGTTCTTCTACAGACTTACATTAGAGTTGATATCGCTGGTGTGGAGGTTCTTCTACAGACTTACATTAGAGTTGATATCGCTGGTGTGGAGGTTCTTCTACAGACTTACATTAGAGTTGATATCGCTGGTGTGGAGGTTCTTCTACAGACTTACATTAGAGTTGATATCGCTGGTGTGGAGGTTCTTCTACAGACTTACATTAGAGTTGATATCGCTGGTGTGGAGGTTCTTCTACAGACTTACATTAGAGTTGATATCGCTGGTGTGGAGGTTCTTCTACAGACTTACATTAGAGTTGATATCGCTGGTGTGGAGGTTCTTCTACAGACTTACGTTAGAGTTGATATCGCTGGTGTGGAGGTTCTTCTACAGACTTACATTAGAGTTGATATCGCTGGTGTGGAGGTTCTTCTACAGACTTACATTAGAGTTGATATCGCTGGTGTGGAGGTTCTTCTACAGATTTACATTAGAGTTGATATCGCTGGTGTGGAGGTTCTTCTACAGACTTACATTAGAGTTGATATCGCTGGTGTGGAGGGGCAAACGCACACAAAAACAAACAAAAGTAGACTAGTGAGTTGGCCAAAATAAAAATGATCCACATAAAAAATTATTCTCTACTCACAAGAACACTGACAGTTGTTATTGAATTATTATATTAAAACTTACTAATAACTTAGGCATCATTCCCAGATGTATGACAGATGTCAGTGAAAATGGATAAGTATGGGAAATAACTCGTGGACTAGAAATCACGATCACAAATATACTTAAGGGAAGTAATTTTTTTTTTTTCGTGTACCCGGGGAAACAACAACATTATTAAAAAAAAGTTTCTACTTTCTTAAAATTTATTATTAATCAAAATTATTTTGCAAACAGTTCCTTGACAATTCTTTTCCACTTCACTCTTATAATTTGTTTACTACTGTTGCGGGTCTTTTGTAGAATAATAATAGTTGGAGTAAATTTAGTATTACTCTGGCCAAAAGCACCTAGGGAATGTCTAGCAGACCACGCACACAGTAAAACAACTCCACATCTTCATATTAACGTAAAGGCAGCCTGGACAAGTTCAAATATTTATTCACTGAGACGAAGTTCCGTAGATCCATTCGTGCAATGCATATACAGCAGTTTACGTCGTCAACTCTACAGTCTTTAGTATTGATCTGTAACGTCTGCTAGCAGAACCATGTCCGAGACATTTTCATGCATTTTATTAAAAGTCAAACACTCACGGTATGCAGATAAAGCATCATTCCTTTCACAGATAAACTAGCCTCGCCTCACGGCGTTGTATGGGTGAACTAGTGATGGTACATAGAAGGAATAGGTCTTGGAACATTATAATATTCAGGAGCTCATAAACACACGTCCATCTGCTACGAAAGACACACACAGAAGACCCAGAAAGATTGCTGACTTCTGCTGACAGCAACTGTAGACTTTTGCCATTAGGCCCAAAAGGCAATGACGTACTTCCTGTAACCAAGGGCACCGGTCATCAACAAAGATGTCAACTAGTCGAACCGTATTGGTATCGAAATACATTTTATGAATTTAATTCATAACATTTACCCCCCCCCCCCCCCCGTCTAATAATGGAAACGATGTTTTCATTATTTATGTGGTGTGAGTTTAATCATCAATGGAGTGAAAAGATGGTATTATAAAATTTCACTGTTAGTATAAAATAGTATAGCACCCAAGTTTGTGCTCCAGAGAAGGCAATTAAACATGCAATGTGTGGACATTAGCAACAATTACTAACATCATCGACTACAGAGGACATAAATCATTTAACAGCAAAGTGAGGTAACCATAGCAAGATCAGCCAACATGTAAAAAAAATGATGATATCAGTCCAGGCACTCTCATACTGCACACCGTCCAAAAAACCTAACTGTCCCGTCAGGTAACATTAATCACTTAGTCTCATAATGCAAAGCATTAAATCTAATTCAATTATGTAATAGAGTCACTAGATGACATGAGGCAGACAACCAACCAATGAATTGAGTGAATGCAATATTTTTTGTGAATTGATAAAAATTATGTGTGCCTCAAAATTGTATGTCCTTAATATAACATATTAATGGTAAGAGAAGCAAGGTAATCTTGTAAATTACACATTTGTGTAAACAATAGATAAGACTATGCTTATGTGTTGTACCAATATATAATAGAATGGCGTATTACCCAATTAATGTTGTAAAGTCCAGTGTGAGTGTGACATATATTTGTGTCAAATCCCAACAATTTCTAGTGAATTCACATTAATTACTACTTGATATTACCCATAACAGTTCAAGACCACAGTGCAAAGTCCTTCCGCTAATTAATAAATGTTCATACACCGTTCCTAGAGGTATGTAGAATTATATCATTGTCACTGTCCATGATTGTTCTCCATGCAATAGAATGTCCGTACGAATCCAACTGTTTTTATCTACGGCATTTTTCAATCGAAAAATAGTCAGATATGCAATTTTGTTGTTATGTCTCCTTGAAACTTCATGTCAGTCATCTCAGAGTAATGTCCCTTACTATGGCGACGTTAGTTATTCTAATTATAATTGACAAGAGAAGTGCGCTAGAAAATCTCTTGAAATGACATCATTTGCAACATTGTACAAACGTTATGTTTGTAAGTCTGTAATGTGAATATAAGCACTGTCATTCAGCCACAATATCCGTAAGGAATGCGCTGAGTTCAACAAGGTATCACACCATTTTGAGCATTTGAGAATTCATCATCAACATTTTGCTGTGTGGACCGCTCATTCATATCAGCAATGTTTCTTTCTTTGAAAATGCAACCATGTAGATTAATTTTCAGCATAGTTAGCGTTCAAGATGTTATAATATTTTTCATCACCATAGTTGCTGTGCCAATGTCGTAGTGGCATACGAACACAGCATCATACACGTAATAGTTTCTTGATCAGGACATCATGAAGTATGTATATAGGTTAGTTGAAATTCAGTGAGCCACCTGTATTCGTAGAGTTGATAGGTGATATAGGGTGTTTTATACACCTTTACAACTCATCAGCGAAGACATTTTGGCTTCCCTTAAGTGCCTTTATGTCGTAGTCGTAGTGTTGAAGCGCGAGCGAGGCTCCAGCGGCCCTATCGTTGCGGAGTCTCGCTGTTTTGAGATACGACAACGCTTTCTGGTCTGTCTCCAAGGTGAATCGTGCTCCCATCAGGTACCGTTGCAACTTGGTAAAACAGAAAACGATCGCCAGCAGCTCCCTTTTCACAATGGGATACCGCTGCTCTGTGGGCGATAATTTACGGCTGACATACATCGTTGGGTGCATGTAGCCTTCAAACTCTTGCATCAACGTTCTACCGCTTGCTGTAGCTGAGGCTTCTACTCTGAGGGTAAAAGGAAATCGATCTTCAGGTAATCTCAGAATTGGTAATGTAGAGAAAGAACATTTAAGTAAATTTAAAGACACATTACAAGCATGCGAGCAGATGATCTTATTTGGCGAGTTCTTCTTTACCACCGAGGACAGAACTGAGGTAATATTTGAAAAATTAGGTAAGAATTTTTGATAGAAATTTACCAAGCCTAACAGATTGCGAACGTGTTTCTTAGTTCAAGGAATTTCAAGATTTAAGATTTTTCGAGATAGTAGAATCCTCAAGTTTAAGAAACCCACCTCCCACTTTATGACCAAGAACAGAAATTTCAGTGAATCCTATTCTCGTCTTAGAAGGTCTAGCAGTAAGATGATGAAAACGCAAGGTATTCAACAAAGAATGAATTTCGATAACATGTTCTTCATAAGTATGATGAAATAAACAGATATCATCAATATAAGTGATTAAATTCTCTCGGTCAGAATAAAGTTTTCGCATCATGCGAACAAAGGTAGCAGGAGCGTTAACAAGACCGAACGACATAA
This sequence comes from Oreohelix idahoensis, assembly GCA_024509875.1. Taxonomy (NCBI): domain Eukaryota; kingdom Metazoa; phylum Mollusca; class Gastropoda; order Stylommatophora; family Oreohelicidae; genus Oreohelix; species Oreohelix idahoensis. The sequence goes on from JAMPIV010006675.1 coordinate 190,955, forward strand.
AATTGAATTGAAACAATCCTAGAGGTATAGCGACAGCTGTGTAAGGCTTAGATCTGTCTGATAATGGCACTTGCCAATAGCCTTTTGATAAGTCAAATTTTGTAAAGAATATAGCAGTAGCTAATTTGTCCAAAAGAAAATCCAAAAATGGTAATGGTTCCGCGCCTGGAATAGTCAGGGCATTTAAGCGCCGGAAATCTATGCAAATACGAATAGATTTATATTTTTTCCCAATCAAGACATTAGGCAAACTGTAAGGAGAATGTGACGGGGTAATGATATTTAACTTGATCATTTCTTTTATGTCTTCCTGTACCTGTGATTGTAAATGAATAGGTATAGGATATGGTTTCAGTTTGATAGGTCTGAAATCTGTTAGCACGATATCATGTTGAATGATATCTGTATGCACAGGAACATCCGTGAGCACATCAGAAAACGATTGCAGTAATTGAGAAATCTGCCTTTTCTGATGAGAAGCAATAGTTGGTGAAATAGAAACATATTTCCAACTTTCAGTAGCTAAAAAATGTAAAATTTGTAATGATAAAAGTTGTTCAGTACCATCAGATAAGTCAGACCCCTCCTCCTGTATTACCGCCATGGAAGAGCGACGATCAATAGATTTGTCAATAGCTTCACAGACTGGTTTAAAATGCGGAGGACGAGCATGAAGTTGCTGTAACATATTGATATGAACAGTTTTTTCCTTCCCAGTAATAGATAAAATATAGTCACCATCTGACGATTTATCAATAATTGTATAAGGTGCTCTCCATGACACAAGTAATTTATTGTCTTTATTAGGTAGTATTACATAGGCTTCATCACCTGGCCATAATTGACGTAGTTTCCTGTTTTGATTAGCAAACAAACAAGCCTTTAATTTTGCCTCGACTGCTATTTGGCATGCATCAATAATCTTTTTTCTCAAATTGACAACATATTGGTAAGACGTTTGAACATCTTGACTCATGTCAGCTCGCACAAATACTTTTTTCAAAATATACATAGGTCCTCTGGTTTAGCACCAAAGACTAACTCAAATGGCGCGAACCTGGTGTGTACGTTGGGAATTTCTCTGTAAGCGAATAAAATTGCGGCAAGACCCTGTCCCAATCCTGTGGATATTTAGGGGTAACTTTACCCAACATCTGCTTCAAACTCATGTTGAGCCTCTAAATTTTACCATTCGATGCTGCGTGATATATTCAGCTAAGAGAGCGATCAATATCGAACTCTTTGATCACCTGTTTCATAACGTTAGAGACTAATTGAGTTCCCTGGTCAGATAGAATGTTTTCGGGAGAACCCAATCTGCTGAAAATTAAAAATAGCGCATCCGCAACGTCCACAGTTGTTATAGTTTTAAGAGGTATCGCTTCTGGCTAGCGTGTGCACATATCAATGCATGTCAGCACATATTTGTGACCTCTAGCTGATGTGACCTTTAATTGACCAATAAGGTCAATAGCCATCTTTGCGAAAGGACGCAAAGAAATATCGGAAGCCTGGATAGGCGCATTATGCTTAGGCCTTTTTGTTGTCACACCTAAAACATGCATGTGCGACAAAAAGCCTTAACATCTTTAGAAATACCAGGCCAAAATAAATGCGACAAAACTCTCTGTTTTGTTCTTGCAATACCTATATGATCTGCGCAATAAATGTCGTGGGCATGTCGTAAAACAAATGGTCGAAAAAAAGCTGGCACCATAATCTGCTTTTTTACAGCTGTAGAATCTTGAAAATTTCAAATCAAAATATCATTCCTCAAAGTGTACCAGTGTTTAGCATTATCATTAAAGATCACATCATCTGATTTTGGAACCTGAAAAATTGTCTTCAATGAATCATCATCATTGTGTCTCTGAATGAAAGACTCCTTATCGATAAATTCCCCCTGGAAATCTTCATCACTTTCCTCCTCCTCATAATTATTTTCATCCTAATCATTATTCTCATTATCATTATTATGCTTTTCGTCATTCACCACCTCATTAGTCTCTTTCTCATTTTGGTTGTGATGATCTAATTCAGCACGAGCCTGAGCTCTGGTTATAACAGCATTTGCACTTATCAGATGCTGTTGTTCCCATTTCCCACTATCATTCTTTATGCATTCACAAAGACCAAGAATATGTCCTAATGTTATTCCTGCGATGGGACTATTCAACAGGCACACAAGAGTTCTCCCTGTAAAGAACAGGGTATCCAAAAAATACTTCCGCAGTTGGATAGTATTCTACTGTACCACCAAATGTAATGCATTTCACCTCTCTTCCTGTATAATCTGACTGATCCACCAACGACCTGCGCACACCAATCGTAGTGCAACCTGTGTCCCTGAGAAGTGACACAAGTTGGTTGTTCACAAAACCCTTATTAAATACCAGTGAACCTGTTCCATCATATGAGGACATGACTGATAACCGATGTCCACATAAGAGTCTAGGGATTCCCTCTAGCTGAAAGAAAATGTGGGACCAAAAGATGCAGCAATAGAGAATGCAGTCAGCGACCCATAGCTTGACTGCTTGCATCAGAGTCAGCGAACCAGAGCTGACTAAGACCGTACTCCACCTCCACGTGGTGGTCCTGGAAACAGTCTGCAGCAGTGCAGTCTGGCTGAGTGAGTACGGTTCGCAATGGGAAGGCAAACCCGGTCCCTAAAAAATGCCGTGCTGAAGTCGGATGTGTCGACCGAAAGGTGCAGATATCACAGCTACGGCGTAAACAGACACGACGCAACCACCGTCCTTTTCAGGGCGAACGAGGAAGAAGAAGAAACAAACAGTTACTTTCATAACAATTTGTACTGTTGGATAAACCAACACTACCTGCATTAGCATGAGCTAAACAACTATTATTCTGAACTGGATTATTGTCACTAACATGTACAACAACATTTGAACGTTCAGTCTTCCTTGACTGTCTGAAGTTATTGTTCTGTTTAGAACCTCTGTTATAAAAAGAATTGCCATTATTTCTATACCATGACCTTTGTCCCCTGCCTGATCTGGCTTTATAACCTCCTCTGTTTTGATAATCATAGGCCTAAATGATGATTGTTGATTAAAATAGCCATCATCATAAGAGTTATAATTTCTTTGAAGTTGTTGGAATTTTTTGTTAAAATTATGTCACCCTCTATTGATGCCATAGTTATGATTTTGATTAACTCGATAGTTTTTGTCTATGCTGTTTGATTTCTGCCTAGGTGGATTATAGTTTACAGTCTTAGCAGATGCCACTGGGAAGGAATCGTTAATGTTATTCTTACTAAGGTTCCTTCCCGGATGTGCGATTTGATATTGGCGACCAAGAATTTCAAGGTTAGGTAAAGTCTCAGGTTTTATTTCCTGCAGAAATGACAAAATGTCGCCACTAATTGAAGACAAAACCTTGTCTCTCAGAATCAAATCAACCAACCCCTCAAATGATTTTTCAATCTTGGACAAATCAACCCAACTAGAAAAGTACAGTTAAATAGATGAGATAAATTCAGTAAAATACTTTGCTGAATCTGGTAATAATGACTTAAACTTCAACCTGTAGCCATTTTCATCCAATTGATACTTCTTCAGTAACAAGGTCTTTACAGCCTCATAGTCCTTTCTAGTCTGATCATCCATTGTACAGACTGCAGTAAGTGCCTCACCCACTAATATGTTCATGAGCCTACTAGACCAAGTAGCTCTATCAATTTTAAACTCTCGGCAATAGGTCTCATATCTATTTAGAAAAAATGAAATATCATCGATATTTGAGTTAAATTTTGGCAACTTGAGCTTAAAAGGGGAAGTATGGTCTTTTTTCCAGCTTCACCATTCATTACACTAACCTGTGGTTGTTGCAGTCTCAATTTCTCCAACTCAAATTCTGTAATTCTAAGCTCTTGTTGAGCTTTTATCTCAGCTTGAGCTTGTTGTGTTTTTAATTCAGCATGAGCATAGGCCAATTTTTTCTCTTTAAGAGCTATTTCATTTTGTCTCCTCCTTTCAGCTAATTCTTCTTCTCTCCTTTTTCAGCTAACTCTTCTTCTCTCATTTTTTCAGCTAATTCTCCTTCTCTCCTTTTTCAGCTAATTGCAGTTCTTCTTGTCTCATTTTCTCAGCTAATTCTTCAGCTGCCTTCTTCTCCTCTCTCTCTAAGTGTCTTTGATCTCTGAGTTCCTTTTTCTCTAGCTTCTATAATAAAAAATCTTTTAACCCTCTAATCCACAATCCTTTCCAGCTTTAATAAAAGATTCCAAAATAGCCATGATTCACAATTATTGTGCTTTCCAATAGCTAAACAATAATGCAAATATTTTTGAATATGTGAGCAATATTTTAACCAATTATTTCACCACTTCAAAATTAACCAACTGCATGTAATAATAGATATTATACTAGATGTTGAACTAGGAGCAATAAAAGAACAGAGATACAAACAAGATGACTGAATACAGTGACAAGAGCTAAAGTAAGATAATGCAAATAGTCAACCAAGGCAGAAATGTAAGAACTATAGAACAAATGAACAAAATGTAGCTCTATCACACATATGACAGGACAAGCACGTGTTTACAACATGTATGACATCTAATAAATTAGGGATAGCAAGGTTAGATCAACAATATCACAAACAATAATGTAGAACAACTAAATAAAAAATTACATGTAACTTAGCCAGAAAAACAAACTTACCAATGAACAAAACTGCACAACAAACAAACAGTGGTAATGGTAATCTCAATAGCAGCAGATTTCTCACAGCTTTGTAATTCCGGCCCCTCTATTTGAGAATATCATGAGCCAAACCTTACAGAACGCCCATGAATCTTTCTCGACCATACATAATGAGGTATTAAAAAAGAAATTCATGAGTCCCACCAACCTCCCACTATTTACAGAAACATATATGCACAGAAATACATATAACATGTAAAAAAGAACCCTGTCAAACTAGATTTATTAAGTCTCACGCTGCATGTAACAATAAATACACTCATTTGCTATGAAAAAAAGAAAACTCCTCCTGGCAGCAATTTCTGCGTCAGACGACAAACGAATCAGAAGCAGTGCAGCAAAGAGGGTTGGACTTAGATTTCCACCATTCCTCACGACCAAGCACTGCAAATACTTGTGCATATAACCTGAAACAAAGTTCACAGGTATAGCATTCACAGAGACGAAGTTCCAAAAAATCCATTCGTGCAATGCATATACAGTAGTTTATGGCGTCAACTCTACAGTCTTTAGTATCGATCTGTAACGTCTGCTAGTAGAACCATGTCCGAGACATTTTCATGCATTTTATTAAAAGTCAAACACTCACGGTATGCAGATAAAGCATCATTCCTTTCACAAATAAACTAGCCTCGCCTCACGGCGTTGTATGGGCAAACTAGTGATGGTACTTAGAAGGAATAGGTCTTGGAACAGTATAATATTCAGGAGCTCATAAACACACGTCCATCTGCCACGAAAGACACACACAGAAGACCCAGAACGATCGCTGACGTCTGCTGACAGCAACCGTAGACTTTTGCTATTAGGCCCAAAAGGCAATGACGTACTTCCTGTAACCAAGGGCACCGGTCATCAACAAGGATGTCAACTAGTCGAGCCGTATTGGTATCGACATACATGTTATGAATTTAACTCATAACAACTACCTTTTGCTTTGTTTATAACTATATGTGCGAATTGACTAGAAAATTAAAGTTTTCTTTACAAGACTATTTAAGCAGCCATGAATAATTTATAAAAACGCGTTAACTTTTGCTGCACTGACTTATATATAATATCTGATCTGCCGAGATACAAGGAATGAACCAGAGCTGGGTCACTGTTCGAAGGATGACCACCGACCGAACAAAGTGGAAGTAGTTTATTGCTGCCATACAAGACACCAGCATGTGTGATGGCCACAGACTGCGTTGAACGTCGGGGGCTAAGGATCAAAGAAAGAAAACTTAAACTTTGATTAATTAGTTTGCCGTATGGCCAGATGAACACACAGCGGAATTCTACTGATATTTATCTCCTATTTTAGCCCCTCCCCCTTTTCCTTCCTACTAAACTTATACACAGAAGCCTTTGAGAACTCTCACCAATCTTAAACATATCATACATCACTCTAATACCTAAAATAAACTCTGAGAAAACACAGAATATAAACTACCGACCAATATCGCTCTTGAACGTTGACTATAACATTTTAACCAAAGCTGTAGGGAGCCGCGCTGGTGTAATGGCTTCGGCGTTGTACTGGCGACCAGGTGTTCATGGTTCAAACCCGGGCGTCGGCGTTTGAAGAAATGTTTACGGCCGGAAATTTGACTGAATAGCCTGAACGGCTCCTGTGATAAACCCTCTGTGGATGGGAAGGAGCGAAGCTCCTGACCGGGTTGGAAGGAAAGTCCTCAGGTTCCCCAGCCTCGCAATGACATGTCATTGGGCCGAAGGGCTGAAAGCCTAAGTGCCGCTGGTTAAGAAAAAAAAAAAAAAAAAAAAAAACCAAAGCTGTAACTAAACTTAACTCATTCAAGGCGACTCTTATACACGAAGACAAGCAGTCTAGCGTCCAGGACAGACACATCAATTAGCGCACTCATTTCATGGGGGACATAATTAACTACACTCACCAGAAGAGTTGTCAGTCGTCAATCATTTCCCTTGACCAAGAAAAAAGGGTTTCGGTAAAGTATCACTGTCATACCTTCAAACAATGTTATTACATTGTAACATAGGAGAATACTAATATAGTAAATGATTTACAATTCTCTACATGAAGCCTGAGATAAAGGTCTTGGTAATTCGTACATTTACTAACACCTGTAGGTTAACACGATCTGTCAGACTAGAGAGTCCTCTCTTGCCTTTACTTTATGTTCTTGTAGTAGAACCATTATTAGAGAACCTTAGAAACAAGATAACTTGATAAAGGTCACTGTCATACAAGGGAAAGATGAACAGACGTTGCTTGACTATGAATACGACACCAGCTTTTTCCCACCAAACGATAAATGAATAGAAAACATCCTGACCACATTCCTCACTGCAGATAAATGCTTCTATGGCAAGCGTCACAAACAGCCCCTGAGAACGAAGCCCAGCTTACGGCCTTCATGTGTGGCTCAATTTGAGCCCGGCGGAACTGTTTCCACTGACGGGAGAAGGGGCGAAGGCGAGTCACTGGCGCCTTAAACCTAGAAGCTTTCAGGCAAATTGGGCTCGTGATCCTTGGTTGGTAGCGTATTTGAGAAAAGACAAAACTCTTAATTCAAACCACCGCTGCGGGAATATCCGTTTACGGGAACGGCTTCGGGAGTAATCCTTGATGATGAATCCGAAGTCTGAGTCCTTAAGGCAGTTTAATGTTGATTCGACATTATTCTGGCAACTCCTGCGACGTGGCTGGCACCAAACTATACCTGCTACTGCCATTCCTTTGGATCTACTGGCTGCGTGAAGAGGGGGAAAATGCTGCATGGGCAACAGCTTGATCTCCATGTAACTGTGATCTTGCGCAATGGAAAGGACGTTCCCATTGTCAGTTAGGACTGAAGGGGCTATGATTATTATTATTATTATTATAATTATTATTATTATTATTACTACATTCACAGACTTAAGTAAAAGTAGCGGACCTAAAAATAAACGTGCTAAAAATTAACAATAATGGGCGTAGGCAAATTGAAGAACAAACAACATCAAACTGTATGACGTAACTTTTCCGTCACATCCAAACCACACACACAGACACATGGCAGAGACCCAAAATAATTATGTGACAGAGATAAAGCGTAATGCTGATGATAAATAAAGAGAATAAGACAAAAACACGGCAACAACGTGGACAACATTGATGAAACTAAAGATAAGATGAGAGATACGGAAAGACGAAAACGTAGAAGCCGTGTAACACGAGGTAAAAGTAACACTAACTAAGCAAGTTAAATTATAGAATAAGAAAGAAAGAAAAACCAACCCAAGGAAACTAACAAAAGAATAAAATGACTCACGAAGAAAAGAAAATAACAAACAACAATAAAATAATCTAATAGAATGGCCTGATTTGATAACCAAAGCTACAAGACAAGAAAGTTCTCCATGTACCAGAAAACGACAGTCAGTATTGTATCCGTCACGTCTTATCCCACTCCGAGTTTTGAATTTTATATTTTCAGGTACCTCCCCCCTCCTTTGACAAGGACATTCAATTGTGTTTGTTTATTTTTAAAAATCATTTTAGTTATATTAGATTTGAACAATCAGCTACCGTATCTACGTGAAAATAACTTCACAGAACTGATAGGTAGATTACTTGGTCATTGTGACAGTTTAGTGACCTAAGGGAAGAAACTGAGTTAGAAGTTTCAGTAGTTAAGTCAGCCAGGTATTGTAAACACATAAAGGTTAAAGGAACAGTAAAAGTGATGCGCAGTGAGTTGTGCACAGTAGGTCCCTTTTAGAGGAATCGAAGCTCAGTCGATATATACGAGAGACGCACGCGTCATAGGGGCAGTACAGAATCGTCAGTCAGATTAAATATATAGTCATCATAAACGTTGTACACGGGTGTCTCTGATGACAACATTGTACACGGGTGTCTCTGATGACAACAGTCTACACGGGTGTCTCTGATGACAACATTGTACACGGGTGTCTTTGATGACAACTGTCTACACGGGTGTCTCTGATGACAACATTGTACACGGGGGTCTCTGATGACAACATTGTATACGGGTTCTCTGATGACAACATTGTACACGGTGGTCTCTGATGACAACATTGTACACTGTGGTCTGTGATGACAACATTGTACACGGTGGTCTGTGATGTCAACATTGTGCACGGTGGTCTGTGGTGACAACATTGTACACGGTGGTCTCTGATGACAACATTGTACACGGTGGTCTCTGATGACAACATTGTACACGGTGGTCTGTGATGACAACAATGTACACGGTGGTCTCTGATGACAACATTGTACACGGTGGTCTCTGATGACAACATTGTACACGGTGGTCTCTGATGACAGCATTGTACACGGTGGTCTGTGATGACAACATTGTACACGGGGGTCTCTGATGACAACATTGTACACGGTGGTCTCTGATGACAACATTGTACACGGTGGTCTGTGATGACAACATTGTACACGGATGTCTCTGATGACAACATTGTACACGGTTGTCTCTGATGACAACATTGTACACGGTGGTCTCTGATGACAGCATTGTACACGGGGGTCTCTGATGACAACATTGTACACGGGAGGTCTCTGATGACAACATTGTACACGGTGGTCTCTGATAACAACATTGTACACGGGGGTCTCTGATGACAACATTGTACACGGTGGTCTGTGATGACAACATTGTACACGGGGGTCTCTGATGACAACATTGTACACGGGTGTCTCAGATGACAACATTGTACACGGGAGGTCTCTGATGACATCATTCTACACGGGGGGTCTCTGATGACAGCATTGTACACGGGAGGTCTCTGATGACAACATTGTACACGGGGGTCTCTGATGACAGCATTGTAAACGGGGGTCTGTGATGGCAACATTGTACACGGAAGGTCTTTGATGACATCATTCTACACGGGGGTCTCTGATGACATCATTGTACACGGGAGGTCTCTGATGACAACATTGTACACGGGGGGGGAGGAGATCTATGGTGACATCATTGTACACGGGTGAGGAGGGGGGTGTCTCTAGTGACAACAGAAAACCAGCCGAAATGTCATCAACATCTCTCAGCTCCATGTGGAGCATAGGTCCTCAATAAAGCCATACCTTCTTGGCGTATGCATCAATTTAAATGTAGTCATCTATCCTATTCATTGCATTGAGATGTCGATGACAACTGAGTAGTTCCTCACAGACATAAAGTGCAGTCACAATTAAACTTTGTTCAATTTATTTACTAGATGTAAAAATAATCTCACGGCAGAATTCTGCCAAACAGATATCTCCTATCTCACTACCCCATACATGCCAACCCTCAGAGATGAAAAGCCTGTTTTTTAAAAAAAGTATAAAAAAAGCCTGATAAAACACGTACCAAAAGAATTAATTCATGTACAAACATTTTCAATTACAGTGAGCTGCATTATAATTGAGACATGCGACCTTTGACTTTTTAAGCAGGTCTACACTTGAAAGAAGTTTTTATTCGTGTACATATATTTTCAATCAGAATGGGCATCATTATAATTGAGACATATGCCCTTTGCCTTTTTTAAAAGTAGATCTTCACTTATTTTAAATCCCAACCAACAAGTGCCTGAGTTTTTAACGCTTCCAAACGCAAATCCTCGAACCCTTCCACAAATGCTGCTTGATTGTAGTGGTTAATTTTTTATTCACGTGATCTATCATTTCACTGAATATATATATATATATATATATATATATATATATATATATATATATATTATACATACATAATAATATATATATATATATATATATATATATATATATATATATATATATATATATTTATATAAGAGTGGCGTTCAGAAAGTAATGCACCACATCGTTTTTCTTAGCTAATAATGAAGATAGAAGCATGAAAATTTGTACACTTCAAATATGGCATGTGCCAATTGTATGCACCAAATTGCACTGCAACTGGCCAAATAATACGGCTGCCCTAAACTGTTGAAATGGACCATGTTAGAAACTTGCGTTATAAGCATCGAATTGGGAAAGAATTTCTCGTTGCAGAGAAGGAAACTGTTGTGAACATTAACAAGCGTCTATATGATGTGTATGGAAGTTTTGCAGTCGACAGGAGTACAGTCAGTTGCTGGGTTCAGAGAATCAAAGAATCAGGAAGTGGAGATACGGAGCTGCTTGATCGGCCGCGCTGTGGACGTCCTGCCACAGCCACCAACACAGAAATGTTGAAATGCGCTGAGGGCATTATTCTTACTGATAGGCGAATCACTACTCAACAATTGGCCTTACAGCTGTCAGTCAGCATTGGTAGTGCAAATGCAGTTATAAAAACTCTCGGATTTTCTAAGGTTTGCGCAAGATGGGTTCCTCGAAGTCTCACAAATGACCACCGATTGCAAAGGAAAGCAATTTCTTCTGAATTGTTGGAGCGTTTCAATGCTGATGGAGAGAACTTTTTGGCTAAGATCGCTACAGGTGACGAAACCTGGGCACATCATTATGGACCTGAGACAAAAAGACAGTCAATGGAGTGGCACCATCCGCAATCACCACGAAGAAAGAAAGTCAAGACAATTCCTTCAGCTGGAAAGGTCATGATCACTGTCTTTTGGGACATTAAAGGTGTGATTCTTGTGGACGTTATGCCAAGAGGAGAGACAATCAATTCCCAAGCTTGCATTAAGACATTGAAAAAACTCAATCAACGTTTTCGCAGAGTTCGGCCGCACAAGAATCCAGCAGACCTGCTTCTCCTTCACGACAATGCGCGACCTCACACAAGTCTGGCAACACGGGAAGCAATCACCGAAATGGGTTGGACTGTACTACCCCATCCACCCTATAGTTCCGATTTGGCACCCTCTGAATTTCATCTATTTGGTCCACTTAAAGATGCACTTCGTGGGACAAGGTTTGAAGATGATGAAGGAGTGATTCATGCAGCGAAGAAATGGCTACATGATCAAGACAAAATCTGGTACAGGCTAGGAATACATGCACTTGTTTCGCGCTGGCATAAAGCCAAACAAGTTGATGGGGATTATGTTGAATAATACCAATGTTTACATGACATATCCATGTATATTGTGTATAAATTTCATGCTTTTTGAATAAACAACTCCTGAGAAAAACGATGTGGGGCATTACTTTCTGAACGCCCCTCGTATATATGTATATACGTAGAAACATGGACGATGAATAAGCATTTGGAAGAAGGAATTGAGGCTCTTGAAATGTGGATATGTAGAAGAATGGGGGGTATCTCATGGAAAGAGAAGAACACAAAAAAGGAGGTCCTAGAAAATCTAGGTATGAAAAGATAACTAATGAGGTAGATGAAAGTTCGGCAGCTAAAATACTTTGGCCACATAAAAAGGCATAACACCTTGCAGAAGACCATACTAGAAGGGAGAGGTGAAGGCAAACGTGCAAGGGTAAGACAGCGCTATAAGTGGGAAGATAACAGCAAGAGATGGACGGGAAAGAGTCTATCAGAGTGCACCACCAAGACAAGAGATAGACAGGAAAGAGTCTATCAGAGTGCACCACCAAGACAAGAGACAAAAGACGCTGGAGATCCATTACAGCCAACCTTCGTTGTGTTGATGGCAGCTGATGATGATGATGATGATATATATATATATATATATATATATATATATATATATATATATATATATATATATATATATATATATATATATATATATATTGGCAAAAATCATGTATAGAAAGTATGTACAGCTGTTCCAATCTGAAAACTAATAAATTATACAAAAAGTATATACATATGTACAAATCTGAAAAGAAAAAAAGTACAGAAAGTATATACAGATGACAAATCTACAAAATCTATGTATACAATACAGAAAGTATGTACAGCTGTACAAATCTGAAAACCAAAAAAATGTACAGAAAGTATATACAGATGTACAAATCTGAAAACAAAAAATGTACAGAAAGTATATACAGATGTACAAATCTGAAAACAATAAATGTACAGAAAGTATGTACAGCTGTGCAAATCTGAAAACAAAAAACATGTACAGAAAGTATGTACAGCTGTACAAATCTGAAAACAAAGCTGTATTAAATACGGGTAACCTGTAATATGTAAAAGCCGTTTAAAGAAAATAACAATCAACACATCAGCTTTTGCGAATACCAAGTTAAATATAGCATACATCACTATCACACCTAACACAAACTCTGATCAAACACTACTTCAAAAACTCTAAACGTATAAAATACAATTTTAATAAAAGATCTAACCAACAAACCCAAACCATTCATGGCGATCCTCATTCACAAAGACTATCAATGTAGCGTCTTACACAGAGACATCCATCAGCACACACATTTTATACGAGATATAATTAACTACACACACCAGAAGGGTTGCCAGTCGTCAGTTCTTTCCCTTGACGAAAGAAAACTTTTCACAGAATATAGCACTCATACCTTCACAAAAAGGTTGATAGAAAATCACACTCATACCTTCACAAAACGTTTGATAGAATATCACACTCATACCTTCACAAAACGTTTGATAGTATATCTCACTCATACCTTCACAAAACGTTTGATAGAATATCACACTCATACCTTCACAAAACGTTTGATAGAATATCACACTCATACCTTCACAAAATGTTTGATAGAATATCACACTCATACCTTCACAAAACTTGTGATAGAATATCACACTCATACCTTCACAAAACGTTTGATAGAATATCCCACTCATACCTTCACCAAACGTTTGTTAGAATATCACACTCATACCTTCACAAAACGTTTGATAGAATATCACACTCATACCTTCACAAAACATTTGATAGAATATCACACTCATACCTTCACAAAATTTTTGATAGAATATCACACTCATACCTTCACAAAACGTTTGATAAAATATCAAACTCATACCTTTACAAAACGTTTGTTAGAATATCACACTCATACTATGACCGTATTGCCTCTCCTGCTTTACAGTAGTGGTCCAACAGCGGCCAAAATTCAAGAGTATTTAGTAAAGGTTTCAAAGGTATCTACCTTCGCACAAGATTATTCTTAGCATAGAAGTAGATAGAAGGGTAATGACACTTCTATTACAAAGGGAGTCTTCACAAGATATTCAGATAAGCGAAAACAATGCTGTTTTGGCTGATCACGTTAATTCTATAATCTGCTGACAACTTTTGTGAAGGAATTAAGCCCTTATTAATTTCAACTCGTTCAAGCCCCCACCCCTGATTTACTCAGTGGAATTCTTACTATTCTGGTAAAGCTCTATTTAGAGTGTGTGTAGTAAATTGACTGAGACAAACATGCAGTAACTTTAAAATAATTAAATCGAAGTTTAATATGTATAATTATAAATAACAAAATTTAATAATCAATTAAGTTTTAACAATTCGAAAATAATTTGAATAGTTTAAAAGAAAAGTTTTCTCATTGATTTATATTAGAGATGATGGGGAAAAGTTCACTTTGGGAGCGTATCATTTTCACTTAGCTGCCAATAGTAGTTTCTGCATCCGCTGATGGGTTCTGTGTACACTGCTCTCACTCGCAGCTGGACAATATTAAAGGCGCTGCACGTTCCTAGAACGTCAAGGAGTAACTGCCAAGCTGGTCCTGCGTCTGTCTATAAGACACTCTTATGATGGCATCTCGCACAACGTAAGTTCACTTTTACCTTCACTTGGTTCCAGAGATAGTACTTTCTGCTAGTACCACCAATAACTATGGTAAAGAATAGAAACGAAAAGCGCTTCTGAGTATTGCGATTTCAAACACATGGTTATGGGTCTCTATCTTCCCATTCCACCATCAAATTTATCTCAGAATTTACTCTCGATGAGAATTAAATTTAATCCCACGGAATAAACTTTCTTTATATTTAAATTGAGTAGCTTTAGCTTTACATTGCATTTAAATGAAAAGGTTAATAATACAGATAGAGTATGTTTACATTTACGTCTCCACTGATTGAAAAGTGTTCACAATATAAATTGAATATGTTTTCATTTATGTTTACACTGATTTGAAAAGTTTGAAACTTCCATTAATTTAAAATGCATATTTTTACATAGACATTTACACTGGTTTAAAACTTGAAAACTTACATTAATTTTAAAGTGAATACGTTTATATGGAAAATTACACTGCTTTGAACTGTAAGTATTTATACTTAAAATGTACATCATTTCTTTTATCTTTCACTTCCTGCTCCGTAATGAGCTTGGGACTACTTTCTGCTTTTAGTTCTAAATACGAAACTAGCAATAAAGCAATCACCAGCCCGTGCAGTGGTGGTTCATGAATCATCATTCTATACGCTGAGGTTGCCAGCCTCAAATTACTGTGACATCCACGAGCGGTTTTCACATAATAAATTTCGCATGGCAATATACATATTTATGTTTGTTCACATGTTAATAATGAAATATAGAATGTAAAATGACAACTTACCCTAATCCTGGCTCACAGACCTTTGGCTCAGATGAATAAAAGAGACTTGAATCGGCCTCTTACACGCGTCTGGGGGGTTGTTAATTTAATACGTTCCCTGTCTGACGTCGTGTGTGGTCCTTCAGTTTCCTCAGTCCCGGTTTCCTTATTTAATATGAAAGAGATTTACTGGGCTATGAAAGTCCGTCCAAATTCTCCAATAAAAGGTGTCGATATGTTAAGAAGGAATTCGGAATTCTAGACTTCATTCTAGCAAAGTATGGTATCTTGGCAAGCGATCTTTTCATTGGATCAACACTGAAACGTGTCAGGTTATATTCCCGGTCTCCCTCGCATTTTTTTGTTATGGAGCTTGGTGAATTTTACCAACCTGCCTTGTCACATTGTTAGCACATTTATAATCTTGGCAGTAACTTCTTTCAATGTTGCAATTGACTGGGTGTGTGATGGGGTAGACACTCACACCCCAAGGCAAGTACATAAAAGTCATAGATGGTTGTAAACGCCTGGTGACATTTAATGACGATTTATTAAGTCACGGCACAATCACGTTTACATCAATGTACAGTTTGAATTACAACACGAACCCTTTGGCATTAATATAAAGTTCACAGTGAAAAGTACGAACTATCCCCAGTGCTCAACAGACTGCACACTCGGCAGTTAACAATAATGTCAGCGCTATAAATAACAGCTTCTTAACAGCTTCATAAATCTCCACACTGCAGTTAATCACACATGGCCTGTCCTAATCCTGGACTTATAATAGCTTCATAACAGCTTCACAAATCTCCACACTGCAGTTAATCAAATATGGCCTGTCTTAATCCTGGACTTATAATAGCTTCATAACAGCTTCACAAATCTCCACACTGCAGTTAATCACATATGGCCTGTCCTAATCCTGGACTTATAATAGCTTCATAACAGCTTCACGAATCTCCACACTGCAGTTAATATATAATATGGCCTTAGTACTCAAAACACTGCCTACACTGCAGTGTACAAATAACTCATAATATCATCACGTGAAATATTGGTATTAGTACTCAAAATACTGCCTACACTGCAATATCAATAAACTCTACCTCCGCGGGTAATAATGGCCTCTTAAATCATATCTTCACAAAAATATCCTCTACTAGGGAATACTGGCCTGTACATATCACATATCCACATACCCAAAAACACAGCGAAAACCATCGCTAGACATATTCATCGCTCTGCGCAGGCATACACATCGAAAAATCAGCAGGGCTCGAACCGCTCGGACAACGCCCAAACACAGACTGTTCATATCTGCAGCATAGCCGCGAGCTAAAAACAGCTCACTACAACTCACGGATAAATTCCTCACAGGCGGGGCTCAACGCCGTGAGTAGCGGTCATACCTCTGTTCTTGATATACATATTCTATCCAGCATCATAGTTAAACAAGCGCAACTCAAAATCTAACTTGTCTAAAAATGCATATACAGGATTACTGCCCTTTTGACTTAACAATTATCTCTACCTCTCCTTGCAAATGTGAGCTGTTTATCATCCACAAGGAGTGTCAGATAACAGACAAGACACAATATACTGAGAGTAGTGAAAGGGTACTTGAAAATATAAACTAGCTGCTACATAGGAAGAAAGACAGAAAGTGCGACAATCGAAAGCACGCAATAAAATCAGTACAACAAGTGCACCGATTACTGCCAGAGTCAAACAGAGATCGAGAGGGGCACCCCATTCTGTCACTCATACCTTCACAAAACTTTTGATAGAATATCACACTCATACCTTCACAAAACGTTTGATAGAATATCACACGTATACCCTCACAAAAGTTGTGATAGAATATCACACTCATACCTTAACACAAATGTATTACATTATAACAAAGGTGAATGACCGTCTGACAGGCAACGTGGTTAGAGTACTTTCCTCTCGTGGCGTAGTTACCAGGATATGAAGGATCGAAATCTGGTAGCATCACATTCCAATCAACCCAGATATAAATGGGTACCTGATTCTACTAGTGAGTTAGAAAGGACACAAGTAGCTAGAAAGGGAACTGGTCAACCACCGTCATAAAATAAAACTCAACCTAGTAAGACAATGTGTGTAACACGTCATTCCCCTACTACAGATCTGGTATGGGAGTAACTCCACCGTATCTTTTTAACATAGGTGAGCATTTTAGGACATGCAATACAATTCTCTACATCAAGCCTGAGAGTAAGGTCTTGGTAAATCATATATTTATTTACACCTTCAGGCTAACATGATCTGTCAGGTAGGTGTGTCCACTCTTTCCTTAAGTTGATGTTCTTGCACTAGAATCATTTATAATAAAGTTGTCTTATTCTTTAGTCGTCTTTTACCTTTCTTCGTCATTCTCATTATCTTCTTCCCCGTCTTTGCTCTGTCAACATTTTTTAACGTGATCGTTCAAAATCACACCTTGTATTTAATTTTTAATTTAATCTTTCCTTTCTTGGCAATTTGACGAAATGTTGTCATTCAGAACATCTTGCTTCGTTAGACGCTATTGTGAACGGTTGGGTACTGTCATACTGGCTATGCGAGAGTTCGATTGATAACGTAAACCTCTAATTAAACAAGCGACTGTTGACAGTCAAAGTACCTTCGGCACCAAGCCACAAAGATTGTCTACCTATCTTTTTCAGTGATTGTTTGGCCTGCCGTCGCAAGCCGATGCGAGAAACATGGGACCTGCTAGGAAGGAACGGATAGTTGGATGATAGGCGTAGCGTGAAGAGAGATTTAAGAATTGTTACAGATTAGCATGTAGACAATATAACTTGAGGCTCAAAAGAATCCTTTACGTTCTCACACAATCGCGGTGCACAAATGGAAGTCCCAGAGCATTAATCTCATTTCATTCCAGTGTAAAATTAATTCTATAGTCCGTTCGGAAATTCGTGCCCACAGAAAGCGTCAATTTTTTCCAAAACTGTTTGTTGTATGGACATGAATTTTTGCATGCAGTCTTAGATTTTCCATGCAGTTATTAATATATTTTTTGCCCTTACAAAACTCATGTCATGTTCGAATTTTCTTCTTTACGTTATATAAAAAAAACTCTTACTGTTGTGTGGGTTAATTTTTAGTAGTTTTACAGAAAAGTTACAAGATCCGTTCAAAAATATATTTTTTTGGGTTTGAATTAGTTACTCGCGACTGTGTACAATAGGTGCGCACTCGTGCGGACATGTAGTCACTACACTAATTCAAACACAAAAAAAATATTTTTGAACGGATCTTGTAACTTTCCTGTAAAACTAAGAAAAATTAACCCAGACAACGGTAAGAGTTTTTTATATAACGTAAAGACGAAAATTCGAACATGACATGAGTTTTGTAAGGGCAAAAAATATATTAATAACTGCATGGAAAATCTAAGACTGCATGCAAAAATTCATGTCCATACAACAAACAGTTTTGGAGAAAATTGACGCTTTCTGTGGGCACGAATTTCCGAACGAACTATAAATGTGTTTTTAAGGAGTTCGCACGGGAGAAAAGGGTGCCGCAGAAATGTGAAATTGCACATTAAGTGTTTCGCGCCTTTCTAGAAAGAATCTAGAAAACCTACATCCGGATAGCATAATTCGCAAGATTGGACATCATAACCTTCCTAAGTTACATAACAGAAATCCACGCCTGTGTTTATACACGTCGGTGGCGCCAGCATTTTATTCATTTTTGTATTGCGTTCACTTACTCGCAAGTTGAATGGTGATTATATCAAGTTTAATTTATTCAAAAGCTTGTTGCTTAAACCAGATTTGGTTACTCAACACGTTAGGTCATGAAGTGAATTCAATTACCAAAACGTGTATTGTACGACGTAAATTTATTCAAATGACTGCATCGCCAAGTTCGTTAGCCTCCCCTTTTGACGTCAAATAAAATAAATAAATAAATACAAATTATCTTGGACTCAGTTTTACAAATGAACGATGCGCTAGAAATACGAGACTTTTCGGGTATATCCTTCGTCAACGACGAATACAAATTGAAAAACATAGATGAGAAACATAGATAGAGTGAGAGAAGAAAAACTAAAGATACTGAAAACAAGTGAAACAATTATATGAACAAAAAATGAGCTACACAGAAAGATGAAAAGCAAGAAGATGGGTAACCGGGGAAAAGTAATACTAGACAAACAAATAAAAGTATAGAACAAGACATAATTAAATATCAACACAAAGAAACTGCTAAGCAATAAAAATTCAACAAAATAAAAAGAAGTTACAAAATAATAGAATGCCTGACTCAATAACCAAAGCTGCTAGTCAAGTTGGTATCAGATCTACCTCCTACTGCCCCCACTCTCTCAGTTTGGATGATACATTATCACTTTTCTCTCAGTGGTTTTTGTTTTCTCATTTGTCTTTGACATACTTGCTTGTTTTGAACTGTCGTGAACACTTAAGACCTCTACACCTGACGGTAGAAGAGGAACGACTAAGTAAGTGAACACTTAAGACATCTACGCCTGACGATAGAAGAGGAACGACTAAGTAAGTAAGTAAGTGAACACTTAAGACCTCTACACCTGACGGTAGAATAGGAACGACTAAGTAAGTGAACACTAAGACCTCTACACCTGACGGTAGAAGAGGAACGACTAAGTAAGTCAACACTTAAGACCTCTACACCTGACGGTAGAAGAGGAACGACTAAGTAAGTCAACACTTAAGTATATCGTCATCGTAAACATTGTACTTGTGGTTCTAATGAGAGAAAAAAAGAATAGGTCTACTTCATCCTCAGGCATGTCGTACCAGGTGACTAATGAGGTTGGGCATGGGGCTAGCAACCTCATCATGTAGAACAAATAGCCACACAAACCACCTCTGTAAGAGTATGTGACTACTTGATTCAGGCTGCCTGTAAGGGGACTAGCCACAGTGGTGGTCCGGTGACACATAAGGTGTGAGGTTGTACACAGATTTGGATTATTATGTTCAGTTGTACTAACGAGTTTTCTAGCAAGTCTCTGATAGTAACAGTAGGTTCATAAAATTTTCTTCGTATGTGTGGATTCTGACTTAATCAAATATTACATTGATCGAATATACTACTAGTAACGAAGATGGGATATCGTCACCTAATAATAATAATAATAATAGCCCCCTTCAGTCATAACTGATTATGGGAATGCGCCCCTGAGGTGGCAGCCCTCAGCTGCTTATTTTCCTGGTGCTCCTTTCGACGTTTTCTCCTCACCTCTGCTTCTTGCGTGAGCCTCTTTTCGCCCAATCTGAGGTGGTGCCGTAAATAGCATCTCCACTTAGTGCGATCGGCATCTTCATCCTCCCATGTTGCTGGATCAATGTCCAGTGCCCTCATATCTCTCTTGCACACATCTTTGAACCTCAGCTGTGGTCGCCCAACTGTTCTCTTGTCATCTGCTAATTGTCCGTAGAAGATATCTTTTGGGATGCGACCATCTTCCATGCGGCGAACATGGCCAAGCCAGCGAAGTCTGCGCTGTCTAAGCAGCGTATACATGCTTTGAAGGCCAGCACGTGACAACACCTCGACATTTGTCACTTTATCTTTCCACGAGATGCCGAGGAGGCGGCGTAGACACCGCAAATGGAAGGTATTGAGCCTTCTTTCTTGCTTAGCATAGGTCGTCCAGGTCTCGCTGCCATATAGGAGTGTGCTGGTGACACAGGCATTATATACCACAGCTTTGGTCTTCATTGTGAGTTTAGAGTTTCCCCAAACACGCGATGTGAGGCGGGCAAAGGTAGCTGCAGCTTTGCCAATGCGGCTGTCGATTTCTGTATCCAGTGAGAGTTTGTCATTGATGGTAGACCCTAGGTTTGTGAAGTGGTGCACCACTGCCAATTCATAGTTATCGATAGTGATAACTGGTGCAGCAACCACATCCTGACTCAGCACATTCGTTTTCTTTAGACTTATTGTGAGGCCAAAGTCCATGCATGCTTTAGTGAAGCGATTCATCAAGCTCTGAAGCTCCTGTTGGCTTTGAGTGACGACTGCAGCATCATCAGCGAACAACAAGTCTCTTATAGTGACCCTTCTGATTTTTGTTTTTGCCTTCAGCCTTGAAAGATTAAACAGATGGCCATCTGATCTAGTGTGAAGGCATATTCCTTCAGTTGCATTTTTGAATGCATGTTTCAAGAGTAAGGCAAAGAAGATTCAGAAGAGGGTCGGAGCCAGAACACAGCCTTGTTTAACGCCACTTCGTATATCAAAGGGCTGTGACGTGCTTCCAGCATCGTCACCTACGCATTAAAAAAAAATTATAAGTTCACTTCAGTTCCAACTTATTTATTTTTTTAATTTATTTTCTCAAACCAGCGGCACTCGAGCTTTCCAGCCCTTTTGGCCCAATGACATGTCATTGCGAGGCTGGGGAGCTAGTGGACTGTCCTTCCAACCCGGTCAGGAGCTTTACTTCTTCCCATCCACAGAGGGTTTATCTGCAGGAGCCGTTTAGGTTATTCAGTCAAATTCCCGGTCGATGACACTCCTACAAATGTCGGCACCCGGGCTTGAACCTCGAAAACCTGGTCGTTAGCACAACGTCTTAACCATTACACCAGCGCGGCTCCACGTTCCAACTTGTTAATCATAACGGGAACAGTTGTTACTTAATGTCACATCACAGAAGTACTTTTAGACACATTCATAGATGCCTGAGAGATAAGAAATGAGATAGTCATATATGGGAAACAACTCGTGAATTAGGAATGACTTACGGATGAATATAAAGGGGAAGTATTTTTTTTAGTTGCAAGGGGCACAACTTAATTATAGAAAAGATTATTATATTTAAATTCTCAATTTTCTTTGCTTATATATAAATCAAAATTTTTTTGCAAGTTTCTGTTGCACATTTTACGTACAAATGACGTTTAATAAAAAATGTAGCAAATTTGCATTTTCTTTTTTTTTTCTTTACAAAATTTAATCATAATAAAAGTTATTTACCTAGACTTTCTTGACAGCTATTAGTTATTGGTAGAAACAAAACTTTAATGATGTAATAAATCCTATTGGTAGAGGGTGCAATATATTTTCGATGACATATTGAGTATTTCCTATGAGATACATAGTACCGCAAAAACTAAACTTTATGAAAATACATTAGCATATGGGCAGATTAAACTCACTGCAGAACTCTACAAACACCTATTTCTTATCTTAGGTCCCCCTTTATTAAGAGTATACAAGGAAGCCTTGGAGAAAAAAAGAACTCCCACAAAGCTTAAACAATTCATGTATCACTATATGGGACCTAAGGCGCGTCAAAAGTGAGGAATGCAGTTAGCGACCCATAGCTAGAATTCTTGCTTCAAGGTCAGCGAATCAGAGCTGACCAAGACCCTACTCCACCTCCAAGTGGTGATCCTGGAAACAAGCTACATCACTGCAGTCTGGCTGAATGAGTAGGGATCAAAGAGAGAAGGTTAACCCGGTCCCAAAAATGCTGTGCTGAAGTCGGATGTGTCGGCCGAAAGGCTCAAATATCGCAGCATGCTGTAAACGGACACAACGCAACCAACGTCCTTTTCAGGACGAACAAAGAAGAAACAAAATTTATCACTATAACAGGATTTTTCAGTTGGGTTCCGCGGAACCCTTGGGAACACGCGAGAAGTCACTAGGGGTTACGCGAGAAATTGTGATTGAACAAAAATATAAACGTCGTACTTCAATGAACTTTGTGCACCTAGCGATGTTGTCGCTCGCAATGGTGGGCAGTGACCGAGCAGCCTCGTGTGGCAGTGCGCTAAAGCACCGTGTTCATTCGTGTACATGCCACATTTCGTTATCATCTTGTATAGAAGACATTTGTGATCAGACTTTTAGGCCTATTTGGATGAGGTGTTAACGCAAAAAATTGTCTGCAATTTAAAATTCAAAAAAAAACGAAATAGTCAAGGTTCTTCTACAGACTTACATTAGAGTTGATATCGCTGGTGTGGAGGTTCTTCTACAGACTTAAATTAGAGTTGATATCGCTGGTGTGGAGGTTCTTCTACAGACTTACATTAGAGTTGATATCGCTGGTGTGGAGGTTCTTCTACAGACTTACATTAGAGTTGATATCGCTGGTGCGGAGGTTCTTCTACAGACTTACATTAGAGTTGATATCGCTGGTGTGGAGGTTCTTCTACAGACTTACATTAGAGTTGATATCGCTGGTGTGGAGGTTCTTCTACAGACTTACATTAGAGTTGATATCGCTGGTGTGGAGGTTCTTCTACAGACTTACATTAGAGTTGATATCGCTGGTGTGGAGGTTCTTCTACAGACTTACATTAGAGTTGATATCGCTGGTGTGGAGGTTCTTCTACAGACTTATATTAGAGTTGATATCGCTGGTGTGGAGGTTCTTCTACAGACTTACATTAGAGTTGATATCGCTGGTGTGGAGGTTTCTTCTACAGACTTACATTAGAGTTGATATCGCTGGTGTGGAGGTTCTTCTACAGACTTACATTAGAGTTGATATCGCTGGTGTGGAGGTTCTTCTACAGACTTACATTAGAGTTGATATCGCTGGTGTGGAGGTTCTTCTACAGACTTACATTAGAGTTGATATCGCTGGTGTGGAGGTTCTTCTACAGACTTACATTAGAGTTGATATCGCTGGTGTGGAGGTTCTTCTACAGACTTACATTAGAGTTGATATCGCTGGTGTGGAGGTTCTTCTACAGACTTACATTAGAGTTGATATCGCTGGTGTGGAGGTTCTTCTACAGACTTACATTAGAGTTGATATCGCTGGTGTGGAGGTTCTTCTACAGACTTACATTAGAGTTGATATCGCTGGTGTGGAGGTTCTTCTACAGACTTACATTAGAGTTGATATCGCTGGTGTGGAGGTTCTTCTACAGACTTACATTAGAGTTGATATCGCTGGTGTGGAGGTTCTTCTACAGACTTACATTAGAGTTGATATCGCTGGTGTGGAGGTTCTTCTACAGACTTACATTAGAGTTGATATCGCTGGTGTGGAGGTTCTTCTACAGACTTACATTAGAGTTGATATCGCTGGTGTGGAGGTTCTTCTACAGACTTACATTAGAGTTGATATCGCTGGTGTGGAGGGGCAAACGCACACACAAACAAACAAAAGTAGACTAGTGAATTGGCCAAAATAAAAATGATCCACAGAAAAAAATTATTCTCTACTCAAAAGAACACTGACAGTTGTTATTGAATTATTATATTAAAACTGACTAATCACTTAGGCATCATTCCCAGATGTATGAGAGATGTCAGTGAAGATGGATAAGTATGGGAAATAACTCGTCAACTAGAAATCACGATCCCAAGTACACTTAAGGGAAGTAATTTTTTTTTTTTATGTACAAGGGGAAACAACATTATTAAAAAAAAGTTTCTAATTTCTTAAAATTTATTATTAAACAAAATTATTTTGCAAACAGTTCCTTGACAGTACTTTTGCACGCCACTCTTATAATTTGTTCACTACCTTTTGCTTTGTTTGTAACTATATGTGCCAATTTACTAAACTATTTAAGAAAAAACAATAATTATAATATATTTAGTTTGATTTTATTGTCACATGATCTCTAGTTTGAATTAATGTTGTTATTTTATTTCAAAGTGTTGAACAATATATAATGTAAAAATCACGTTTTGTTATAATATAACTATAAAGTAGTGTCCCATTCATAATTGTCGGTTGTAAATGTTTTGTTGTCATTATTTAATACCCATCTCATCAGTAGAACACATTTTACCAATCCTTGACAATCTATCAGAACTAATTTTCCAACCTGATACACATGCAGTGGTCTCAGATAATTCAGGAATAGCCGTGATAGAGATAGAGACCTGGAACAGGTCGTCTATTCTTCGTTCTCTTTGTCCATCGCTTTCTCTAAGTGTTGTTACACAGTTTCTGTGATTGATTTCGTATTCACGTCACCAGCATAAACTTTTATTAAGAGAAATTTCTTCCATTCATCTATAAAACAGTACACAAACCAATAGATAAAGTATCCGGCTGGATACACGAGTGGGGAGATAATCTAAACGTTAAAAACCAGTAGGAATGATCTTCAGTAGAGGGCGTGTAATTAAAAAAAAATATAATCGAAATTAACATTAATGAGCAAACAGTATGTGCAGCAGATACAACTAGATTTCTGGGTACGATACTAGACAAGCAACTAAACTGAAGCAGATACATAGACATATTAGTAGAAAACAGTAGGAGACTTATTAAAATGCTAAAATATATGAAAGAAAGTGGTTAAAGAGCCTGCAATAAGACAATGATTACCTTCTATAAATCATTTATTATGGGTAAAGTTGACTATGCCAGTGTGTTCTATGCATCAGCCGCTCTGAGCAATAAGAAAATCTAGACAGTCCTAAAAACAGGTACTGTCAACAATAGCAGGTGCTTCAAAGAGAACATCAGTAGAGGCGTTAGACGTAGAGCTAGGCATTATACACCTGCAGCTAAGGAGAAAAGAGCTAAGATTCAACTACTTGGCAAAAGTGGCAAAAGATCCAACACTCCCTGCACACAAAAACTTTGATAGGGGTAACCAATTCATAGGCCACATTCCATTAGAATATAATAGATACCCGTCATGGTGGAAAACAATGGGAGAAGTGGATCATCATCCAAAACTATTTAACATGACAAATAATAGTGTTCAGTAAAAAGCAAAGATCCCACCATGGTAACTAAAAGTGCCAGAAACTGACTCCCACTTAACAAAGGTCATAAGCAAATCTAAAGACATAATCTCAACAAAAAGGAAAACACTAGCATATATACGTAGAACAGTATATACATAATAGCCTTACTATATATACGTAGAACAGTATATACATAATAGCCTTACTATATATACAGATTGGTCAAAAGATGAAGAAGAACAATTAGGAGCAGGAATAGTAATACCACAATTGAAAATTTATAATAGATATAAAGTAACAGGTAATACATGCTGATATGAGTAAATATCATATCATGTTTTGTATTCGATCACTTCCTGATATATATTGTTTACACACGGTATCCAGTGGTTGCAGGAAGTGACGTCTTGACTCCTGCTTTGAATTGACAGCAGACGTCAGTTTTGATTTGGGACAAGCTAGCGTCTCTAACCGGAGTCTGCTTGTGTCGTTTGTCCAGTATGCATGGAACGTGTCCAGTAGGACCTAATTCTAGAATGTGTTAATTGCCTTTGGGCATCTTTATATTGCACCTGCAAGATCGATTACCATCACTGCCTTATGCATTCATTAATTGTATAATGTCAGATTAGTCTTAGCAGTGTGTATGGAATTCTTGGGCACGTAAGTTGACTGTTCCATTAAAACTGAGAGTATCAGAATCAAGGACAGTAGAGACATGTGCTAGTAAAAGCTACGATGCCATAACATACTCAAGTGGAGTAATGTGTTAATAAATATTTGTGAATCGTGCCAAGAAGTTAGGCCTTGTTACTGAGTACCTGAGGTGCGGGCCAGGGAGATTGTGTGTGACTGGCCATATCTAATACTTATATTATAATTCCTCAAAGGGAATATGCAAGGAGAACCCTGGAGGGTATTCAGCAGGCCACTGTAATAAGGAGTGTCAAGCCTTTAGTCTAATGCACTCTTACCACAGGACGTCGGGAGGACAGTTCCTGAAATAATAAATATTCTCTTAAAATTACCCGTAACAGTTTCTGGGGGCCAAGCCATTGGATGCCTTACAAGCCTAAGAGCGCCTAACGAATCGAGGACTATTTTTTTCAAAATGGCGGCACGCATCGTCTGCCAAATGTTTTTATGAATGGAAGGGATTTCCATCATCATGAATGTGCCTCAAGTTGTCACTAAGTTATAAAAGTGACCTATTATTACATAGAAGTCATAGGAACTGACTATCTTCATTCAAGAAGCAAGTATTTTATCAAAAATCATGGACCATATCGATGTCCTTCAATGTCAGCATGAAGCAATTCTAAGCCTAACCAGATACTAGGCTACTATCATCACTACATCCCTTGCTTGTCAAAGTCTCAAGAGGGATTGTTTTCTTGGCAACAGATAAGTCTGTTTATTGTTACATACAGCTTGGCTGTGAATACAATCTGTTTGCCTGATTTCTGACTTCACCATATATGTTTTCATTACGTGTTTTTATTTTTGTAACTAGCGGGCTGGATGGAGGGACTTGGTTTGTGATCATTCAATACCGCGAAAGCTAGGTCGAATGAGCAAATCAAGCGTTCTATAGGGCAGTATCTGTGTGATTCAGATAGAGGACCCAGCATACTCTGCTGGTTGTATAAAAGTTTGCCTCTATTGAATTTAACAGATCCATTTTTGTTAGCTGTGTAGTCATGTTTATCTATTGTTTGTTCTCATTAGTACTGTCATTGTTATATTTTATTTAGTTCGTTGCATTATTGTTTGTAATATTGTCTAGCCTCATCTTATTATCATTCATTTCTTAGATGTCATAATTGTTGTGATATGCGTCTTGTCTTGTCTATTTGTAATAGAGCATTAGTTTAAATTAATTCATGTATATTTTATAGTTATTCCTTTGTTTTCCCATTTGTATTTCCTTTAGTTGCTCTAACCCTGTCTTGCTGCTCTTACTTGTTGTGGTTCTATTTTTTTCATTACTCCATATTGTTTAGCTGAATACATCTACTATTGCAATTATAAATTGATCTGAGATTGGTGGAGTGAATATTGAATATAGCTGACATATTCATATACATAAAAGTTAAAATATTGTGTATTATTGATAAACACAAGAATAAGCAACCATGACTTCATTAAAAGATTTATTGAAGATTGGGAAGGAACTTAATTTGGAAGGTCCAGCTTTGCAAGCTTATATTGATAAAGAAGTAAACAGACAAGAAGAACTTCGCAAGGAAGAATTGGCTGAAAAAAGAAGACAAGAGGAACTGCACAAACAAGAAAAAGAAAGTGAATTGAAGGAAAAAAGCAGATAAGAAGAGTTGGCTCTTGAAAGAGAAAAATTAGCCTATGCCAGATCTCAAGAAGAGAGTAAATCTCAACAAGCTATAAGATTAGCTGAGATTGAACTGGAAAAATTAAAATTACAACAACCACTGTTGCATCCTGGGATAGGTGAAGATAAAAATAAAGATCATACTACTGCCATAAGGATTAATTTGCCAAAATTTAATGCATCCATCGATGACATTTCATGCTTCCTAAATAGATTCGAAACTTATTGTGAAGAATATAAGATTGACAAATCTACATGGACATCTAGACTTATGAATTTATTGGTTGGTGAACAATTAACTGTAGTCTCCACTTTGGATGACCAGACTAGAAAGGATTATGAAGCTGTTAAGTTGATTTTATTGCAGAGGTATCAATTAGATGATGAGAGCTATCGTCAGAAATTTCGGTCTTTGTACCCTGATTCTGGAAAAGATTTCACTGAATTCATTTCAGCTATTAAACTGAATTTTTCTAGATGGATTGAACTATCCAAAACTGAAAAAACTTTTGAGGGTTTGTCAGATTTGATTCTAAGAGACAAGGTTTTGTCATCTATTAGTTCTGATTTTCTTGCGTTCCTGCAGGAAAGAAAACCAGAGAACCTGACTAAATTACAAACCCTAGGACGTCAATATCAAGTTGCACATCCTAATAGAGTATTGAGCAAAAACAATGTAAGGGACTCATTACCAGCTGCATCGGCCAGGTCATTCCAAGACAATGCACCTAGGTATAGATCAAACAGCATAGATAGGAATCAAAGATTTAAACCATCACATAATTACAGTCAAAATAGAGGTAGATACAATTTTAATAAATACCAACATCAAAGACATTGGAATTCATATCAGGAGGATAACGTTTATCCACAAACCTCATTTAAGTCCAATAACTGGCAAAATAGAGGAGAATAAAACTCAAAATCAAATAGAGGTCAGAAAGCATTTTATAGAGGAAATGATCAAAATGCAAATAAAAGAGCTTATCATAATACTTCCAGACAATCAAGAAACACTGAACGTACCAATGCCATTGTTCATGATAATAATCAGAACCATAATGATATTGTAGCACATGCAAATTCATGCAGTGTAGACTTAGCAAATAGTGATAACTGCACTAATTGCAATTCTTTATTTCAGCCTCAAGGAGTGCCAAGATTATTATGCGGACACCCCTCTACCAGTCATGTCATCTTTTGAAAGTACTGGTTCATTGATCTTGAACAGAGGTTTTGTCAATAATAAGTTAGCATCTTTACTCAGAGACACGGGTGCAACCACCATTGGTGTGCGCAAAGCCTTGGTTGATAAAGTGGATTATACAGGAAAACAAGTGAAATGCATTACGTTTGGAGGAACTGTGGAATATTACCCCACAGCAGAGGTGTTTTTGGACACACCTTATTTTACAGGACGAACACTGGTATGCCTCTTGGACAATCCAATTGCTGGAATTATTATGGGAAACATACCTAAATTGCATAAATGTACACAGGAAGATATTGAAATATGGGAAAGACAACACTTATTATGTTCAAATGCTGTGACTACCAGAGCTCAGTCTCGCATGGACAATGATCATCACAAACCAGTCATTGATGTGTTACCTGAAGATATAACTGAAGATATCACTTCAGAAGATGAAGAAGAAAAGGAAAATAATAATGATGATATTCAGGTAATGAATGATGTGAATACTGATGATGACAATTTATTTCAGATGGAGCTCATTGATAAGGAAACCTTTATACAAAGACAGAAAGATGATACTTCCTTAAAAAAATATTTTCATATTGCTCATTTGAATGATGTAATGATAGATGACGGTGCAAAACACTGGTATACTATCAAAAATGGGATTTTAGTAAGAAACTATCAATTTGCTAATTCCTTAAAGAAACAGATTATGGTACCAGCTTGTTTTCGACCATTCATTTTACGACATGCACATGACATTGAATGTGCAGGACATTTAGGTGTTGCGAGAACAAAACAAAGAGTTTTGTCATATTTTTTTTTGGCCCGGAATTACAAAAGACGTCAAATTATTTTGTCGTACATGTACCATCTGCCAAAGTGTGGCAACCAGAAAACCAAAACATGATGCGCCCATTCAAGCATCTGATATTTCTTTGCGTCCCTTCGCAAAGATGGCCATTGACATTATTGGCCCTTTAAAGGTAACATCAGCCAGAGGTCATCAATATGTGTTGACCTGCATAGATATGTGCACACGCTGGCCAGAAGCTATTCCTTTAAAAACCATCACCACAGTAGATATTGCTGATGCATTATTCTTGATTTTCAGTAGAATAGGTTTTCCTGAAAACATCCTATCTGATAGAGGAACTCAGTTAGTTTCAGATGCTATGAAACAGGTTATGGATATGTTGGGATTCAAAGATCCCTTAGTTCAATATACCATCCTCAGTCTAACGGGAAAATAGAAGTCCTCAACAGATCCTTAAAACAAATGCTACATAAGGTTACAATTAAATATCCTCAAAATTGGGACAGAGTCCTGCCAGCTATTTTATTTGCTTATCGAGATATAAAAAATGAACATACAGGCTTTAGTCCATTCGAATTGGTTTTTGGCGCCAGACCACGCGGCCCAATGTCTATATTAAAACAACTTTTAATTGGTGCTGAGATGAACAAGGAGGTTCAGACCTCATATCAGTATGTGGTCAATTTGAGGAAAAAAATAATAGACGCATGCCAGATAGCAGTAGGTTCATCTGAAAAGGCAAAGCTTAGGGCGAGGTTATTTATTAACCAAAACCGTAAATTACGCCAACTTTGGCCTGGTGATGAAGTTTACGTATTATTACCCAGGAGAGATAACAAATTGTTAGTCTCATGGAGAGGACCTTACAGGATTGTTGAGAAACTGTCTGATGTTGATTATATTGTCTCAGTAGAGGGAAAAGAGAAAACTTTTCATATCAATATGTTACAGCAGTTTCATACACGTCCACCATATCTAAGACCAGTCTTTGAGGCTCTTGATCAATCTGTCTGTCGTCATTCTTCTTTGGCTGTCATACAGGAAGAAGGGTCTGATTTGACTGATGGTAATGACTTACTATTGGTATTACCTAGTCTTCACTACTTGTCTACTGAAAGTTGGAAAGATGTTGATATATCGCCAACTCTATCTTCTGTCCAGAAAGAACAGGTTACTTCTATCTTACGTTCTTTTGCTGATGTCCTTACTGATGTCCCAGGACACACTGATATCATCGAACATGATATTATTCTGACAGACTTTCAACCAATTAAGTTGAAACCTTACCCTATTCCTATACATTTACAATGTCAAGTTAAGGAGGAACTAGAACAGATGGTGAAATTAAATGTCATTTCTCCATCTCATTCCTCTTATAGTTTTCCGATGGTTTTGATCCGGAAAAAAGACAAATCTATACGTATATGCATAGATTTTAGACGTTTAAATTCGGTCACCATCCAAGACGCGGAACCAATTCCCGTGTTGGAGTCTTTATTGGATAGACTAGCTACGGCTACATTTTTCTCTAAATTTGATCTGTCTAAAGGCTATTTCCAAGTACCATTAACGGAACGATCCAAGCCTTATACTGCATTTGCTACGCCATTAGGACTCTTTCAATTCAATTACATGTCTTTTGGTTTAATAAACGCACCTGCGACCTTCGTTCGCATGATGAGACGACTCTTCTCTGACAGAGTCGACCTTATTACTTACATTGACGACATTTGTCTGTTTCATCAATCATGGGATGAACATTTGAAGGGTATTCAATCCTTACTTACCACTCTACGTCGTCATAATTTATCTGCACGTCCATCTAAGACTAAGATTGGATTTCAGGAGATTTCATTTTTAGGTTATAAAGTAGGAGGAGGTTTTTTGAAAACAGAGGATACTACTATCTCTAGGATCCTAAACCTTGATATACCTAAGACCAAAAAACAGGTTAGAAGTATTCTGGGGCTCCTAAACTTTTATCGCAATTTTATCCCTAATTTTGCAGAGTATACGTCCGTGTTGTCATCACTGGTGTTTAAGAAAGAGTCACACAGTCAAGACGTTCTTGGCTTTAAATAGATTTAAAATGTCTGTTTTCCAAGTTGCCTATATTGGATTGGTTCTCTGTTGCTTCAAAAACGTCCAGAATGGAAGGGCTGTTTACATCCAACACTTTATGTTAGCAGGAAGCTAACGCCGACGGAGCAGCGTTACTCGGTCATCGAGAGAGAGCTACTGGCTCTTGTGTTCTGCTTCTCTAAACTTCAACGCTACCTGCTTGGTGCAAGTTTCACACTCGAGACAGACCAAAGGGCACTTTCTTACCTGAAAACAGCGAGATTCAAGAATGCTAAAGCAGCGCGTGCCTCACTGGCTCTTCAACCTTATAATTACCAGATTAAACTCATCGCAGGAAAGTTGAACGTCATGGCCGATGTTCTATCCAGATGCATGAAGCATCCGCTATCGCCAGTTGTCTCCGCAAATGCTGCTTCAATCCAACTTTGATGCTCAATGATAACACTACTTCCTTTGGGACAAGTCAGGAATTATTTCGCAAAGGTAGCATCATGAACTAAGGCATATGCCTTCTTTTAACTCATATATTGCATACTTCAGATATTACAGCCACATTGCTTCGTCATGCACTTATACCGGTTGAAAAACTAGAGACACTATGCCAGGCAACATGATGATGATGAATTGCTGTTCATCCTAAATCAAGATGTATATTCGAGCGTTCATCATATGAAGGGATGTGTAAGCTGTTGCTGTCCTATATAGGATGTAATGTATGCTGTAACACAGGACTTCATGGATTCTCCTGTTACCAAGGCCATATTTGTCTTTGATAGTCGGAACTTTACAAGATGTTTAATTTGTTTGTATAATTGTTCCCGAATCAGGCTAACTGAAGCGCCAGTGTCAACAAGTGCGCAAAAATTTTTCTTGTCAATGTTGATGAGACGGGAACTGGGGTTTGGGGTAATGTTTATGGAGTGAACTTCTTGCTCAGGTGTTCTTTGTGGAGGAGGTATTGGGTGGGGAAACAACGTTGTTTTTCTTTTCATGTACGGACCTCTGATGAAGGAAGGTGTTGTTTCCATCAATTTTATAGTCACCACTAACG
The DNA here is from genome assembly GCA_024509875.1 of Oreohelix idahoensis. Classification (NCBI taxonomy): domain Eukaryota; kingdom Metazoa; phylum Mollusca; class Gastropoda; order Stylommatophora; family Oreohelicidae; genus Oreohelix; species Oreohelix idahoensis. The sequence goes on from JAMPIV010006675.1 coordinate 224,310, forward strand.
GTCCTACTTAATGGTTGACTGTTTCCCTGGTTGTACGTTCATGGTTGTCCTCTTGTAAAACTGGAAGATGTATGTGCTCCGCGGAAATTGTGGTTAAAATAATAACCATTGCTATAACTATGATGTCGTTGGTTGTTATAGCTTTGCTGGTGTAATCGAGGATGTTGTCGTCGGCACTCCCGGGCTAGGTGTCCTCGAATTCCACAATTAAAACAAGTATAGGTTTTGACTTGATGTACGCTTTGCTGTCTTTGAGGGTGTCGATCATAATTTGTACTTAACTACTCCTGATTACTCGTATGGCTTGGGCTATGCCAAAACGGGCGGGAATGACCAATTTCCATCGGTTCATGATCTGGATGAGATTCAAATATAGGTTCCTGTCCGACACATTGGTTAAATCTTGTTCGAACATTCTCCTCTACAATCGCCATTTGGATCGCTTCATTTATCGTTTTCGGATCTTTGCGATGTTATCTCCTGACAATCCGTCAATAAATATGCCTACAAGATGTTTGTCCAGATCTTGTGATTCTGTCAATCCATCAAGAAAAGCTTCTGCTAGATTTCGTAACCTTTCTAAGAAAAGACTGTATGAGTTCTTTATGTTCTTGTCTAATCCGACGAAGGAGTGACCACGCTTGTTCCGTATTAGTGATATCACTATAACGGTGTACCAACTCTTTCTTAAGAGAATCATAGGTTTCATTTTGGTATGCATTGTCACGTCTACTTAAGAAATCAGTGACCTAGGAGTCTGATGACAATTATAAAATTCGTTTGCGATCTGAGTCTGTGCATGTGTTTAGCATAGTGGCAAACCTATCGACATCTTTTAACCATCTACGAAACGCTTTAGAATCCCCTGTAAAAGGCGTGATAACTGACTTGATCTGGTTATATTTTGCGAAATGGTCAACGTTATGCAATGTGTGAGTGATACTTTTGAGAGCAGCCACTCTAGGTTCCTGTTCCGGAGGTAGTGGATGGGTAACAAATGCAGCTTGTTTTTGTTGTTGTTGTTGTTGTTGTTGTTGCTGTAGCTGGAGGTTATTTAAAAGTATTTATTATGTAAGAGTATGCCAGTAACGAGTTCTGACCTTACAAGTAATACCCCAGTCTTAGAAATAAGCACTGGTGTATTGTTATCATAAAAATAGTCAGACTGTGAAAACCCTGGCCCAGTTGGTAAGAAGTAGAACCAGAATTTAAGGTGTCTCCTCCCTGTGACTATCTTATGATTACTTATATTCTAGGGGATAAGTAAAATGTACATTCACTGAACCCACAAAATGGAAGAAGTGAATAAATCCTCAGGTACAGTTAAAATAGTTTAATAATTTAATAATGGAAAAGAGCATACCCACTAATATTCTATTTCTACTAGTTGGAAAAGAGCATACCCATATATATATATATATATAAGTATTCACACAATTACTATTATTGTCTGTTTAGACTTCAAGATCTTAAATAATAAAGTTACTGAAATCACTGTTATTAGTCCTTTGAATTTAAGGATAACTGTCATCAGTTGACTGAGTTTCTGTATGGTTACTTATTGTTTTCAACTATTGGCTGTTTCACATGTATAGGTGGTCAGTGTCAAACAGGACACTTATCTTTCCAACTTGATACTGCTGAAACTGTCCTTTGCTGATATCAGACTTGGTAGGCCCAACAGTAGGGATGCCAATGACCAGTTGAAGTTCACTCTTTGGGGTCCTGCACTTTTGTGGGATTGCCTCGGATGAACTACACCGGCTTCTGATACTGGACAGTCTGGTTTGAGTTATTTCATGGAACCCTCAGACTTCAGATACTGGACTTAAAAATGTTTCTGGCGATCCGCTCACAATTCATGGGTCGTGGCGAAACTCTGCCTCCAGTCTGTCTCAAACCTACTTCGTTGTGTATCCCTCCAGTTTTACCGATACGCTTTAAATACGTATAGCGCGGACGTATCGGAGAGTACCGACGTCACAGCTAAACCTAGGCCTGAGAAATCCTTCCTGAACCTTGATTTCAGCCGATCTGTGCGTCGACTGAAATTTTGCCTTTATCATTCTCGGCATATATAATATCCATATTGTTCCATCTTATCTAGTTTTATACAGCTGATAAAACTCTATCTTCCTATCCATGTAAATTCCCAAACTGTTATTTGTTGATTTTAATATTTAGAACAGAAGTGGGTTACACGCTTTTAGCGTAACTGTGGGCAGCCGAAATACGCATATATCTCCGTAAATGAGAACTTCCTACCGTTCCTTCTTATATGCAGTTATACACAATCCTTCCCTGTACTGAAATGTAAAATCCTTTTCATACTGATTCCCTTCTGCTTTTATTTATCCTTGGCGATTTCCTCTGTCTGATACACATTTCGCTGATACGCCGCCATTTTGAAAGCGGTCATTCGATCGTTGATGGGTTTATAAATCTAACTGAACCCGTTTGCAATGGCTTGAAACCAATTTCGCGACATAGCTCCCCCATATTTTAAGCTGGATGATATCTAGCTTAACTATTGGGTACAAGACAATTGCAAATCGACCATTCCGAGGTTAGTTTTCCTTCCTTCTATCTTCCTCAAGCTCTGTGGGATGGCGACTTAGAAAATCTGCGCCCACATTCCGTTTTCCCGGAATATTTTCATCCTTTACTATCTCTCTCCTTCCTGTTCGGCTTTTCATCCAGGCTCTTACTGCTGGTGAAACGGGGTCGGTAGGTTTCCCATGAAGTTTACCGCCCTCTTTTCCATGATAGTTGGATGTGGTTTTCCCTCGCAAATCCGTAGGTTTTTTATTTTCGCTACGTGATTTGTTCCTTTTTTTCCAGCGCATGGGGTTCAGACTGCAATTTAACCTGTTTGGGATGTTTCCTTTCCCCTCCCGTGTAAATCTCGGGAGTACCCCTGATTGCTGGTTTGCTTGTAGATTTTTGATGAAGACTCTTCTGTCGACTTTCTGAATCTACATAGGTGCACTCTGGACAGGAATTTACATACTAATTTATGTCTTCCGTAATACCTGGCCAGTAGAACTGGGTGGCTATTCTTTGTTTTGTATCACCATTACCCAGGTGTTCACTCAAAGTTGATATGTGTCCCCAGCCTATAACCTTATTCCTATAGGTGGATGGTACAACAATTTGACCATGACTTTTCGTCCCTCTGCCAGCTTTCCTGTACAAGAGTCCATGTTCCCTATAGAAGTGTCCTTTCCTTGGTGTGTTATGTGTCTTTGACAATTTGCCAAAACAAGGCTTCAATGTGCTGTCTGCTTCTTGAGCCCGTTTCATTTCAGTCGAATGAAATTTTAATTTGGTGTCCCTCTCTATGTTCCTGGAGTCAGACCTGGTCTGGATTTCTGCCATAACCATAGGTTTTACAGGGTTTCCCAAGAAAACATATTTACGCCCCAACATTAGGGGATAAAAGGGATCATCTAACACTGCTGCATTTATCTCCCCTTCCACATAGCGAAAACTGACATGAATCTTTGCTATGGGTAAAGTAAGGGGTGATGTTCCTTTTAGTGGCTCTTGAATGTCTACTGTTTCTGTGGTGATTTGTTCAGGGCACACCAGAGATGCACACACGACTGCGTCATAGGACAAACCTGTGTCATACATTCCTGTGACTTGTTTGCCATTCACAGTCACTATCTCCTGGGTAGGTGGGTGATGGAGGCTATTCTGACTCACAGTCAGTTCCTTCCTAGCAGAAGTCCTCACCTGTAAACATGCAGCATGATGAAGGGGTTTTTTCCTCCCACATTCATTAGTGTAGTGGTTGCTCATCTTACAAAATTTGCACCACTTATCTCCCTGTTTGTAGGGTTTAATTTCCTGAGTCTGAGGGTTCTTGTCCTTATTATCAAATCTTGGCTTATTTCTGTATGGATGATCCTTCTGGTCAAACTGGGTATTCTGCGGTGGTGGCTTATATCCTTCTACCTGCTTCCTTTTTGTTCCTACCAATTCAGCTTGAACCAACGGGCTGATCACCCGTTTGCCAGTCACTTCGATTACGGAAACAACAGCAAATGGATTGATTTGCCATTGCCCTAAAGACGCCAATAGGCGTGATGGGAAACAATGGCAAAGAAAACCTATCTGCTGTTGCCCTAAGACGCCACTAGGCGTAATGGCCACTGACTGCTTTGACGGTCGGTGGCTAAGGACGGAAGAAGAAGAAGAATTCAGCTTGAGCTGCTTGGTATCTCTCTGCACATTTCAAAATGTCTTCCAGCCTCTCTGCTCCTTGTTCCATCAGGAATTTCCTCATTTCTTGAGACATGGAATCTTTTACTTGCTCTAACATAACCATTTCTTTCAGATCCTCGTAGGTTTTCTGATACTTACCTAAACCACTCCATTTCAACAAATACGTTTCTAGCCTAGCTGAGAACTGGTTATATGTTTCTCCAGGTAGAGGTTTAGAAGTTCTAAATTTCTTCCTATATGCCTCAGAGTTCTTTACATACCGGATCAGTAAGGCTTGCTTTAGTATTTCATAATTTTCCTGATCTTCTTTGGGGAGTTTCAGAAACACATCATATGCAATACCTCTCAATCCCTGGGATAACTTTAGACTCCATTTTTCCTTTTCCAGTCCATATGTAGAGGCTAGCCTTTCATACCTATCCAGGTACGACTCAATTGCGTCCTCCTTTTCAACAAATGGATCTAGGTGGAAGTTCATGGCCCCATTTGCTGTGTTCTGAAAAGAGCTATTCGCAGAATGAGGTGAGCTATTACCATGGGTGATAGTCCCAGCCTGAAGTTCAAGATCAAGCTGTCTCATTTTCAGCTCATGGTCTCTCTCTGCTTGTAACCTCCTTTCTTCTCTCTCAGCTTCTAATTTCTTGGCTTCTCTCTCTGCTTCTAATTTCTTGGCTTCTCTCTCTGCTTCTAATTGCTTTGCTTCTCTCTCGGTGTACTTTTCACATTCCGTCGTGACATACCGGATCAGAGCGTCACCATCCATGCCAAGCTCTTTTCCCACCTGCAGTGTAGCAGACCTAAATTTGACCAAGTCAGCCATGATGTATCTGTAGTCTAGTAGGGCAAGCGATCTTACTCAAACTACTTTACTACAATATAATTAACTTAGTTAAAATTAAAGTTAATTAAACTGACTTCACCATATATGAAACAGCTTTCTTTATCTGTACTCAATGGTACTCCTAACAATATAATTATTTCCTACTATGTTACTCTTTCCAAAAAATTTTACAAAACAAAATTTTCTACACAGCAGAAATGGAAAGTTGGCTCAGGAATATCAAAGATATATCCCGCAGACGAGCCCCCACTGTAGCGGGAGGTTATTTAAAAGTATTTATTATGTAAGAGTATGCCAGTAACGAGTTCTGACCTTACAAGTAATACCCCAGTCTTAGAAATAAGCACTGGTGTATTGTTATCATAAAAATAGTCAGACTGTGAAAACCCTGGCCCAGTTGGTAAGAAGTAGAACCAGAATTTAAGGTGTCTCCTCCCTGTGACTATCTTATGATTACTTATATTCTAGGGGATAAGTAAAATGTACATTCACTGAACCCACAAAATGGAAGAAGTGAATAAATCCTCAGGTACAGTTAAAATAGTTTAATAATTACACTAATATTCTATTTCTACTAGTTGGAAAAGAGCATACCCATATATATATATATAAGTATTCACACAATTACTATTATTGTTTGTTTAGACTTCAAGATCTTAAATAATAAAGTTACTGAAATCACTGTTATTAGTCCTTTGAATTTAAGGATAACTGTCATCAGTTGACTGCGTTTCTGTATGGTTACTTATTGTTTTCAACTATTGGCTGTTTCACATGTATAGGTGGTCAGTGTCAAACAGGACACTTATCTTTCCAACTTGATACTGCTGAAACTGTCCTTTGCTGATATCAGACTTGGTAGGCCCAACAGTAGGGATGCCAATGACCAGTTGAAGTTCACTCTTTGGGGTCCTGCACTTTTGTGGGATTGCCTCGGATGAACTACACCGGCTTCTGATACTGGACAGTCTGGTTTGAGTTATTTCATGGAACCCTCAGACTTCAGATACTGGACTTAAAAATGTTTCTGGCGATCCGCTCACAATTCATGGGTCGTGGCGAAACTCTGCCTCCAGTCTGTCTCAAACCTACTTCGTTGTGTATCCCTCCAGTTTTACCGATACGCTTTAAATACGTATAGCGCGGACGTATCGGAGAGTACCGACGTCACAGCTAAACCTAGGCCTGAGAAATCCTTCCTGAACCTTGATTTCAGCCGATCTGTGCGTCGACTGAAATTTTGCCTTTATCATTCTCGGCATATATAATATCCATATTGTTCCATCTTATCTAGTTTTATACAGCTGATAAAACTCTATCTTCCTATCCATGTAAATTCCCAAACTGTTATTTGTTGATTTTAATATTTAGAACAGAAGTGGGTTACACGCTTTTAGCGTAACTGTGGGCAGCCGAAATACGCATATATCTCCGTAAATGAGAACTTCCTACCGTTCCTTCTTATATGCAGTTATACACAATCCTTCCCTGTACTGAAATGTAAAATCCTTTTCATACTGATTCCCTTCTGCTTTTATTTATCCTTGGCGATTTCCTCTGTCTGATACACATTTCGCTGATACGCCGCCATTTTGAAAGCGGTCATTCGATCGTTGATGGGTTTATAAATCTAACTGAACCCGTTTGCAATGGCTTGAAACCAATTTCGCGACAGTTGCTGTTGTTGTTAATACATTTGATCAGAATATGATGTAGCCATGCTGTCACTAAGAAGGACCGGTATCGCCGCCAATTAGCAAACGTGTCATAGTGCAACTCTTCACGCTAATAATTAGCAAGCGTGTGACCGCGCCAACTAGTCGTATGTAAATGCGTGATCTAAGGTTATACTTCTCCGTTTATCTTCCAAGTTATAGATTAAGTTATGACTGGTCAACTCCACCAGAGGTTTAAATTCTTGAATGATATTACTTTTTTTCTGTCCCGGGTTCGTTCAGTTCCTTCTTTGATGTTATTGTAGTGACTTCTCATGTAGTGGTAGTGTAAAAAAAAAGATGGTATAAGTTCAGCAACATGCAAAGACGAAATCAAATCCTAGCTGATCTATCAAAACTTTTAATAACACAATACTGTTAAGAGGCATGACAAGGTAATTCATACAATGCAGCTCGCATACAATCAAAAGTTGGATCCTTGAACATTACTGGTACTTCTTACGTGAGCTCTATATCTTGTGGATTTTATTCCTCTTTATAACATTATCTCCTTTAGAGATTCTTAGTCTTCTAAATCTGACCCTGTAAACTTGTGGTACCTATGCTCCTCAATAGCATTCAGTTTCCTTTATACATTTATAACCTTCCGTTTCCTTTAAATATTTATAGAGTTATCTTGGGCTGTACTTGCGTGTTCCCTTGCCACTCTCTGATTCGTTAACCCAATCCTTCTTGATTAATTTCATTGGCCAAGCTTCGCTGTTCTCGAACATTCTTTTTACGTCTCTAGATAATCATCCACTTTTAGTAAACGTGAGCTGTTATCTTGAACAGTTGTCAGTAACAATTATTATTATTATTTTCCTTCATTATTTTTTCTCTCCTTCAGTGAACTGTCCTAACTGTTTATCTCATTCTAATAATAGCACGGATAATGCTAGCGTAGGTCTCTCGGTAACACAGTGATATAAACGCGTGTAGAGGAACATATAGCGATATGAAGCTAAGAATTCACAATTCACAATGAGCAAGCACAGCATTTTAAATAAATTCAATTTTAAACAACAAAATCTTTTACGGTCAACTCAACAATCAATCTTCACCTCATACGTCAAGTCTGTTCTATCGCGTGCTCCTGAAATACGAAGAACAACAAAAACCGAAAACCAAAAAAATGATAAACTTGTCATAAATGAGTGATAGGTTGAACAGAATGATTATACTAGTATGATAAGAGTTGAGTGTAGAACAGATAACAAGGACTAGACATGTACCAGTAACATAGAAGACGGGAAGAAGTCACAGACAAAGGTTGATACACAGATTAAGGACATTTGTTGACAGCATCACTAGACAGGTACCAGTAACATAGAAGACAGGAAGAAGTCACAGACAAAGGTTGATACACAGATTAAGGACATTTGTTGACAGTATCACTAGACATGTGCCAGTAACATAGAAGACAGGAAGAAGTCACAGACAAAGGTTAATACACAGATTAAGGACATTTGTTGACAGCATCACTAGACAGGTACCAGTAACATAGAAGATTGGAAGAAGTCACAGACAAAGGTTGATATACAGATTAAGGACATTTGTTGACAGCATCACTAGGTAGTCCTTATTCTTGAGTCCTTAGGTAAAACAGGTATGAGGTAACTAAAAAAACAACCGCATGAACAAGAGGAAACATAAATAACACGGGAATAGTAGACACAGAAAGATCTTACGTAATGACACCAAGCTGGACAACTTGTCATTAATCAATCGATGACATATGCTCCTTCGGGAGCTAAATAGAATGAATGAAACAAAATGGACTGTTCCAGAAGTTGTGTGTCAGACTCTCATCTGTTGTTCTTTTGTTGATGCTGTTAATTATAGAAGACAAGGTCATGACGTTGTGACTGATTTATGCACAGATGATGTAGCTTCGTAGAAAATATATTGTGTTATAATAATAACAATAATTTGAAAGCGCAACTCCTGGATAGATAGTAAACTACATGTCTGACACATTAACTAGGTTAAATGACAAATACCATTAGACTTATGAAAGAAGCAAACAGAGAAAAATATTGTGAACCGAAACATATGTTAGTCATTACATTTTGTGACAAGAAACATACTAAAACATGGCTACTGTGGTTCACTCCAGACACAAGCAAACTTTCTCATTTTTTTTTTAAATTCTTGTTTTTTGTTTTTAATTCTCAAAAGGGAATTTGTTTACAATACACATACAAAATTCAGTCATAACAATTATAAAGAAATGTAACTGCAAATACAAGGACAAAGAAACATGCGTTGGTACAAGCCCAAGCATACACACTTACACATACATAGGTATAAACATACATACATACGCTACTAATATTTTTTTTTTACTATTAATAAATCTAATGTCACAGTATCTACACAAGTTAATGGCGCTTGTTTTATATGAAAAAACTACGAGAAAGGATTTAAGTGTTTTGTTGTCTGTGTGAATATATGTAGAAAACGTTTTGAGTTAAAAATAATTTGTTCATAGACGGCTTTATTTCTGCAAATTCATACTAGATGTCTATATTCTGCCAAAAGTGTAAATAACTGAGCTTTAATGAATGGAGTAATTTTAGGAAAGATGTTGAGCATAACTGCTTTATACAAAACTACTTCTGTTGTATTATTTTGTAATGTCTGTTTCAAAGTGTTCAAAGTTTGTGTCACTGTATTACGATTACAGACCATACGTGCTTCTGCCTCTTTGGCGTTCAGTCTTCAAAGTTTACTTACTTACTATTTACTTAGTTGTTCCACTTCTACCGTGAGGTGTAGAGGTTTGGAAGAGATAGTGCCATACTATCCTAATGGTTGTCTTCCTACTGGCCTGGTTCAATTCTAGTGATCAGTCCTTCAGAGATTGTCTAATGTTGTCCTGCCAGCGGACTTTTGGAGGTCTGGATCCCTGGCTCTTAGTTTCCCATACTTGTCGGGGTGGAAGGTCTTCTCCCATTCTGGTGACATGGCCATACTATCTTAGTTGGGACTGTTCTTCTTGGGTCTGCAGTTGTTGGGTTTTTAGGTCATTATGTATCGTCTGGTTGTGGACCATGTCTCTTCTTGTTACTTCAGTCACCTTCCTCAGATATCTCATTTCTGAGGTTTGGATCTGGCTTCTGTGGGTTGTAGTCGTTGCCTGTGACTCGCATCCAAACTAGTTTACATTTCGATTAATCTGCATGTTTATTTCTTTCTCTATGACTAAAGGGTGTTGAGTTAATAATAATCTGCAAATCTTCTCACTGTCAACTGTAACGGAATTGGTAACGCATTGTCCATTTATTTTTCTTTCCGTGTATTATTTTGCCGTTATACTATGTTCAACCAAAACGGTTATATTTGGGGTATATAAAGGTGTTAACTTCTTCGATGTAGCACGGTTCCTAGTCCTGAAAAGGACTGGTCCTGAAGAGAACCGCTAGCTGCCTGTTTGGTCCCTTCTCGTTGTTATCTTGTTCGGCTGTATGTGGTTTATGACTGTCTCTATATTTGGTAGGAGTTCCTCTAGGGTTTAGGTAATTATTTTGTCTTTGGTTTCTTTGCTTCTCTCTCTTTCTTGATTGCTTTTTGTTACGATATCTTCGATGATCCTTCTCTCTTTTTTCAATTCTGTTGAGGACTTCTTCGTTCTACTCCTTCAACTCTGCGAGTTAGGTGATGTCGACTTCTATTTGGTGCTGAACGGATTTCATGTCCTGTAATATTGCCTGGGTACTCTGTAAGGATTCATTTGTTTCGTCTCTTATGGTTTCTGTATCTTCGTTGTGCTGCCTGTTTTTCTCAACTTTGAGTTTTTATTTTATGTCTCGTACCTCTGTGGTAAGTTTTATTAGTTGCAATTTTGTGTGCTGTTCCTGTTTAGCAGTGCAACCTGACGTCACTCGATGTCTTGCTTTTCTGAAGAAGTTATTGGTTACATATTCCTTCAGTATGGCCGTGGTTTCCGTGACAGTTTGCACAAGTTCTGTTGGAGTTGCGCACTTTATAGTTGGTATCCCTTTTCGCGTAAGGACATTCATTGTAAGAGTGACTTCCCGCACAATACCGGCAAACTGCCTCTGTCTTGCAGGTTTTCTTAGTGTGCGAAAATTGCTGGCAGTTTGAGCACTGCATAACAGGCGGGATGTACTCTTCTGTTTTTCGACATCTATGGTCTAGGTTTAGTTGACGTGGTCTTGAAGTCTGTGCAATAGTTAGGATAACTAGGTTTGTGTCGTTCTTGTCCCATGTCTTCAGTCTTTCAACCTGTGTTATTTTGATATTCTTGTTTTCTGTCTGCAGGCGGCTGCGGACTTCTTGTGTAGACCAATTGTTGTCGACCCTTCTTACAACTATCTTTTTGGTTTTCTTGTAGATCTCCACAGTAACTTTAATCTGGTGGGGCAGCTGGACTTCTTTGTGTCCGGACTCTAGTTCGACCATCAGTTCGTTTGTCTTCTCGGTGTTATTTAGAGCTATTATATCTCCTTTTTCGTGTCTTGTAACTCTAATTATGCTCCTCCTGCCCAATATTGCCTCGAGAATACCGATCACTTTATCGTCGGGTAGGGCCCTGAGCGAGGCCTCACCTCCAGACATCTGAGTGATCTTAATGATACTCTCCTATAGTGCCTCGTGAGAAACGCCATTCCGTGGCTTGCGAAGTTGGCACGCTCCGACTTCCGTCTCAGTTTGAGCGTGTGGTCGGTGGGACGGACTCTCCTGATCACCGTGGGACACTTAGTTGTTCTCTGTTGAGTCCCAGGTATCTCTATGTCTGCTATTGGTAAGTCAGGAGCTACTTCTAATACTGCTTCTTGTAATTGTGGAGAATGACTAAGGAACTCGTCTCTGTATTCACGAATTCTGCGTAGTGCTTCGATAATGATATCATCTTGGTCTAACTCATTAAGTTCTGATGTTATTGTCCTCTCATTCGCAGCAAGCTGGGAGGTGATGTCTGGCTGTTCTGCCCTTCTGTCTTACTCTTGTGCATGTACCTGTCTGTGCTGTAGAGCTGTTTCTTCCACCTCCTTAGTATTTGAAGATGGGTCGGCTTTTCTCTCTGGGTTGCTGTTTCTGGCTTTGTTATACTCATGGTTGTTGTTCATCGCTGGTGGACTGGTGTACATTTTCCTCTTCTTGGCGTTTGGTTTGGATTGCATCATTTGTACTATTGTCTTCGTGGGGTTAGGATGAACAGTGATTTAGTTTTGATAAGACAAAAGAGTATGAAAAAGTGGTTCGGGAAATTTGAATAGTTTGGGAAAAGTGCTATTTGTTCTAGAGATGGGAGATAAAATGTGGTACAGTGATACTTAGAAAGAAAGGGAGAGAACCCTTTAAATCAAAGCTATTGAAAAAAAGGCTAGCTTACACTTACATTGTTTATATGAATACACTGTTATGGTTAAGAAAATTTGAATATCATGTTGGTTTTAGTAAGCCTTAGGAAGGGAATGTAACATTTAAGCAAAAACCTCCAAGGGAAATAACAAATAATTAACGCCCCTTACAGGTTTTATGAGTTGGGAACAGGAACAGACGCACGAGAAAAATGTGAGTAGATGTAAACAGTCATGGAACGAAGCTCACTGACTTGCCAGCGGGGAATTTACCGTGAATTTTGGATCGGTGAGTAAACTGAACCATGGACCAATCGGATTGACTGGAAAACAAGGAACGAATGACGGGATGATGAATTGAAGGACAAAAATAAATCAGTCCAGGCGGCGAACCCAACGAAGCAAGATTTGAAATTGCTGGGCTCAAGAAGTAAAACCTGTGGTTGACAGAAGTTCAATACAGAGAAAGTAGATAGCTCTAGATTGAATAGTGGTAGGAATTCTGGATACTAGATTTAACTGTGCTTTAAACATAAGGCTAGCTTATAGGGGTGCCTAGTAGGAATTGTGATAAGTATTTGGAATTTCTTTGACTCTGGTAAGATTGACTTTTCTTGACTTTTATCATATCTTGTATAAACTGATGTAAAAAGAGAACCGTGGACCAGAAATATAGCCAAGACATTACAAGAGGGTAATGCTGCTCATGCTTAAGGGAGCAATTAACAAGAGAAGAACATTTGAAGATGAGTTTTATTAGGCACCAATATTAACTAGAGAGTCATGTTTTCAGAAATACAGCCAACGAATGACAAGAGGGTAATGCTGCTCATGTTTAAGGGAGCAGTTAACAAAGAGAGAACATTGAAGGTGAACTTTTGACTAAGTACAAAATGGACAACTCATGTACAGTAGATATACAGGATTAGCTGTCATGAATTAAAGGAGAGGTATAGTCTACGTCGAAGAATAATAAGTAAGAGTTTGAAAAGCTCTGACGTCTATAATGCATATCCTGCGCTCTCTCTCTCATGTCAGCGTCAGTACTGAGGCTGCCACATGAGTATTAGACATTTGTTTGATTATTGCAGGTATAACTATTGATTTGAAAATGCTGCATTTTAAAGGAGTTAAGCCTATCTAGGTTGAGATAGGAGAGAACATGACCCCAAGGATTTAGAGAAACCATTGTAAGAATCATGAGGAAAATAAATAGAAATTGAGAACGAATTTTAGCAGTCTATGTACCTAAAGAAATAAGTGAGAGGCAATATATACTTATACTTTGAGATATCTGATGGAATCAAGTAGGAGACATAAAGACTTTGAATTTAAAAATTGTGTCTGATGAATTAATGTTTGAAGATCATGGATATTGACTCATGTAAATACAATTGTTTGAAGTTGAATCACATCACTCCAGTTGCTTTAATGTGTGAAGAGATTGAGGAATAGAGATGTATAAGGAGTGAGCATAGATTAGGAATTAAGAAAACACTATACGCTCTGGTCGCTAGTCAACACCTAGGAGGAAAGAACGAAGCCTGGAAAGAGTAATAAAGGAAAACTATACGTCATCCAGGAATCAATATTTCTGGCGGTGATGGCCAGTCAATTAGAGCAACACTTGCTTGGAAGATAAGTCAAATGAATAAGTTGACTACTTGAAGATAACAACTAGGCCTGCCACAGTCACCTAGTGAAGAGTTAGAAAAGAAGACCCGGCACTATCACATAGTACTAATTGGTGTCGTAACCAGTCCTCTTGTCATATACCACCAGGAATGTGACATAGTACTGCGATGTTTTTTTTTTTTTTTTAATGCTCGCATTTTTTTCAAATGTTCGTGAGGCACATTTTTAAAAATGCTCAGATGAGTCGCCTTTTTTCAAATGCTCTCATGAGGCGCATTTTTTTAACTTGCATAAGTCGCAGTGAAAACTGAAAAAGACCATCTTCTTTTCAAAATATATTGCAGTCTGTTTCAGTTAATTATCTGCGTTTTTTTTTTTTTTTTTTTGGTAACTTTATTCGCACTTCTTTTTCTATTTACAAAATCATGTACATTTTACACAATGAAATACATGGGCAGTACATTTTTAAATTACATACAACCTTTCGCTCTTCAATTTCTAAATTACATTTTTATTATTATTTTTTTTCCTTCCAATATTTATTCGTATTCCGTTTGACTTTACAAAACATGTTCTTTTCGCTTCTCTGTAAGGAAGTTTCAATGCAAATACAATGACACAAGAGGCTTTTTTTTTTCTTTTGGAAGTGGACTTTTTTTTTTCTTTTTCATGCAGACACACATCATACTCATACATTTTCTATAAAATAATGTTGTAGTAAATGCAAACATGTATGGTGTTTGTCTTTTCTGAATTTTATGTCAGCTGGGTTATATGTTTTGTTTTCTGTGTGAATATATATAGAAAAAGTTTTGCATTAAAGACCCTTTGCTAATAGAGGGCTTTATTTCTACAAATCCATACTGGGTGTCTATATTCTGCTAAAAGCGTTTGTAAAAGTATTTCAGTGTTTGGAGTCATCTTTGGAATGATGCTGAGCATACCTGCTTTATACATATCCACTTCTATTGTTGTATGTTTTTGTAATGTCTGTTTCAAAGTGTTCAAAGTTTGTGTCACTGTATCGCAATAAAAGAAAATGTGTTTCTCTGTCTCCATGACGTTTAGTCTACAGAGTTTACATTTTATTAAAACTGTAATTTTTTTTTCTTTCTCTATACATGATTGGTGTTGAGTTAAATAATAATCTATAAGTTATTTCTTTCACCCTTGGTGATGTGTTTGTTTTTTGTAAATGAGTGAACACCTGCGAGTAATCTGATATACCATATTTATATCCTCTTTTTATTCTTTGGTAAAGCGGAGGTTCCTGTGCTAACACTAAATCTTGGTATATCTCTTTAGTTGTTCGGTGTATTATTGTTTCATTTCCTTGTATGCATGCGTCGCACTGTTTATAGAAATGTGGTAAGACTCCGAAATGGTGCGGTGCTGTATTGTTAAATTTACATAATTTTGCTAATGATAGTCCAACAAAGTAATGTGCTAAGGGATATCCCTGTGGTTCGTTTATAATACTGTACTACTTATAAATTTGATCCTCGTAGCTTGAATTTTGGTAGATATATCCTGTAGGGATATTCCTCCTCTTGCTTTATCCTGAATTAATGTTTTGTGTTTTATGTTATGTATTGTGTGACGGAAGATGAAATGTCTGATTACAGAATTTATTTTTATTATAGTTCTTTTTGGAGGGTTAAAAACATTGCATATATATAGTAGCTTAGGGATAACATACGTGTTTACTTTAAAAGGAGTGGCCCAAGTATGTGAAAAAATTTTAAGTAGAATTCTACTGATTGTCGTGAGAAATTCTAATCCACATATATAAATTAAAACGTAAATGTAAAGCCTAACAAATAACTTCATAAAAGGAAAGAAGAATGGTAAAGAACAGTGCTGTCACAATGACTGTACTCGAATCCCCCCTTGTTTTCTACTTCGTCTGCGAATTGTAACGTTTCACGTTGATAGTAAAAGCCTACTACATCTCTACCCGCCTTCTTCAATGAAACGTGTACTGCCTTTCTAAGAAAACCTTGAGATACGCAGCTGACCTAGATTTAAAATTCCATTCATATCATTTTATACACTATGTTACCAAAAACGAATGGACAGATGGACTAAAGATAGAAAGAAGGGAGGGGCTGAAAGCCGAAATGCAGGCAATACTACCACAGTCGCGCGATACACAATTACTACCATCACGCGTGTAAGGCCACAAGCACTGGCTTTTTTTCAAATCGTCAGTGATAAAAAACACTACCCATAAAGAGAGTTATGTTTAAAAACTTACAAAACGCTTATTAGGAAACATGACACTCCACTGTTTTATGTCTAAAATCCTGACATTAGTCTGACAGTACAGCAGGACAGGTGGCGGTTCTAAACATAAAAAATAAAAAAACAAATACACGACTATCCTAGAAAATACATATTTTGAACGCAGCCACTTAGCCCCATAAAATTTATATATTTGGGTTCCTTGTGACTTGCTGACAAAGAATATGTTAAGTGTTATGCAAATAGTCTAGGAATTAACAAGTTATGGCCAAAATAAAATGGGGGTGCTGTCAGACAACACCGAAAAGCAGAATCGCTCAGTGACAGATTTTCACACCACCATTGTACGGAAAGAGGTCCCCATGTTACCTACTATTTGATTGGGTAGAAATAAATGTAAGGCTAAACACGATTAGTCGGACTATAAATACTACTTTTCGTTGCTATGGGAGACGGATGGAAGGGTACTGTTTTTTTCAAACGCTTAGGTAAACATGGCATGATTGGTTAGTCTCGTCGATATAGTCACTTAGATGCGTCAGTTCCACACCAGATTTTCAAAAATACTTTCTAAAAGCAACAGTGCGTTGAGCATCAGCTTATATTTTTATAAATAAAAGCCTGAGACAGAGGCAGCTCGGAATTTGTGCCATAAGTTGTACCATTATTCTTCACCAGTCAACGTATCTGTTTATTATTATTCCATGAATTGTGGGACCGTGGTCCTAAAGTTATTGAACAGCACCTGGTCAGAGCTTTGCTGAATCCAGAGGCGGACCGCATACTCCTTGGTCCTCGTAGCAATCAGTGTGGTGTCTCCAGAACACAGGGAGGCTATCGAGCAGAGGAGTCTTTTCCTGCCGCCATCACGACAGATAAGAATCTGTGGCCAGCGGAGCTCAACATTATGCCCCTCTAAACTGACAGTATATAAACTAAGAGGGGAAATAAATTGTTTTAATGTTGATACTACAACCGATGAGCGACCCAAAGCTTCGAAGGAAAAGGACAAGAGCAGACTGCCGGAGAGCAGTGCGGCCCCAAGTGCTAGCGTGGAAGTAGATGATGATGAAGACCCAGAACTTAAAGAAATATTGAGAGCGTTGAAACAGTTGGAGCAGATGACGGAAAGAATACAGAAAAGGGCAGAAGCACACGTCTCTGGCCAATATTATGTAGACCCAGAATATAAAGACATGTTGAGAGCGCATCAACAGATAAAGCAGATGCAGGAAAGACGAGAGAAAAGAAGACAGGAGCCTGAATCCATGGGGCCACCACCGCACATACCCAAATCGTCAGCAGAAACCCTATCTACCACAGAGATGCTGCACCAAATACCGTTGACACCACCACACGATGCCGAGATGACAGCCGACCCACCTGCAAGCACCATGAAAGAACTGACAGAGGAAGCTCCTCAGCAAAGACAGATACAAAAGGTAGATATCGAAGAGACCAATATAGATACACTTCGAAGAATTGACGACGGAGACGAGTTCCTTAGGCTCGCTCTTCAAGAAGCGATAGTAGAAGTAGACCCAGGAGTGCTGAACATCGAAAACACGGAGAAGCAAGCTACCATTCCTGGTCCTAAGGAAACAACAGCAGACAACTCAAGGGCCGAGAAGCAAGATATAACACCTTATAACAAAGAAGGGGAGAAAGATTCGAGCCAAGACTGTGGAGGGGAACAAAGATCAAACACCAAAGGGACCAATAACGCAGAAACGATACGGGAGAGAATCGTAAAGATCACCCAGACGTCAGGAAGCGAGGCCTCACTCAGGACCCTACCCGACAACAAAGTGATCAACATCCTCGAGGTGATAACTGGAAGAAGAGGTATCGCTAAAGTAGGGAGGCACGAAAAGGGAGTCGTGCTTTCACTCAACAAAACAGACAAAACCACCTCGCTGATGACCGAACTGGAATCTAGTCCAAAAGAAGTCCAGTTGCCCCACCAAATAAAAGTGGTGGTGGAGAAATACATAACAACAAAGAAGTTGGTCATCAGAGGGGTGGATACCAGCTGTTCCGAAGCCGTGGTCCACAGACGCCTTCAGGATGAAAACGCAAATCTAAAAATCAAGCAGGTCGAGAGACTAAAAACCTGGGCCAAGAAAGATACCAATCTGATGATAGTTACGGTAGAAGGATCGACAAGACCCGAGAGACTGACGCTCGAAACCACAACCAAAAAGACAGAAGCCTATATCCCTCCGGTGATGCAGTGCTCCAACTGCCAGCAGTTCTCGCACACAAAAAAGACGTGCAGGAGGGATGCAGTCTGTCGATATTGTGCGGGTGGCCACCTATACCGCGATTGTCCCAAGGCGAAGGAGGACAACAACTACAAAACAATAAACTCAAACCGCACATGTGCAAACTGCCTCGGAAACCATGGGGCTAGATACCGAGGCTGCCCGATGTTCCAGGAAACCAAGAGCATCCTGAAGGAAGCGGTTTCCAAAAACATTCCCTTCAAGGAGGCAAAACACAGAGTGGCTGCGGATGTTGCAGAAAAACAACGCACGATAGACAGACGACAGTTACACAAGCTGACCGCTGAAGTCAGAGAAATGAAAATGAAGCTGCGAATCGAAAAAAAAAAAAACAGCAAGCAGGCCGCCGAAGAACCAACCGACAGTGGAGAAGATGCGATAAACATGCAGAACATAAAACACGTGATGGAAGAAATGAAAAGAATCCAGCAACAAGTAGAAACAGATGTCAAGAAACTGAAAGAGC
Organism: Oreohelix idahoensis; assembly: GCA_024509875.1. Classification (NCBI taxonomy): domain Eukaryota; kingdom Metazoa; phylum Mollusca; class Gastropoda; order Stylommatophora; family Oreohelicidae; genus Oreohelix; species Oreohelix idahoensis. The sequence continues at coordinate 243,056 of JAMPIV010006675.1, forward strand.
TGACAGAAGAAAACACAAAAATACTCAAAAGAATAGAAGCAGAAAGAATAGCCATTGAGGAAATATCATCAAACAGCACGGGAGAAACTAAAACGAACAACCAAGCAGTAAAAGAAATCATCCAAGAAACGCTAGAACAGTTACTACCTACGATAATTGAAAAAGCACTGTCACAGATACAGGAGAGTAAGAAGACAAAAGCAACAGAAACTATGAGCGTAGAAACACACAAAACAAAACGAGCCAGATAGTTGAGGCAGGACATAAAAAACACCATGAGCGCGACACGGCACCACAAACGGACAAAGAGGAACCCAGACAGCCAGCTAGTGGTCCTTTTCAGGACCGATCACCTCCAGGACTACGAACGAGATACCAGTGAAGACGATAACACCCTATATACCCCAATTATAACCAAACTTTCAGGTTGAACAGGGTATTACAGCAGCATAGTAGACGAAAACAACAACAACAACAACAAATTGTTTTAATGTTAGGAACTGAGAACATCTCCAATACTAGTTCCAACAGAAACAAACACTTGAAGTTATGATGACAAATAACAACTTAGATTGATATATAAAACCAGTATTACCTCATAGAACTACTACACAACTGACCCACATATTATAATATTAATAAAATATGTCACTACAAGATTCATATTTATAAATTATGTACATATAAATTGTGATTACAATATATTATGATTCCTGGTTCACTGTGTAATTGAATCAGAATCTTCATTGGTAACAGTACTTAATACATGAATATTTGAAAATTTATCAGTGACTTATTTAAGATAGTCTCATAGAGTGTTATATGTATGTGAGTGTCAAACTGTTGTTAAGTGTGGTGGAATAAACTAAAGTGTTTTTCTGTCTGTTATTGTTGTGACTTACACTTCATCATTTACAAAACCCTAGACATTCAACGTAGTCATCACAATATTCCAGAATAATTCTGACTGAGATATAAATATGTGGTAGCAAGTAAGGTCACCTGTATTACACTACACTTATTAGATACAGATACCTTCACAGCTGATCTCAGTCAGTACACTAAGTCCCCTATAAATATTTATAACATCCCACTTTACCACACTGATATACCGTCAGGACCAGGGGTTTTTTGTTTTTGTAGTGTGTTTAAGGCGGATCGTAGGTTGTTTATTGTGAGAGGCTCATCCAAAATGTTTTTCTCATAGTCATTCAACCGTGAGCTGTAGGCTGGGGAAAATTGTTCTGTTGGTGACTGTGTAGAGTCCTGCGTATATAATTGTGAATAAAACTCGTGGAAGGCTTTGATTATTTCCGGGGAGGTTGTTAATTCTATGTCTGCTGTATAATCAATTTTGTTTATTTGTCTGTTATTTTGTATGTTTTGTTCTATTGTTAGAAACTGTTTACTCGGTGTCTCTTGTATTGGGACGTATGGTCTGGTTCTTGCTTGAGCCCCGTTAAATGTGTATTGGTCATACTTTGATATTTCTTCTTGTAGTGAACAAATTTGTGGGGCGTTTCTGTCTAATTTTTCGATTAGGAATAGTGCTTTTTCTAACATCTGTTTTCGTTTTTTAATATTTTTTTGTATGTGAGTTGCAATAGACTGTGTTACTTCTTTAATTGTTCTTTTTAGCAAATCCCAGTACTGTGCCATATTTTCCGTTGGTGCAGTACTGGTGTAATCTTGAATGAGTTTTGTCATAGTAGTAATATAAAATTCGTTCTGTAATAGAGAATTGTTGAACTTCCAGTGGGGAGATCTTTTTGTAAAGTTTAAATATTATTTTCCGTTGACCGATAGAATGACTGTTTTATGGTCAGAGAAATTAGTAGTTTGATTTATGTTTCTTACTTTAATAATGGTGTAACTACTCTGTATATAAAATCTATCCAATCTCGTAGAACTTCCAAAGGGGCGTGTTCTGTCGGTGTATGTTGTCTCTGCTCCTTTTTGGTATTTTTTCCTGTATGCGTCCGATAAGTCGAGTACCTCTAAGGTGTCTTGCAGTATGTCTATTTGCCTATATTCAGTCCTCACTCGGCTGTTTTCTGAGTGTAGTGTCCCTCATATTCTATCTAATTCATGTAACACTAAGTTAAAGTCTCCTCCTACTATGACTCGGTTTCCTTTATATCGTTGAGTTACCGTGTCAGACAGTGTTTGGTAGAAGTGTAATTGTTGTGCTTTCACTGCTGGAGCATAAATGTTAATTAAGGTGTGTGTATCTGCGTGATCGTTTGAATTTCTTATTTGTATTATTGCAAACCTGCCTTCTCTATCTTCATTTGTATGTGTTATTTCCCATTGATCTGAAGTCTGCCATCGAGATCCATGACTCCTTGTCCTTTTTTCTTCGTTTCCGTTATAGCCAGGATTTCTAGTTTTGCTTTCCTCATCTCTTCCACCAGCTCCTCTTCCTTCCCATGTATACTTCTTGTGTTCCAAGTTCCATAAGTCGTAGTCCGTAGTCCGTTCCAGTTCGTCGCCTTTAGAATCAGTCCGGTTTTCTCTCTTGTATTGCTCGCAATCATAGTTTAAGACAAACAGGTGATTGGCCTGTTGTGCCTTTGCATGGTGGAGGGGCTGCCTCCTTACGGCCTCCATGCAGGCCGCCCTCCTCCTTTTTCATCCGGGCTTGGGACCGGCATAAGCGGAGTTAAAACAAAGAGCCAGGGATCCAGACCTCCAGGACGACCTAGAGTCCGCTGGGAGGACAACATTAGACAATCTTTGAAGGACCGAGGACTAGAATGGAACCAGGCCAGGAAGAAGACAGTTGATATAATTGTCTGGCGCTCTCTCTTCCAAACCTCTACACCTCACGGTAGAAGGGGAACGACTGAGTAAGTAAGTAAGATCTGAAGTCTGCAGGATAGCAACTCCCGTGTGTGATGTTCCTAGGCTAAAGTGTGCGTTTCGTAAACCTAGTAGTGTTGTGATGTGGTTTGCACGTGATTCGTCACTAATAAGGGTTTCTTGTAGAAACATAAAATCTGGTTTATATGTTTGTATTAAGGCTACAATTTTATCTGTCTTGTATGTGAGACCTCTCACATTGAGTGTCATAACGTTTAAACTGTTTGTCATTGTAGTGGGCGGTAGGAAGAAGTAATTGTGTTGTGTTTATACAAAGGGTATTGTGGATGTATAAAGATAAATCAGTTGTAATGTTCTTAAAATATTCGCAAGTTCTCTTTCCGTCTGTTCGCATCGTCCATGTAACAAACAGTGTTCTTAAGAGGGAGTTCATTATGTATGTTTTAGAAGGTCAGGGTATGTTGTGTAAGTGGGTTTCCGTCATCATCCAGCTTTAAGGCAGTCACATCAAAACTTGGCTCGTAGTAACCTTCTTCTGTTGTAAGAGTCGCCCAGGATGGGGAGGTATTTTCGTTGAAAGGCGTGCCTGGAGCCGAATCGCTTGAATTATTATTATTCTGTCGTCTGCTGGGTTGACTGATGCTTGTCTCTGGAATTAATTGGGGAGATGGCTATGTTGTTCTTCTGATTTTTGTCTGCGTAGTTTTCTTTTAATTTCGTTTGTTTTGTTTCCTCTTGTTGATAAATAAAGTAAAATTGTCCTTGTTAGCATTTTCAAAATCCGATTCCGACATAATGCTGTTTATATTTTCTGAAGAGTTTGTTTGTGTCGGTGGTACTGGCGGTAAAGGTTGTAACGGATCTGTAGTTTGTCCCTTGACAGATGTTGTGCTGAGAGTTGAAGCTTGGGGTTTTTTGTGTGGGGCATTGGTTAACCCAATGATTGTCTAGTCCGCATATTGCGCGTCGACCAGGGATGGTGACGAAGATTCTCAGTTATTTGTAGATGACAGCGAAACGAACACCTTTACATATTGCATGAAAAAATACATGTTTTAACAAATACCGGCTGCCCAAGTAACCAATCTAGTGTGTTAATTTATTGCTCTAATAAAGCACAAGAACTTTTAGAATCAAAACTACACAGGAACGGAACACTATTATAAGAATCTGTTATTGCTCAGCACAATTTGATATATCTTTTAAACATTATGTTGTTTTATTTCGCATTAAAATATGCACAACGCTTAACTATTATGATTGCTCATTACTCTGTTGTTTCCTGTGCAAGACACTTACTTCCCTTACATATAATATGCTAATTCTTTACATGGTTCACAGGATTCATAGTTTCATTCCAGTCTCTAAACACATCATTGACCCACTTAGAGATATGTCTAAAATAAGTTCTATGATATGATATTACATAACATCTTCTGTCATTATGATTAATAAGTTGAATTAAAATTAAATCCAGAGTGTTGAAGAACTAGTTGTCAACATCCCATCTTACTAGTAATATATATTCAGACAATTTAATATTTTAAGTAAGACTTCACACATAAGCAGAAAGTATTTTGAACTTACTGGATCTGTCGTTGACTTGATTGGAAACTGATTAATACAACTGGACACAATAATCCAAATCTATATACAATGTTTACGATGACAATATATGTAAGTCTTCACACCAGTTCAAACCGTCACGAAAAGTGATAATATAAAATCGAAAATAAGGGAAAGGAGTGAGAAATGGTGAATGTAATAATGACTTGTTTGCTGGTCAGGCACTATTGTAGCGGAAGGTAACTCAAGAGCTGTGGAGATCTACTTAAGAAACACTGAGCTCTCTAAAGATCTACCTTGATAAAATCATGTCTGTTTTCAGGTTTCCGAGTATTTTTAATTTATAAAGCGTACAGCCTGGATGTAAATTTTATCTCTGCCAGATAATCTGTTTTCTACAGCCCCATCAACAGAATGGTAGAACATTCAAACTAAATGGTATTTTACCGAAATGTCAAATTGACTTTAAAGAAAAGATTACGTTCCTATCTCACACAGTTTATAATTTTAGTGAATTTTTGTAACCGACCTATTCTGAGTTTTCAGTAGGAAAAGGATGAGGGGGTGGGGGGAAATACCTTTAATCCTGAGGATACTACAAATTTAAATGTCAGTGAGAGAGAGCTGAAGAAAGTAATATGAACTTACTGGTACTGTCAGAGATTAACTAAGAAACTAGTTAGTACAACTGAACACAATAATGCAAATCAATGTACTAGTACTGTCAGAGATTAACTAAGAAACTAGTTAGTACAACTGAACACAATAATACAAATCTATGTACTGGTACTGTCAGAGATTAACTAAGAAACTAGTTAGTACACCTGAACACAATAATACAAATCTATGTACTGGTACTGTCAGAGATTAACTAAGAAACTAGTTGGTACAACTGAACACAATAATGCAAATGTATGTAGGCTACTGGTACTGTAAGAGACTAGCTGAGAAACTAGTTAGTACACCTGAACACAATAATACAAATTTATGTACTGGTACTGTCAGAGATTAACTAAGAAACTAGTTAGTACAACTGAACACAATAATACAAATCTATGTAGGATACTGGTACTATAAGAGACTAGCTAAGAAACTAGTTAGTACACCTGAACACAATAATACAAATTTATGTACTGGTACTGTCAGAGATTAACTAAGAAACTAGTTAGTACAACTGAACACAATAATACAAATCTATGTAGGCTACTGGTACTGTAAGAGACTAGCTAAGAAACTAGTTAGTACACCTGAACACAATAATACAAATCTATGTACTGGTACTGTCAGAGATTAACTAAGAAACTAGTTAGTACAACTGAACACAATAATACAAATCTATGTGCTGGTACTGTCAGAGATTAACTAAGAAACTAGTTAGTACAACTGAACACAATAATATAAATCTATGTACTGGTACTGTCAGAGATTAACTAAGAAACTAGTTAGTACAACTGAACACAATAATACAAATCTATGTACTGGTACTGTCAGAGATTAACTAAGAAACTAGTTAATACAACTGAACACAATAATACAAATCTATGTGCTGGTACTGTCAGAGATTAACTAAGAAACTAGTTAGTACACCTGAACACAATAATACAAATCTATGTGCTGGTACTGTCAGAGATTAACTAAGAAACTAGTTAGTACAACTGAACACAATAATATAAATCTATGTACTGGTACTGTCAGAGATTAACTAAGAAAATAGTTAGTACAACTGAACACAAAAATGCAAATCAATGTACTGGTACTGTCAGAGATTAACTAAGAAACTAGTTAGTACAACTGAACACAATAATACAAATCTATGTAGGCTACTGGTACTGTAAAAGACTAGCTAAGAAACTAGTTAGTACACCTGAACACAATAATACAAATCTATGTACTGGTACTGTCAGAGATTAACTAAGAAACTAGTTAGTACAACTGAACACAATAATACAAATCTATGTAGGCTACTGGTACTGTAAGAGACTAGCTAAGAAACTAGTTAGTACACCTGAACACAATAATACTGTAAGAGACTAGCTAAGAAACTAGTTAGTACACCTGAACACAATAATACAAATCTATGTACTGGTACTGTCAGAGATTAACTAAGAAACTAGTTAGTACAACTGAACACAATAATACAAATCTATGTAGGCTACTGGTACTGTAAGAGACTAGCTAAGAAACTAGTTAGTACACCTGAACACAATAATACAAATCTATGTACTGGTACTGTCAGAGATTAACTAAGAAACTAGTTAGTACAACTGAACACAATAATACAAATCTATGTACTGGTACTGTACGAGACTAGCTAAGAAACTAGTTAGTACACCTGAACACAATAATACAAATTTATGTACTGGTACTGTCAGAGATTAACTAAGAAACTAGTTAGTACAACTGAACACAATAATACAAATCTATGTAGGCTACTCGTACTGTACGAGACTAGCTAAGAAACTAGTTAGTACAACTGAACACAAAAATGCAAATCAATGTACTGATACTGTCAGAGATTAACTAAGAAACTAGGTAGTACAACTGAACACAATAATACACATCAATGTAGGCTACTGGTACTGTAAGAGACTAGCTAAGAAACTAGTTAGTACACCTGAACACAATAATACAAATCTATGTACTGGTACTGTCAGAGATTAACTAAGAAACTAGTTAGTACAACTGAACACAATAATACAAATCTATGTAGGCTACTGGTACTGTAAGAGACTAGCTAAGAAACTAGTTAGTACACCTGAACACAATAATACAAATCTATGTACTGGTACTGTCAGAGATTAACTAAGAAACTAGTTAGTACAACTGAACACAATAATACAAATCTATGTAGGCTACTGGTACTGTAAGAGACTAGCTAAGAAACTAGTTAGTACACCTGAACACAATAATACAAATCTATGTACTGGTACTGTCAGAGATTAACTAAGAAACTAGTTAGTACAACTGAACACAATAATACAAATCTATGTAGGCTACTGGTACTGTAAGAGACTAGCTAAGAAACTAGTTAGTACACCTGAACACAATAATACAAATCTATGTACTGGTACTGTCAGAGATTAACTAAGAAACTAGTTAGTACAACTGAACACAATAATACAAATCTATGTAGGCTACTGGTACTGTAAGAGACTAGCTAAGAAACTAGTTAGTACACCTGAACACAATAATACAAATCTATGTACTGGTACTGTCAGAGATTAACTAAGAAACTAGTTAGTACAACTGAACACAATAATATAAATCTATGTACTGGTACTGTCAGAGATTAACTAAGAAAATAGTTAGTACAACTGAACACAAAAATGCAAATCAATGTACTGGTACTGTCAGAGATTAACTAAGAAACTAGTTAGTACAACTGAACACAATAATACAAATCTATGTAGGCTACTGGTACTGTAAAAGACTAGCTAAGAAACTAGTTAGTACACCTGAACACAATAATACAAATCTATGTACTGGTACTGTCAGAGATTAACTAAGAAACTAGTTAGTACAACTGAACACAATAATACAAATCTATGTAGGCTACTGGTACTGTAAGAGACTAGCTAAGAAACTAGTTAGTACAACTGAATATAATAATATAAATCTATGTACCGGTACTGTCAGAGATTAACTAAGAAACTAGTTAGTACAACTGAACACAATAATGCAAATCTCTCTAATTTTCGTGCTTATTTAGTTTTCGTTTGACCTCGTGTTATCTGTCTTTTTCGTAATTATCTTTTTCTCTGTTTTTATGTTTTATATTTTTTATTTCACCTATATTTCCCCACTGTTTTTTTGCCGTTTTCTCTTTTCTCATTATCACAATTTTCCTTCAATTCCTGAAGGAGCATAGACCAACTCAAAATGTGTGTCAGTGTTACCGGTTGTTTTTCTTTACTGGACTGTCACTGATGTTGTCAGGGCTGTCGGGCTTACAACATGTGGCCGACGTATTTCTTGGTAACGCGAATATAATGTGGGCCTTTCTTTTGCGTATGATGATGATCTGGTTAATGATAATTGGACCCGGTAACGAAGCAAGATGGGTCAATACATGATGACCAGTTGGCACGGATAAACACTATACTCGTTGGAAGAGTTAGTGTTAACAACATATTTATTTATGACGATACTTTTCATCAGTAGTTTACATACATTCTTCATCTGCAATGGTCATGGCAGGAAAATGTACATAGCACAATTACAATTCACCAAAGACGTTGACCGACTGCACTAACCGTTACCACATCAAGGTTAACGGATTGGTAGTATACATGGTTCTGGCGAAGTGACCATGTTAATATTCTTTACGTAGTTATCTATATTTCTTTACGCTTCAATCAGCTCCTAGCATTAGTGGGACGTACTTGCAACTTGACATATCTGGTCAAGGGGAAGCTCTGCCATAACGTTACAGGAGACCAAGTATCGGAGGCAAGATACTTAAAACGGGCCGTTTCTTGCTAAATATTCAAATTACAAATTTCTTGGCATAGCTCCCTCAAGAAGAGTGTATGCATCTTTCAGATGATCATAATTGCTACATATTCGTGTCTTCCCTTGACTATGGTAAGAACACCATAATCAATCACGTCTATACCCGACTCTAGTTATCTGGATCTGCCTCAATTACGTTGCCCGTATAGCAACAAATCACCGCGACATACCGCGCCATACTAGTTTAATAATGGTGCACGGTCGTAAGCAAATAATATAACATACAATTACCGTAACCTAGATGCGCTCAAATGTGCGTCTACAAAATACTAGACGTGCACGCGAGGATCTCAAACATTTAACTCCCCATATATGAATATAAAATAACTAAACAGTCAGGTTCTCCCGTCTTGTGCCATCCTCTCAAGATCTTTCCATCTTTACTTTATCACTTTTATTTCTGTCTCTAGTTAATGTCTACGTGTGTTGTCTGGTCTCGCTTTGCATCTCTTACTCTGGTCATTCCAGAACATGGACTGTTTTGTAATGCTACCAACAGGTTTCCTTAATGTTTGTCCTATCTAAGTCCAGCATCATCGTCTAATCTTTGTCTCAAAACCTTTCTACACGAGTCAACTTTGTCTCATAACCTTTCTAGACTTGTCAACTTTGTCTCATAACCTATTTATACGTGTCAACTTTGTCTCATAACCTTTCTACACGAGTCAACTATGTCTGATAACCTATCTATACGTGTCAACTTTGTCTCATAACCTATCTATAATTGTCAACTTTGTCTCATAACCTTTCTACACGAGTCAACTATGTCTCATAACCTATATTGGCGCAGATTAGAATCGACCCACAGCCCTGTATTTAGATGCTGTTCAAATCACTTAAGTCTGAGAAATTCCTCGTATGACGGGTGAAACTCTTGGTCTGGAAATCTGTAATTCATCTTATGACGGGTGAGACACTTGGAATCGGAAATCTATAATTCCTCTTATGACGGGTGAGACACTTGGTCTGGAAATCTATAATTCCTTTTATGACGGGTGAGACACTTGGTCTGGAAATCTATAATTTCTCTTATGACGGGTGAGACACTTGGTCTGGAAATCTATAATTCCTCTTACGACGGGTGAGACACTTGGTATGGAAATCCATAATTCCTCTTATGACTTCTTGTGATAAAATTCCCAAGTTCCCTGTCTTGTATTAAAATTGCGGGTTTACACTTTTGAAGTTGCCCAATACTCCAACTGGTACTTATAGTTGTGGAATTGTTAGTCCTATCCTCTTTCTTCTGGCTTGTAGGAGGTGTTGAGTTGACGCTGCAATGCAGTCTGTCTGTGTGCTGTCACTCCAAGTTTGTTAGATTATATTTCACAATCCTTAGTTTCAAATCCCAGCTGTGTTTTCGCCGAAAGTTCCAATCAAATCATAGTGGATTCTGGCGAACCAATCCAATCTTTCTAGCACTGTTTGGGTGAGGAAGTTTATCATTACTCATCCCATGCGTATTTAAAATATTAATTTTAATATCCATGTGTGGCCTCTTACATCTGTGATGTCAAATCGTTACATAAGACTTCCGGCGCCCCTCTGTTTATCACATTTCTCTGCGTGCCGCCGCCAGACAGATGTCTGGTCAGACCGTATTGTCTTCTTTCATCGCATCCCATACCGGCTTGTGTCAACGTGATCAACAGCTTTCCAGTGGGTTCACATGTTTGACCTTTCGTTTCTGTGGTGAAAAATTCTAATACCCCTATATAAATTAGAACATAAATGTAAAACAGAGAGAGGTAGACGGACCATGTAACACAGTATCGCAAGCCACTTGCTGTGTGTCTAAAAATAAACCAACTCGCAGTGTGCATGGAATAAATTTTTTTCAAATAAACAGTGATGAAAAAAACTAACGATACGATGTTATGTTTTGAAAACAGGTTTAAATTCTTATTAGGAAACCTGATTTTTTCGCAGGGCTCCAGACTTTATACTGATAGTACAGTCGTAAAGGATTGAACAGGTGGTAGTTGAATTAAACATTTAACATCGAAAAAAAATCGTATTCTTAACTACACCACTTAGCCCCTTGAAAATCATATATTCGTGTACAGGAAGGCTAGTGGACTAGGAATATGTAATAAATTATCTAAAAAGTCCATTAGATAATTAGATATTGGTAATAAAACATATAGAGAACAGAGATACTGTCAGGTTTGGTCATATCTGCTTGGGATGGAAATCCCTGATTTTTGTGAAACATAGTAGTGACAGAAAGTCTAATATAGTACGTGGGAGGCCATTGGCTGAACTTTGAAGTTAAAAGAAATTGGATTGGGTGACCTATGAATAACAAATAAATGCCTAGAAACGGAGTAGAAGTGAATGAAAATGTTGTAATGACTGGGTACTCTTTTGAATATATTCAAAACGATTGGTCAATACACTGGATATTGGCAGAAGAAATCTTGGAGGGGACGCCATATCGTTACACATTTGAGAGATGAGAGCAAGCAGTGTTATCCAAAATTAAATATAAGATAACAGCTTGGACATACCGCAGATCAAACTGTGCCAGTCATCTTTAGTGTGTTTTCCTTACGAATTGTGATAAGCTAGACATTTTTGATCTGTATTTTTATTGAAAATTGAATGTGAAATGATAAATTATGTCTGTATGTGTGCGGTTCAGTAGCAAACATGAGGCAAAGCCTAGATATTGCTCCACCATGTAAAAGATTATCAGAGAGGAGTATAACTGCATATATATATATTGGATTGCCATATAGTAACATAACACCTATCCTATTCTATGGAAGGGATTACAGCTGGAATTGCAGAGGTGCTGTAACCATTAGGGAGAGGAATACTGGTGTATATTGTCACATGAAAAGCAAGCAGTTGGCCTAAAGCGCTGAACTTTATGTTTGTTTGTACTGTTATGTACTTCAGTGTGGAATAATATTGTATACTAGTTAGTAAGAAGGATGCATAACCTTCACTTTCAGGGACCGTGGTGTAGATGGCGATATTGCATCGTCCGGTCTGAGTACTGCGTGATCCAGAAAGTTGGCAGCAGACTCCCTGCACAAGATAGAGGCCACTGTCTATCATATTATCAAACTGAGAAGCAAGCGAGCAGAGGATACAGGTTTCCTGCAGCTGCAATATGAGATAAGAGCATATCAGCACGTAAAGCCCAACCTTGAATCAAATACCCCTGAAGTGAACTTTGTTAAAAAGACAAAAGGGACAGAAATTGTAAAGAAACAGAATCTGTGAATCCCTTAATATTATTTCCACCAATAACAAACACATGAAGTCGTGATGACAAACAACAACCTAGCATTAAAAGCCAGTATTACCTCATAGTAACCCATCACAACACTACACTTATATTACAATGCTATTATAGATCTGGACAAAGATCTTTTGTATACATTTTTGTACATAAACATTGTGCTTACATTTGATTGTGATTCCTGATTCACATTGTAGTAGGATCAGGATAACTATATATTGAAAAGTTAATACATTATATAAAATTTAACACTTGACTTACTTAAGGTAAATCTTTAAAGTGTTATGTGTTTGTGATTGTCATAGTGTGGTAAATTGTTGTGAATCTTAACTTAGGTGTTTATCTGTCTGTTGGTTGTTGTGAACTTACACTTCATCACTATCATAACCCTAGACATTAAACGAAGTCATCACACAATTCAAGAATAAGTCTGATTGAGGTCGAAATGTGGTAGCAAGCAAGGTCCTCTGTAATACACCAACCTTATTAGATACAGAGATCTTCACAGCTGATCTCAGTCAGTACACTAAGTCCCCTATAAATATTTATATAATCCCAACTCACCACATATATTGGGGATCTCGCTCCCGGGATTTGAATTTTTCAAAGCACCAATTATATTGGGTAGCTCACTTCAAGGAATTATAAAAATTAAAAAGATATTCTTGGGTGGAAAATAAATAAGGTTGAGCTTTCAGTGCTTGTGGTTGTCCTTAATATAATTAGTCATAGATAGAATTGTTTAGTTAGACATTGTATAAATTTGCCTGTTAGAAAATGGCTGACCTGGCAAAGTTTCAATCTGCGGCTGTACAGACTGCCAGGGACATGCACATTGATGGTCGTCTTGATTGACTATGTGACCTTAGAATGTGATAAATTTATTGCCAGGGAAGAAAAAAGATTAGAGAAAGAAGCTGAAAGAAAGTTAGAGGCTGACAAGGAAATTAAGAGGTTACAGATTGAGGCTGACAATGAGGCTAGGGCATTGGAGGCTGAGGCTAACAGGTTACAGATGGAGGCTGAGGCTAAAAGGTTACAGATGGAGGCGGATCGTGAGGCGGAAATAAAGAGGCTCCAGTTGGAAGAGAAAAAGGCTGAAAGGGAAGCAGAAGAAAGAAGATTAGCTGCAGAAAGGGAAGCAGAAGAAAGAAGATTAGCTGCAGAAAGGGAAGCAGAAGATAGGAGATTGCAGAGGGAGCATGAATTACGACTAAGAGAGTTAGAAATTCAAGGCCATGCTCCTGAAAATGGTGCCAGTCCTTTTACCTCCGATGCTACTGGCAGTCAGACAACCTCAACCTCAGCTATGAGTTTTCATTTAGATCATTTTGTTGAGAAAGACGATGACATAGAAAGTTACCTAAATAGATATGAACTTTTAGCTACCACGTATGGTTTAGAGAGAGAAAGATGGAGCTTAAAGTTATCACAAGGGCTTCATGGTACAGCTTATGAAGTTTTTGCCAAGATGAGCAGAGATGACCAAGACAATTATGACATGTTAAAGCAGGCTCTTTTGTTAAGATATGAAAAGAATGGAGAATTTTACAGAAAAAAGTTCAGGAATGCTAAACTACTGTCAGGTGAGACATATCACCAGTTCTCTGCACGGCTAGAGACATACTTGGAGAAATGGACTGCTCTGGGAAAAACCCAAGATCTTAAGGAAATGATCCTTATAGAGCAGCTAAGAGAGTCCATGGCTCCAGACCTGAGAAAGTTTCTCATGGAACAAGGTGCAGAGAGGCTGGGTGAGTTACTAAATGTCGCTGAACGATATCAGTCAGCTCAAGCAGAGGTAACTAGTAATAAAAAGAAGCAGGTAGACAATTTTAAGGCACCACAAAACTTTAATAAATTTGATCATAGAGATCAGAATAAAGGTAAGCACCAGTTTGATAGGCCACGATATGATAACAAAAATAAAACCCCACAATTCGATGAAAGGAAATTTGATGAAAGAAAATCTTTCAACCAAGGAAGGAAGTGGTGTAAAAATTGTCGGATGGACAATCATGATACTGACCGTTGTAGAAGGAAACCTGTGTATATGGCCACCCTTCAGGTCAGGTCGACCTCTAGAAAGGAGGAGGATATTCTGATAGATACCACTCCAGATGAGATGAGGAAGGCGCAGGCTGGGGATAAGACCCTCAAGCCTTGTTTTAAGAAATTGTCAAATTGTCATACACCTCCAGGAAAAGGAGACTTCTATATGAAGAACAAACTGATTTATAGGAAGGCTGGATCTAGATCAAATGGTCAGGGACAGCTGGTACTTCCTAAAAAGTATAGGGCAGAGTTAATAAGGAGCTTACATGTGAAACAAGATGGGGACCATGAGAAAATAGGTACCATCATTCAAAAGGTGGCTCACAATTATTATTGGCCCAAGGCAATGATTGACATTGAGAATTTTGTAGAAAGATGTGGCACATTACATGAGGGAACACCCGCAAGTGGGAACAGTGATCAGGACCTAGACACGCCACGGGGCAAACGTAGGCCTGACACTGAAAAGAAAAATAAATTTAATAAAGTGGACAAAGTGGAATGGGAGCCCCCTTTTCACGGACAGTCTTCACTTGGATGTTTTACCATGGCCACGATGCAGCGAGTACAAAGAGATTTCTTACCCCAGAATAAGCCGAAAATCCCTCAGTCGGACTTATGTGAACTGGAGGAAGAAAATGTAGAGAGGAGATCTCTCACAAGGAAATTTAAGTGGGGAGAGAGCCCCAAGAAAAAAATTGGTAGTGGTCGTTTTGCGAATGATGAGTCTGGGAAGAAAAATCATCACTACAGTGCTTCTAGTGGAAGAGACCATACCGATGCATGGAAAAAATAGACAAGAAAGCAAAAGACAGAGATTTGGCTGTGGGAGAGAAGGTACTGCTTCTTCTACCCGGTAGCCAGAATAAGTTGCAAATTGGATGGCAAGGTCCATATACAGTTCTAGAGAAGATGTCTAGAACAAATTATAAGACAGATAAGAAGGGGAAAGACAAAATCTATCATGTGAATCTCCTGAAGAAATATTTGGAAAGAGAAAATCAGGAAGAGACACATTTGCAGACCTTGTCTATTGCAATGGAAATGAAAAAAGAACCACTTTCATCATTTGAATATCCATTACACCCCTGTGAGACAGCTGCACAGGTGAAATTCAGTACACATTTAACGAAAAGGAGAGAGTGCAACAGGTTCTAGATGATCATACAGAGGTGCTAACGGACCGTCCGGGGCATACAAACTTATTAGAATATGATATGAAACTTATAGACCCAACACCAGTCTGTATGAAAGCCTATTCGATTCCTTTTGCTAAGGAGGAAGCTTTGAAGGAAGAGATAGACTATTTGTTGAAGGAAGGAATTATTTCACACAGTGAATCTCAGTATAGTTCCAGTGTGGTTCTATTGAGAAAGCCCTCTGGAGAACATAGACTCTGTATAGATTACAGGAGACTGAATGCTATCACAGAAGGTCAGGTGGATCCATTGCCGGATACAAGTCAGCTGTTTGCCAGGCTGAATAAAGCTAAATATTTCTCAAAGGTGGATCTGAGCAAAGGCTACTATCAGATTCCAGTAAAGCCTGAGGTTAGACCTTATCTAGCTTTTAGTACCTCAGAGGGACACTATGAGTTTAACCGATTGCCATTTGGATTGAAAAATGCGCACAGTGTCTTCTCTAGAATGATGAGAAAATTGTTGGATCCCCTGAATAATCCATGCATCACAAACTTCATGGATGACATCCTCGTAGCGACAGAAACGTTTGAGGAACATATTAACTCTCTTAACATGTTGTTTGATCGACTTAGAGAAGCGAATGTGACAGCCCGACCAACCAAATGTTGCGTTGGATGTAAAGAATTAGAATTCTTGGGACACACAGTCCATCAGGGAAACATGACCCCTGACCCCAAGAATTTGGAGAAACTGAGAAAAGCACAGAGGCCACAAACAAAGAAAGACGTGAGATCTTTTGTCTCATTATGTGGTTTCTACCAGAAATATATCAAAAACTGTAATTCCATATGTGCACCGTTAACTGATTTGACACGCAAAGGAAATCTAGATCGAATTACCTGGACAGCACAGTGGGAATTAGCATACCAAGAATTGAAGGAAAAGCTCAAAAGCAAACCTATTTTGAAATTACCTGACTTCAGTCAAGAATTAATTGTGAGAACGGATGCTAGTAATCTAGGGTTGGGTGCCACCCTGTTACAGAAGTCAGATTCACTGGATGGGGAATTAACCCCAGTGGCATATGCTAGTCGTAAGTTGAATACAGCTGAAAAAAATTATTCAACTAGTAAAAGAGAATGTCTCGCAGTGATATGGGCGATCAAGAAATTCAATATTTATCTGTATGGGAAGGCATTCAAGTTACAAACAGATCACAAACCCCTGGCTTTTCTAGCGCAAGCCAGGCATGAAAATTCTAGGTTACTACGCTGGTCTTTGCTGTTGCAGCCATATCAGTTCAGTATAGAATATATTTCTGGAAAAACTAACCTAAGTGCTGATTTTCTAAGCCGCCATCCGTGCGATGAGAATCAAGGTAATCTCCAGGCATAGATAGAAATTTATCTATGTGTATATAGAATTAAGGACTGACATATAATGTCTGTTTTAAGTGGGGAGAATTGTGGTGAAAAATTCTAATACCCCTATATAAATTAGAACATAAATGTAAAGCAGAGAGAGGTAGACGGACCATGTAACACAGTATCGCAAGCCACTCGCTGTGTGTCTAAAAATAAACCAACTCGCAGTGTGCATGGCCTAAAATTTTTCAAATAAACAGTGATGAAAAAAACTAACGATACGATGTTAAGTTTTGAAAACAGATTTAAATTCTTATTAAGAAACCTGATTTTTTCGCAGGGCTCCTGACTTTATACTGATAGTACAGTCGTAAAGGATTGAACAGGTGGTAGTTGAATTAAACACTTAACATCGAAAAAAAATCGTATTCTTAACTACACCACTTAGCCCCTTGAAAATCATATATTCGTGTACAGGAAGGCTAGTGGACTAGGAATATGTAATAAATTATCTAAAAAGTCCATTAGATAATTAGATATTGGTAATAAAACATATAGAGAACAGAGATACTGTCAGGTTTGGTCATATCTGCTTGGGATGGAAATCCCTGATTTTTGTGAAACATAGTAGTGACAGAAAGTCTAAGATAGTACGTGGGAGGCCATTGGCTGAACTTTGAAGTTAAAAGAAATTGGATTGGGTGACCTATGAATAACAAATAAATGCCTAGAAACGGAGTAGAAATGAATGAAAATGTTGTAATGACTGGGTACTCTTTTGAATATATTCAAAACGATTGGTCAATACACTGGATATTGGCAGAAGAAATCTTGGAGGGGACGCCATATCGTTACACATTTGAGAGATGAGAGCAAGCAGTGTTATCCAAAATTAAATATAAGATAACAGCTTGGACATACCGCAGATCAAACTGTGCCAGTCATCTTTAGTGTGTTTTCCTTACGAATTGTGATAAGCTAGACATTTTTGATCTGTATTTTTATTTAAAATTGAATGTGAAATGATAAATTATGTCTGTATGTGTGCGGTTCAGTAGCAAACATGAGGCAAAGCCTAGATATTGCTCCACCATGTAAAAGATTGTCAGAGAGGAGTATAACTGCATATATATATTGGATTGCCATATAGTAACATAACACCTATCCTATTCTATGGAAGGGATTACAGCTGGAATTGCAGAGGCGCTGTAACCATTAGGGAGAGGAATACTGGTGTATATTGTCACATGAAAAGCTAGCAGTTGGCATAAAGCGCTGAACTTTATGTTTGTTTGTACTGTTATGTGCTTCAGTGTGGAATAATATTGTATACTAGTTAGTAAGAAGGATGCATAACCTTCACTTTCAGGGACCGTGGTATAGATGGTGATATTGCATCGTCCGGTCTGAGTACTGCGTGATCCAGAAAGTTGGCAGCAGACTCCCTGCACAAGATAGAGGCCACTGTCTATCATATTATCAAACTGAGAAGCAAGCGAGCAGAGGATACAGGTTTCCTGCAGCTGCAATATGAGATAAGAGCATATCAGCACGTAAAGCCCAACCTTGAATCAAATACCCCTGAAGTGAACTTTGTTAAAAAGACAAAAGGGACAGAAATTGTAAAGAAACAGAATCTGTGAATCCCTTAATATTATTTCCACCAATAACAAACACATGAAGTCGTGATGACAAACAACAACCTAGCATTAAAAGCCAGTATTACCTCATAGTAACCCATCACAACACTACACTTATATTACAATACTATTATAGATCTGGACAAAGATCTTTTGTATACATTTTTGTACATAAACATTGTGCTTACATTTGATTGTGATTCCTGATTCACATTGTAGTAGGATCAGGATATCTATATATTGAAAAGTTAATACATTATATAAACTTTAACACTTGACTTACTTAAGGTAAATCTTTAAAGTGTTATGTGTTTGTTATTGTCATAGTGTGGTAAATTGTTGTGAATCTTAACTTAGGTGTTTATCTGTCTGTTGGTTGTTGTGAACTTACACTTCATCACTATCATAACCCTAGACATTAAACGAAGTCATCACACAATTCAAGATTAAGTCTGATTGAGGTCGAAATGTGGTAGCAAGCAAGGTCCTCTGTAATACACCAACCTTATTAGATACAGAGACCTTCACAGCTGATCTCAGTCAGTACACTAAGTCCCCTATAAATATTTATATAATCCCAACTCACCACAGTTTCCACTGGCGGTCAGACAGATTAGGCGATAAAATATTATCGCGGGCCGGGTCACCAAACCTGGCGAATCGTAACAACAGTCTGGGAGTGAAGTGTGAAACAATAAGACACGCATTACTACCGCAGCAAATACTGCCCCAGGGGAGTAGCGTGTTAGAGAATTCACCATGCTATGTTTAGCATAGAGCAAAATAGTGAAAATAACGAATGAAAGGGCATGATTTATGACAAATAAAAGCGATGAATGAGAAAAATGAAGGAAAAGAAAATATACTGCCGTAGGGCTGAAGATGTGAGAGATCACACAAAAGACGTCACATTGTCCAAACAAAAAGAAGATGGCTGTTTGTCCGCTATTGAAAGTCTCTTCGTTAGTTCTGAAGCGTTGGATTGACAGAGTTGTTAGAGCGCTGCTCTCTCGCGGCGAAGGTTCCAGGTAGATGCACAGTATCATCGTGCTCCAATTTACCAGCTGTGAATGGGTACATGACTTTGCTCTCGAGTTAGGGAAGGAAAGGCAGCGAGGAAGGGAACTGTTCACCCCATCTGTCGATGCTGGACCAAGTAAAGTGAAGTCTCTAACACTACGGTAGCATCTGCTATGGGACTACCTTGACCTTAGTTCTGAGCCTGAACGGTTGACCCAATTTCTCCCCAGCGAGGTCACAGCTGTTTCTGCAGCGTGAAATACCTTATTTTCTTACTTGCGTACTGAGTCGTTCCTCTTCTACCGTGAGGTGTAGAGGTTTGGAAGAGAGAGCACCATACTGTCCTATCGGCTGTCTTCTTCCTGGTCTGGTTCTATTCTAGTGCTGGGTACTTCAGAGATTGCCTAATATTGTCCTTCCAGCGTCCTGGAGGTCTGGATTCAGGGATTTTACTTTCTCATACTTGTCGTAGTAGCCGATCGTCGCCCATTAGGAAAATACCAGTTAATTTTTTTTTTCTAACAAAGACGTAAAACTTAAATCATTGTTCGGACATTCCTGTTAATTATAGCACTAAAATAATGTTGTACAAAGCCTCAACTCCCTTCACATTGCGCGTCAAACTTTGTCCACTTTTCTTTGGCGAGTGTTACTATTTTTGGACACGGTACGAACGGAATGACAGAATGAGCTGGAAAACTAAATATATGATGATAATATAATTATTTTTCTTAACGTTGTTGTTTCCCCTGAAGAGAAAAAAAATATGTGCATGATTCTTCATAAACGAGCTGTTTCCCATTCTTGTCATCTTTCTTGACACCCAAGACCCACCTGGGAATGTATCTAAAAGTATTTCTCTGGTGTGATATTAAGTAACGTATGCTGCCATCATGATAAATAAGTTGGCTTTAAAATGGCGCCTGTAATTTGTTTACCAGACGTTTGTAGTTTAGTTTTTATCTTTAATCTGTATCATCATCATCCTTCAGTTCCTGAAGGACCATAGACCGTCCAAAAATGTGTGTCAGGTTGTCCTGTCCTGTAACAGTCTGTATCATCATTGTCCCTCAGTTCCTGAAGGACCATAGACCGTCCAAAATTATATGTCAGGTTGTCCCGTCCATTAACAATCTGTCAAGATGTTTCCAGCTATCACTTTATCGGTTTTTTAATTAATGTCTCCGCGTGTTCTCCCGTCTCTCTTTACCTCTCTTAATCAAGAGATTCCAGAATATGGATTGCCTTGTAAAGCTATCACAAGGTTTCGTCTGTGCCTGTTATATCTATCGCCATCGCCTTTGTCTTATCCTTTTCTCGTAACCAAACTATATTTCTCATCTTGGTCACGTGTTTGTGACTGTGGCTGATGAAGGAAGACAAAATAAATTACCGTGTTCCTGGTGTATAGTTTTATATGTCTCCATATCAATACTTATTTATTTTGTTTTATCTTCCAGTGTTACACTTGCCCCTTTATTATTTACACGTAGAGCATCTATGTGTGTGTGTTTTATTTATATACTGTAGTTGATTGGTCAAATCTAACGTAGCTAAACTGTCTTAAACAAGAAAACCAAATTTAATGTCGTTGTCGATGGTGAGCAAGGTCAAGCATCAGAAATGATAACCACTAGCACGGAAGAGGAAACCAATGGTGATGAACATAACATAAAGGTGGAAGAACTGAAGGCAGCACTGGAGAGAATCAAGATGGGCAAAGCAGCAGGGCATGATGGTATAACACCAGAAATGGTTAAGTACATGGGAGCATCAGGTTACCTATTACTCTTAAGGGTCTTACAGGCAGCGTGGTGCAACAAGACCATACCAAAGGATTGGGAGATTGCCATCATAACACCAATTTTCAAAAAGGTGACAATCGACAATGTGGAAACCACAGTGGCATATCCCTTCTCAATGTCCCTGGTAAAATCTACTGTAGAATCCTAGAACAGAGATTCCGACGGCTAGCTGAGCGACAATTGGATGCGATCCAGTGCGGATTCCGAGAAAACCGAAATACTCAAGACCTAATCTTCATACTCAGACTACTGAGTGAAAAGGCCCTTGAGTTTAAGAGTGAGATCCATCTTTGTTTCATAGATCTGGAAAAAGGCGTTTGACAGGGTCCCCTGAAGCAAACTTTGGGACTGTTTGGCAAGGAAGATCATTCCAGCACCTCTGATTAATGCTATACAGAGCTCCTACAAGTCTTGCAGAAATTACGTGAGGACAGCAAACCATAAGTCAGAAGAGATCAGGACCACCACTGGTGTAAGACAGGGTGATATCTTGTCACCTTATCTTTTCATATCCTCATGGACGATGTTTTTAAGTCGTGTAAAAAGAGAACAAGAAAGTATTCAGTCGGGTACTGGAAGATGAGACTGGTCTGTATTTCAGAGCTGGCATTTGCTGATGATGTTGCCCTGATTGCTAAATTAGAGGCACATCTCCAATCTAACCTGCAAGTCTGGAAGGAAGAGCAGCAGGAGCGAAGGATGGTCATAAGCAGCTCTAAAACAAAATCCATGGTGATATCACGAGAAGAAAGAAGACATCATATTAAGCTGGGAGAACAGCTCCTGGAGCATGTCGACCACTTTAATTATCTAGGAGCTATTATAGACCGAAAGGGAGGCATCAAAGAAGAGTTGGCCACTCGAAAAGCAACAGCTGGGAGTCTTTTTCAGGCCATAAATCGAGGATTCCTCAGCAAGAGAGAGGTTGGTAAGAAAACAAAGATGGCTGTATGCCGCTCCATCTATGTCCCAGTCTTGGCATGTGGTTGCGAGTCATGGGCAATAGCTACAACCCACAAAGCCAGACCCAAACCTCAGAAATGAGGTATCTGAGGAAGGTGGTTGAAGGAACAAGAAGAGACATGGTCCGCAACCAGACGATACGCCAAAGCCTAAAATCCCACCCAAATAGAACAGAGCCAACTAAGATGGTTTGGCCATGTCTGCAGAATGGGAGAAGGTCGACAAGCATGGGAAACAAAGAGCCAGGGATCTATACCTCCAGGACGACCCAGAGTCCGCTGGGAGGACAACATTAGACAATCTTTGAAGGACCGAGGACTAGTATGGAACCAGGCCAGGAGGAAGACAGCCGATAGGATAGTCTGACGCTCACTTTTCCAAACCTCTACACCTCACGGTAGGAGGGTAACGACTAAGTAAGTAAGTCGAGACAGTGCTACGTTTACGCCAAACTAAATACTTATAAAGATTTGAATTACACAAAAATCTTGACAGCAATGTAGACAAAGTTGTGTGTAACAGATATCAAAACATGCAGCAAGAGAGGTTTTCGTTGCTTTTCGAAATACATAATCTTCCTACATAAATGTCAAGGTCATCTTTTTTGTGTGGCCATGAAACATGGAGAACATCAATAATTACAGGTCACAAAGTTTAATTGTGTGGCATTATGGGTCAGTGTGGGGAGTTATTGATTGTCTCAGATAAGTCGTGGATACAGGCGACATATGTCTACATTAAACGATAGCACATCTCTACAGATAATTACTACTTCTGTAAGAAGTCATAGCCAAAACTATATACGTTTAATGTGGTTCATGAAAAAAATCCCTAAAAAAAAAGTTCTTTAAATCAATATAACAAATTAAAAGTTGTATATAGGTCATGCTCCGGGCAAGTATAATTTTGCTAAGTGACGTATATTTGATAAACATAAAAGAAAACGTAACAATGAATTGTAAACATATTTTCTCACCTCAGTTCTTGTCCCAGGCGTAACAATTACTTTCCTTAAATATCATTTATATGTTGTTCCGGATTCAAAAGTTGTGTTACATATTGTCCATTTTGACTGACATCTCTGACCCATCTGGGAATGTGTCTCTGATGTGATATTAAGTATCATATACTGCCATTATGATTAATAAAAAAGATGAGATAAGAACAAAGAACATAGAATGGAAATAACATTTATAGTTGTTGATATCATGTTTTCGCCAGTAGTTCAGTTTTCAGCCATTGTTTTATTAGAAGTAAGTAAGAATCCAAGTGTAAGAAGAAAGTCATTTGAACTTACTAGTACGCTGGTTAGCACAACTGAACGCAATACAAGCATGCCTCGCTCATACGACATGTTAGGTTCCAGGCCACTGTCGTAAAGCAAAAATTGACGTAAAGCCCAACATGGCCTTTTTTTCACTGCTGAAGCAAGTGTAAACGTTGGTGGGACGACGGACTGTAGTCTATGCTACATATAATCTTAGTGGTTGTTCTTTCACGCTCCTGATGTTTGTGTTGGGACAGAACTAACTATATTGGACTTCATGACATATTGAGCAGTATAGACATTTTACTCTGGTACATTTTCACTGACGTTTATTGGTTGTTACAAATCTCAACATCATCATCATCATCTCAACCCGTAACCCGTCATGGGTCTAAGGAGTGCCATGGTGAAAGCATCAGCAGACAGGGTCCTCCACTGCTCTCTGTCCTCAGCAATGCGTACAAGTGTGGAAAAACCGTGTCCTGCCCATTCTTTGTGTTGTCAGCCCAGGATTTTCTTTGTCTTCCTCTTCTCCGTTTACCTTCGACTGTTCCCTGGAGGATCGTTTTCGAAAGGGAGTCATGACGAGTTACATGCTCAGACCATGCAAACTCTCGACGTTTCACTACTGACACAAGTGGTTCTTGGTGGCCTGCATACGTGTTTATTTTCTCTCTCTAACATAGACATTTGTTTTGTGCTCTTTATAGCAAATGCGCAAAATTCTTCTATAACATTTGTACTCGAAAGCCTGAATCCTTCGTTCCGTATCTGCAGTGAGTGTCCAGCCCTCACACCCATACAAGATAATAGATAATACAAGTGATTTGTATAATTTGATCTTCACAGGAAAACTGATGTTACTTTTCCAGATCACATTTAGCCTTGTCATGGCAGCTGAGGCCATCTCAAGTCTTGATTTCTTTACTTGATCTTCCATCACTACATATAGTGGACCCCAGATATTTAAAGGTGTTCACTTCTTCTAACTTTTACCCATTTAACGTAATGTTGGTCGGAACATGTTTCTTATGGCTATTCACCAATATCTTGCTTTTTTATATTAATTTCCATCCCATACGATGTTGTTACTTTCTCGAGTCTAGAGGTAAGGTCTTGACGTCTTTAAATCTCAACATACGCATAATCAAAAGAGTGAATAAAACGTAGACATCTGTGCTCTGACACACTTCTTGATCTCTAGATTTTACTGGTCGTGGTTAACTCTCTTGCTCACGACTGTTCATTACTTTAGTCTGACTGTCTATTGTGCTATACTTCATTTTGGTGTTTAAAGGCGATGCTTGAAATTATCAGCTGACCTGTCCACACCGGGGAATTTTACTTTAGTTTCAAGGTTGATACCCAAACGTTGCTCTTGGGAAACAGAAAGTTCATAAATAGGATGAATCGTACCATCTCTAAAATTTGGACATCTCCGACCAGCGAAATAAAACACACTGAACTCTTGTCTACAGTAGGAATCACTTCTCACACACGATTCATTCTTGAATCCTTAATGTGATGTTGGGTTTACATCTGTTTCCATAGACCGCCTTTGCACAAGCATTTGCAAAGCGACCACACCAAAACTCATCAGACTGAGTCTTTTAGGTCCTACTTCGACAAAGACCTGGGTAGAACTGTCGCGCATACATTGTTGCGCTATCACCGTTTCTCGTCCCTTCACGTGTCAAACAAAAACCCTGTTTGACACATGTAAATACAGCTTACGTCATGTGATACCGTGTTTCCTGTTTAATTCGTAAGCTTTAACTGTGTATCCTATTGCCCACAGACTCTTACTCCTACTGTTACCAAAGTATTATTACTTCCCTTTTTATTATTTCCCTTCTCAACCGGCCACACAAGTATGGTACTGGAACTTTCATATATGTACATTACAAACCTAACTAATCAACTTAGAATTTATTTTAAAACAATGTCAAACAGTATTTTATTTATCATAGTATTGTTCTGTTGGCAGCTGCAACTACCGAATTATTGAAGGAAGTCTGAAGGAGAGGGCACACCTTCTTGATTGGCAAGCCATTCTTCATAGCGCTTTCTTGCTGTCAGGGCCGGATTAAGGCCAACTGATGACCAAAGCACAGCTCAACAATCGTGACCCCTCAGTCCTTCCAATGTTTAACTGACAATACAATAATACTCAATAAGTGTTGAATGTGAAAATAGAGACTGAAAATTCAGTTTTGTTCCAAGCCAGGCCCTGTAACTACATTAAATATAATTTTTTTTTTAAATTTTATTCATTGAACCCTAAATAGCAGTAAGCAATATAAGCAATTTATTTTCTTATATCTAGGGCAACAGAAAAATGCAAATTTTCAACACTTTTTATTTATTTTGTAAACAAAAATTGTTATAAGGGAAAAATGAAAATACACAAATGTATTTTTTTTTTTTTTCGTACGCCCGCTAATACTCGAGGCGAAATCTCAGGTTATTATTTATGTCGAACCTGACATTGATTTTACGTGAGTATCCCTTTTTTCTTGACAGAGACAGGTGTCCCTCGCCATTCAGGCAAATACTCTCCGATTTCGGAGGTACCCATTACAGCTGGGTCGGCTCAGGAGCCGCCAATCCCTGGTCGACGACACTCCTTTAAATGTTCTCGCCAGGTCTCGAGTTAATCCAGTCCAAATCCGGGTCGACGAAAAATCCTCAAATGCCGTCACCCGGGTTTGATCCTGGATCACCCGGTCGCCAGAGCGGTGTGGTAACCACTACGCTAGCGCGGCTCCGATACAAATGTATTGAAAATGATTCTTTCTATTGAAATAAATGTAGGTAAATTTTTGAAAAAAATATAATCTAATGAAGAAATATCATTATTTGTACGAAACAAAACATCTTTAATACCATTGCTTTCTTACCTTGAAGATTCATAGCATTTCATCATACACGGATCAAAATATGCAAAATAGTGTTTACTGTTGCCTACTTAAAACGTTATTTATACTTTAAACGGTTTTCTCCTACTTTTTTAAATTACAAAGTCCTCAAAACTAATCTGACGTCACAAATCTGCTTCTATACATAGCAGAGACAAAGCATCCAGCCTGTCTTATTGCATAGTTGTTCTGCTGGGATTTTTAATATGCTTAAACTGAGAAAATGAACGCTCAGCTGTGCAATTTGTGACCATTAATGTAAAAAATAAACGCAAGCCAATGTCTACATTTGGAAACGCACACTCAGAATTGCTGCTGTTGCCACAGAATGTGCCTCCCATTTGGTATCAGAGAGGGATTTTAACACACATTCATTTCCAATACAAACTTTTAAGAATTTCTCACCGGCTGGTTGAGGCTGAAAAAAATGGATAGATCATTTGCACTGAAGAGAAGACATTAACAGCCAATTGACAGTAGTCAACAACACTTCGGCCTACCAGATTTAGTGAACACAGGGCACACATATGGCAAACTAATTTTCTTCTATACTGAGTCTATTTATTCTTACAAGTATCTTAAAATACTACTTAAAATAAAATAAACAGCGCTTTCTTAGAGGTAATATGTAAAGATATTTATATGGGTCTACACACTCTGTGAGGTTGTTGTCTGAAACTAAGGGCACTGCACGTTTTGTATTAAATAGAGTCGCTTAGTGTTGGACATGGAGCAACAATCCTAGATTGTGAAACAATAGTCTGGACATGAAGCAACCATCCTAGATTGTGGAACAATAGTCTAGACATGGAGCAACCATCCTAGATTGTGGAATAATAGTCTGGACAGGGAGCAACCATCCTAGATTGTGGAACAATAGTCTAGACATTGAGCAACCATCCTAGATTGTGGAACAATAGTCTGGATATGGAGCAACCATCTTAGATTGTGGAACAACAGTCTGGAAATGGAGCAACCATCCTAGATTGTGGAACAATAGTCTAGACATCGAGCAACCATCCTATATTGTGGAACAATAGTCTGGACATGGAGCAACCATCATACGAGAGATTGTGGAATAATAGTCTGGACATGGAGCAACCATCATACGAGAGACTGTGGAACAATAGTCTGGACAGGCAGCAACCATCCTAGATTATGGAACAAAAGTCTGGACATGGAGCAACAATCCTAGATTGTGGAACAATAGTCTGGACATGGAGCAACCATCCTACGAGAGATTGTGGAACAATAATCTGGACATGGAGCAACCATCTTAGATTGCGGAACAATAGTCTGGACATGGAGCAACCATCCTAGATTGTAGAACAGTAGTCTGGACATGGAGCAACCATCTTAGATTGTGGAACAATAGTCTGGACAAAGATCAACCATCCTAGATTGTGGAACAATAGTCTAGACATGAAACACCCACGCTATATTGTGGAACAATAGTCTGGACATGGAGGACACGATCCAAGATGGTGGAACAATAGTCTGGACAGGGAGCAACCATCCTAGATTGTGGAACAATAGGTTGGACAATGGAGCAACCATCCTAGATTGTGGAACAGTAGTCTGGACATGGCGCAACCATCCTATGAGATATTGTTGAAGAATAGTGTGGACATGGAGCAACCATCTTAGATTGTGGAACAATAGTCTGGACATGGAGCAATTATCCTTCGAGATTGTGGAACAATAGTCTGGACATGGAGCAAACATCCTAGATTGTAAAACAATAGTCTGGACATGGAGCAACAATCATCTTAGATTGCGGAACAATAGTCTGGACATTGAGCAAACATCCTAGATTGTGAAACAATAGTCTGGACATGGACCAACCATCTTAGATTGTGGAACAATAGTCTGGACATGGAGCAACCATCCTAGATTGGGAAACAATAGTCTGGACTTGGAGCAACCATCTTAGATTGTAGAACAATAGTCTGGACATGGAGCAACCATCTTAGATTGTGGAACAATAGTCTGGACATGGAACAACCATCCTAGATTGTGGAACAATAGTCTGGACAGAGAGCAACCATCCTAGATTGTGGAACAATAATCTAGACATGGAGCAACCATCCTAGAATGTGGAAAAATAGTCTGGACATGGCGCAACTATCCTAGATTGTGGAACTATAGTCTGGACATGGAGCAACCATCTTAGATAGTGGAACAATAGTCTGGAAATGGAGCAACCATCCTAGATTGTGGAACAATAGTCTAGACATCGAGCAACCATCCTATATTGTGTAACCATAGTCTGGACATGGAGCAACCATCATACGAGAGATTGTGGAACAATAGTCTGGACATGGAGCAACCATCATACGAGAGACTGTGGAACAATAGTCTGGACAGGCAGCAACCATCCTAGATTATGGAACAATAGTCTGGACATGGAGTAACAATCCTAGATTGTGGAACAATAGTCTGGACATGGAACAACCATCCTAGATTGTGGAACAATAGTCTGGACAGAGAGCAACCATCCTAGATTGTGGATTAATAATCTAGACATGGAGCAACCATCCTAGAATGTGGAAAAATAGTCTGGACATGGCGCAACTATCCTAGATTGTGGAACTATAGTCTGGACATGGAGCAACCATCTTAGATAGTGGAACAATAGTCTGGAAATGGAGCAACCATCCTAGATTGTGGAACAATAGTCTAGACATCGAGCCACCATCCTATATTGTGGAACCATAGTCTGGACATGGAGCAACCATCCTACGAGAAATTGTGGAACAATAGTCTGGACATCGAGCAACCATCTTAGATTGCGGAACAATAGTCTTGACATGGAGCAACCATCCTAGATTGTAGAACAGTAGTCTGAACATGGAGCAACCATCCTAGATTGTGGAACAATAGTCTGGACATAGAACAATCATGCTAGATTGTGGAACAATAGTCTGGACATGAAACACCCATGCTAGATTGTGGAACAATAGTCTGGACATGGAGGACACCATCCAAGATGGTGGAACAATAGTCTGGACAGGGAGCAACCATGCTAGATTGTGGAACAATAGTCTGGACATGGAGCAACCATCCTAGAATGTGGAACAGTAGACTGGACATGGCGCAACCATACTATGAGATATTGTAGAACAAAAGTGTGGACATGGAGCAACCATCTTAGATTGTCGAACAATAGTCTGGACATGGAGCAATTATCTTACGAGATTGTGGAACAATAGTCTGGACATGTAGCAAACATCCTAGATTGTAAAACAATAGTCTGGACATGGAGCAACAATCATCCTAGATTGCGGAACATTAGTCTGGACATGGAGCAACCATCTTAGATTGTGGAACAATAGTCTGGACATGGAGCAACCATCATACAAGAGATTGTGGAACAATAGTCTGGACATGGAGCAACCATCTTAGATTATGGAACAATAGTCTGGACATGGAGAAACCATCCTAGATTGTGGAACAATAGTCTGGACATGGAGCAACAATCATCCTAGATTGCGGACAATAGTCTGGACATGGAACAACAATCCTAGATTGTGGAACAATAATCTTCACATGGACCACCATCCTAGATTGTGGAACAAATGTCTGGACATTGAGCAACCATCCTAGATTGTGGAATACAGTCTGGACATGGTGCGACCATCCTAGATTGTGGAACAATAGTCTGGACTTAGAGCAACCATCCTGTATTGTGGAGCAATAGTCTGGACATGGAGCAACCATCCTACGAGAGATTGTAGAACAATAGTCTAGACATGGAGCAAACATCCTAGATTGTGGAACAATAGTCTGGGCATGGAGGAGATATCCTAGATTGTGGAACACAATTTGGACATGGAGCAACCATCCTAGATTGTGGAACAATAGTCTGAACATGGAACAACCATCCTAGAATTTGGAACATATGTCTGGACATGGAGCAACCATCCTAGATTTTGGAGCGATAGTCAGGACATGGAGCAACCATCCTAGATTGTGGAACAATAGTCTCGACATGGAGCAACCATCCTGGATTGTGGAACATTAGTCTGGACATGGAGCATCCATCCTAGATTGTGGAACAATAGTGTAGACATAGAGCAACCATCCTAGATTGTGGAACAATAGTTTGGACATGGAGCAACCATCCTAGATTGTGGAACAATAGTCTGGACATGGAACAACTATCCTAGATTGTGGAACAATAGTCTGGACATGGAGCAACCATCCTAAATTGTGGAACAATAGTCTTGACATGGAGCAACCATCCTAGATTGTGGAACAATAGTCTAGACCTGGAGCAACCATCCTAGATTGTGGAACAATAGTTTGGACATGGAGCAACCATCTTACCTTTTAGAACAATAGTGTGGACATGGAGCAACCATCCTAGGTTGTAGAACAAAATTCTATACATGAAGCAACCATCTTAGATTGTAGAACAATAGTCTGGACATGGAGCAACCATCTTAGATTTTGGAACAATAGTCTGGACATGGAGCAACCATCTCAGATTGTTGAACAATAGTCTGACCGACAGAAAGAAAAGATACTGGACCGTGTGTTATGATGGAACGGGAAGAAGCCAGCAGTAGAACTGATAAACAATACAGGAGATAGAAAGGTGTGGACATTGATAAATATAACAAACAATATGAACTGCTGAAGAGCGCTTTTCATCGCTGACAGCAAATTATTTTGTGGTTTGCATATTCTTCTTCTTCGTCCGTCCTGAGACTTCTACATTAATGACTCAAATAAAGGCATAAGTCAGCTGAAGGTTCCTGACATCTTCAAACAGTTTTTCGTTGAGAAAAGTAACTTGTTGCCATATACACTCCGTTCACTGCTGTAAGTTGGGCAGGACTGAAGCAGATGTTCTGTTACCATGGAGCTGGTGCCACAGGAGCAGAGATCTGTTGGACCAATCCTGTACTTGTGACATAGATGGTACCTCAGCCTGTTGTGACCAGTACGTAAACGGAAAATGATGACTTGGTCTCACCTTGATAGCTAATGGTAGGCATAATCTTTAATGTGACCTCGGTGTTCTCTGTTCCTTTAGAATTCAATGTGGTTTTTATAGTTGTTTTAGCTATTTCATAAGTTATCTTTATATCATTTTGTTGCATGACTTCCCCTTGATTAGCCAGTTTATCTGTCTCTTCGTTGCCTGGAATGTTGTAATGGGCTAGTATCCACTGCTGTGCACTTGTTGAAGCATTTTGCCAGGCTTTCAAGTGAGTTTATAAGATCTTTCAATCCTTTAGCACGGTGGCTCTTGAGGGCTGTTATTACTGAGAGAGCTTCTGTAAAGATCACAATCTGGTTTTCTACATGTGCTTTGTACTCAATAAAAGTTCCCGCTGCCTGTTCCATGGCCTCTACTTTAGCATTGAAGTTATTGTAATATTTGCCAGTGACAATAGCAATAGAGTGGATTATATTCTTCAATTTAATGACGATGCCAGCTCCCTCATGTTTTGCCCAACCATAACCCCCACCCTTTCTGAGTGGCTTTTGAAATCACTAATAACTAGGCAGTTGGTGCACTTAATGTTCATAGTTGTTAGTGAAAGATCTCTATCTGAGGTGGCATATAAGTGGTACACTCTTATGGTCTGGTCATCTGTCCTAATGTTCATAGTTGCTAGTGAAAGATCTCTATCTGAGGTGGCATATAAGTGGTACACTCTTATGGTCTGGTCATCTATCCTAATGTCCATAGATGCTAGTGAAAGATCTCTATCTGAGGTGACATATAAGTGGTACACTCTTATGGTCTGGTCATCTATCCTAATGTTCATAGTTGCTAGTGAAAGATCTGTATCTGAGGTGGCATATAAGTGGTACACTCTTATGGTCTGGTCATCTATCCTAATGTCCATAGTTGCTAGTGAAAGATCTCTATCTGTAGTGAAATATAAGTGGTACACTCTTATGGTCTGGTCATCTATCCTAATGTTCATAGTTGCAAGTGAAAGATCTCTATCTGAGGTGGCATATAAGTGGTACACTCTTATGGTCTGGTCATCTATCCTAATGTCCATAGTTGCTAGTGAAAGATCTCTATCTGAGGTGACATATAAGTGGTACACTCTTATGGTCTGGTCATCTATCCTAATGTTCATAGTTGCTAGTGAAAGATCTCTATCTGAGGTGGCATATAAGTGGTACACTCTTATGGTCTGGTCATCTATCCTAATGTTCATAGTTGCTAGTGAAAGATCTCTATCTGTGGTGGCATATAAGTGGTACACTCTTATGGTCTGGTCATCTATCCTAATGTTCATAGTTGCTAGTGAAAGATCTCTATCTGAGGTGGCATATAAGTGGTACACTCTTATGGTCTGGTCATCTATCCTAATGTCCATAGTTGCTAGTGAAAGATCTCTATCTGAGGTGACATATAAGTGGTACACTCTTATGGTCTGGTCATCTATCCTAATGTTCATAGTTGCTAGTGAAAGATCTCTATCTGAGGTGGCATATAAGTGGTACACTCTTATGGTCTGGTCATCTATCCTAATGTCCATAGTTGCTAGTGAAAGATCTCTATCTGAGGTGACATATAAGTGGTACACTCTTATGGTCTGGTCATCTATCCTAATGTTAATAGTTGTTAGTGAAAGATCTCTAAGCATATAAGTCTGGTACACTCTTATGGTCTGGTCATCTATCCTAATGTCCATAAGTGAAAGATCTCTATCTGAGGTGGCATATAAGTGGTACACTCTTATGGTCTGGTCATCTATCCTAATGTCCATAGTTGCTAGTGAAAGATCTCTATCTGAGGTGGCATATAAGTGGTACACTCTTATGGTCTGGTCATCTATCCTAATGTTCATAGTTGCTAGTGAAAGATCTCTATCTGAGGTGGCATATAAGTGGTACACTCTTATGGTCTGGTCATCTATCCTAATGTTCATAGTTGCTAGTGAAAGATCTCTATCTGAGGTGGCATATAAGTGGTACACTCTTATGGTCTGGTCATCTATCCTAATGTCCATAGTTGCTAGTGAAAGATCTCTATCTGAGGTGACATATAAGTGGTACACTCTTATGGTCTGGTCATCTATCCTAATGTTCATAGTTGCTAGTGAAAGATCTCTATCTGAGGTGGCATATAAGTGGTACACTCTTATGGTCTGGTCATCTATCCTAATGTCCATAGTTGCTAGTGAAAGATCTATATCTGAGGTGACATATAAGTGGTACACTCTTACGGTCTGGTCATCTATCCTAATGTTAATAGTTGTTAGTGAAAGATCTCTATCTGAGGTGGCATATAAGTGGTACACTCTTATGGTCTGGTCATCTATCCTAATGTTCATAGTTGCTAGTGAAATATCTCTATCTGTGGTGGCATATAAGTGGTACACTCTTATGGTCTGGTCATCTATTCTAATGTCCATAGTTGCTAGTGAAAGATCTCTATCTGAGGTGGCATATAAGTGATACACTCTTATGGTCTGGTCATCTATCCTAATGTTCATAGTTGCTAGTGAAAGATCTCTATCTGAGGTGGCATATAAGTGGTACACTCTTATGGTCTGGTCATCTATCCTAATGTTCATAGTTGCTAGTGGAAGATCTCTATCTGAGGTGGCATATAAGTGGTACACTCTTATGGTCTGGTCATCTATCCTAATGTCCATAGTTGCTAGTGAAAGATCTCTATCTGAGGTGACATATAAGTGGTACACTCTTATGGTTTGGTCATCTATCCTAATGTTCATAGTTGCTAGTTAAAGATCTCTATCTGAGGTGGCATATAAGTGGTACACTCTTATGGTCTGGACATCTATCCTAATGTCCATAGTTGCTAGTGAAAGATCTCTATCTGAGGTGACATATAAGTGCTGCACTCTTATGGTCTGGTCATCTATCCTAATGTCCATAGTTGCTAGTGAAAGATCTCTATCTGAGTGTCGTAGATTTCCGATAGGAGAATTAAGACTAGGTTTGGTCCCTTCTGAATAGGTTTGAATAGGTGATAGACTCAGTGAGAGTTAGTGAAAGGTAATAGAATTTCCACACACGTGAGATGATAGATTTTGATATAGTGGCTGTCTCTGAAAGCGAAAAGAATTCTTCTCTCTCTCACCTATCTTCTACAACAGTTGTTACAGCGTCAGACAGACTACACCAATATACATATTACGTATATTTCTATCACTCACAGGCACGCACATACACGTGACGACAGGTAAACACACAGACGTGGGAAAACTATAACAATGATATATATATTATCTAGAACGAGCTGACCAAACACGATTATTAAGTTCAAGAGCGATTTTAATATCAGGAAAAATCGGCTCACAACATCAAAGAAAGTACATCAAGGAAAATACATATACACATAGTCACAAAACTTCAAGGAAATGTTGCAAGGATGATAGCCCCGTTATGGTGTTAACTCTAGGTTTAGCCCGGCCCCGTTAAGAGAACAGATGATGGCGCCCGAGTCACAGATACATAGGGTTTGAGTCTAAGAGTTTTTCTTTGTTTTATCTCGTAATTATATGCACAGAGTTTGAAAAAAATCTGATTTAACCTAAGACAAAAACACAAGAACTCTAGCCTTAGCAACAAATTATGCAGATTGGAAAAAAAAAAATTAGGACAGCAACAGGGTGTCAAAGATATAACAGTGAAAATATCACTCAGACCAGCGTACACTCATTCATTCCGCCATGGCTTCTCATTCAGGTACTCACGACTTTGCTCGCTGCCTCTTGGAACACACTGATTTTAGATCTTTACACAGACTCAAAAAAAATGCAGTCTTCTGCCAAGAAGTCCCCAGTTCCAAAAGACGTATTTAACTCGGAGTCTCCGGGAACGACTACTTGGGTGTGCAAATTTGTTCAAATGTCTGATTAAGTCACCTAACAATTATTCCAGGCGCGGGAGTTAGCAGAGCACAGTGTCAATAGCGTAGGTTTCTAGAAATGATGAATGTCAGGTCGGTGCCTTCCCTCAGTATAGGATTCACTTTAGTCACACCACAGATTTGTCCACAAATAATATATATATATAGATAGTCGGGAAATGTTAGTTAATACTTGAAGTATTTCGCGCCACCAGGCAGAAAGATTACGTAGAGTTTTTCTAGAAGAAATTTTAGATCTAGCTCCAAGGTCCAGTATTTATCATTACAGTCTTTGAAAACCCGTTATTGGGATATTAGTATTTCTGTCTAACTTGCACCGTCAGATCAGTGTTACTTGAGAAAACCCACGTGGTTCAAAATAAGGACTGTCTATTTCTTCACAAGTATGGAAACTACTACTAGGTGCTGGTAAAGTTAGGGTCACCCCAAAACTTTCACTGTGTGGAGGAAAAATAACACATATAATATAATAAACAGAATCTGTACTGGTTATGACTTACATTTAAACTTGCAAGCAGAGAGCTTTGCTTATCATTTAAACTTCCCGTGACGTAAGTTATAATTAAAAATCAGCAATCCTAATGAATTAGGAACACGTGCGTATTCCGTCACCATTCATGAGGCTCGATTCTAGAGTTTATACGTTAGTTTAGAAAAAATACACTCGACTGAGTATTAGCAGTTAAATTAAATTCATAAATAGCTACAATTGCCGTTATAAGCTAGAAATTAAATTTTTAGTCTGCTTTCCACTGAATGCTTCCCTAGAAAATATAATAGCCTACCACTTTATTTCTCTTCTGCGCTAAAGAAATAGATTAAAATGAATTAAGCGATTTAACACTTTAACACTCACAAAATCTATATATCTATCATATTAATTACCTCAACCACAGAATTACAGGTAGTCGCACAACTTAAGAATAAAATGCTGAAAATATTTCTGGAAGTCTAGAAGTTCGACACATTGCCGAAACAAACTGAGATACTTCGCTAACAGCTATTCTGTTTACGAGCAACCTATCACTGTGAGTCTATGAGCGAGAATGAAATTAAAGTTTCAAACTTGGCCAATATCTTAAAATCAGACAAAGGGCCCAAACTTATTTCGCCAAGCGAAATTATCTCCCCTACTCCCAACATTTACGTCCGCTTAACGCGTGTCGTAACTGTCACCTACTGACCACGATGTACGCGTGTCAGTTTCAAATCCCAGACAGCCTGACTCCATTGCAGGGCAGTTTTCACACTACAGCTGACCATGGCCCACCGTGAGCGCCGTGTCAGTTTGGGATTTTCCAGACAAATGTCTGGATACTGACCGGTGCAGATGTAAAGTATCACACCTCACCGGGACTTATGCCGAGAAGAAGCTCGCGCGCTCGGTGAGAATGTAGACGATTTGCTACGTCCTGTGTTCAGCGAACCGACTTATCACGCCTTCTGACGCCCTGCAGCCCTGACATCTACGTAATATCGTCCTAGCGCGATTCTCAGTTTTGAGAAAGAAACAGGTAAAGTTTGCGAATTATATGAAAATAATATTCGCAAAACGAATGGATGAAAAATATACAGGAAAAATGAAATACAGAGATAATAAAAGAGAGAATTTGGGTGAACGAATAGGAAGAAGATGTAGGAAATTAAATGAATATAAACCCTACGTGACAGAGCCTCCCCCCTTTAAGATATGGAAGCACTCCATGTCTACGTTATGGAGTTTAATTTCCTATAACCGTAGCTTCGGGGTGTCTGTCCTCTTCCCTCTCATCTTCCCCCTCCATCTCTGTCCAATTCCTACTCAAGTCCACTCCTCAAAGTTTCCTTCCCCTGGAATATCTCATATGCGCGCTCGAAAGAGCGTCGCCGCTGCTGACATTTTGAAAGATTTCCTGTGATAGCGGTGGAATATCCCTGCCACTATCGTCATCTTCGTCAGTTTTGGCGATCGTCAGGAGATGGTCGGAGGTTGGCACTGGTTTTTCCAAGTATCTCTTTAAGAGATTTAAATGGAAAACCTTCTCCTTTCCTTCAATAGAGATCTGGTAGTTAGCCTTAGAAATCTTTTTCAGGACGGTAAACGGCCCTTGCCATCCGATCTTCAGTTGGTTGTTCTCGGTAGGGAGCAACACCAAAACTTTCTCTCCTGCTTCCAGTTCTCTCTCTTCCGCGACTTTCCTGTATCGGTTAGCGTGCTTGGTGCGTGCTCGCTTAAAGTTAGTCGTTGCTAGGTCCCACCCTAGTTTCAACCGTTCCTTTAAAACCGACACATATTTACTGGCTGAGACAACTGTCTCATCAGTCTTCTCGTCTGTCAGAGACTGAAGTAAGGCTTCAAGCGGGCCCTTAATGGGTCTGCCGAATAAGAGTGTAGCTGGCGGAAATCCTGTGGAAGTATGAGGAGATTCTCTGTAGCCAAATAATGCTGCAGGAATACAGAGATCCCAATCTTCAGGTTTCACTTGTGCCAGCTTACTTAGCATCATGGTGAGGTTTCCATTAGCACGTTCCACGAGCCCATTTCCGGCCGGAGTATATGGCTTAGTGTGGATGTGCTGGGTCCTCAAGATCTTAACGATCTCATCCATCAACAGGTTTCGGTATGGAGATCCATTATCCGTCAACACTTGCTGCGGGAATCCCAACCGAGTGAAAATCTGCACGAGGGCTTCTGCGACATGCTTGGCATCTGCGCATGTTAGCGGGATAGCTTCTGCCCATAAAGTGCATGTATCGACTAAGGTCAGGATAAACCTGTTCCTTCTTTTAGTCCTTTCGAAAGGCCCTAAAATGTCGATCACAACCCGTTCGAATGGTGTTCCCATTATTGGCATTTCACCCATGTGGACTGGGGGGTCCGTTGCTTGGGTGGTACACGTTGGCACTGGGCACAGGATTTGACATATCTGATAATATCAGTATTCACTCCTGGCCACCAATAATGAGTGGTTATACGTTGGTTTGTGGCGTTCTGTCCCATATGTCCGCTAAAGGGAAGAGAGTGCCCCATTTCTAGGATTTGGCTTCTGTACTGTTTCGGTACTAGGAGCTGGTTGTAACCTTGGTCAGGCTTGCCCGTTCTCCGATAAAGTACGCCATCCTCAGAAAAAATGTCCCCGTGCTGTTTGGGTTCCTTAGCCATGGGCAGTTTCCTAAAGCAGGGTGCCAAAGTAGGGTCCTTGTATTGCGCTTCTTTAAGTTCCATAGGTAACAAATTTGGCGCAGGCTCCCGTTCCTTCTTGGTTTGCCCTCTTGTAGTTACTGCTGCCACAATCGGCTCTTCCGGTTTCCCAATACACACGTATCTCCCGCCAAGTATGACTGGGTAGATGGGATCATCCATAACAGCCGCTTTGATCACACCTCTGACAAAGTCAGAGTGTATCTCCACCAATGCGATGGGAAGCGCTGTAGGTGCATCACTCTTACGAACTCCACAAAGTTTGACGGTCTCTCCTGTCTCTTGACCGGGTTTAACCAGGTTTCTGGCAACAATGCAATCGTAAGAAAGCCCCGTGTCAAATAAGCAAGAAGTTTGAGAACCGTTCAAAATAACAATACCTCGCGTTGAGGGTCTATCCCCAAGAGGTTGGGAATCACTGTCAATAATTCCGCCTTGCGAGACTGTTAATAAGCATCCGATGCGTTTAGGCTCGGTGTGCTCGGTCTGATCATATGTCCCGTGCTCGGGGGTTCTCCCTTTGCCACCTTGTCCTTTCTGGCTACGCTGCCATGTAGGGCGGTCGGGTTGATCAGACTGTTTGGGGTGGTTGGGGTACTTGTTCTTGTAGAACTTGGATTTTTCAGGAGGGGGGGTTTTGAGGTCCAGTTTCTCTGTGGTTGTTTTGGTTAGAAGCCTGAGAAGATTGCTCTAGGTTATGTTTTCGAAAATGCTCCTCTGTCGGTTTCCGCTTTGTGGCCGGTAGTTCAGCCAGCGCATTGTGATAACGCTCAGACTTTTCCAAAATGTCTTCAAGTTTTTCTGCCCCCTGCTCAGCGAGAAATCTCCGGGTATCAGCAGACAAAGTGTTCTTTATTTGTTCAGTTAGAACAAGTTCCTCAAGACCTTCATAGGTAGAGGGGAGCTGCGAAAGCTCAAGGCACTTTGTTAGATATCCCTTAAGACGAGATGAGAACTGGTGAAAAGTTTCAGAATTCTCTTTCCGGCTGTTGCGAAACAGTTGCAAAAACTTGCGAGCGTTCATTTCGAAGCGCTCCAGTAACGCTTTCTTCAACCCATCGTAGTCGTCTTGTTGGCTACTTTCCAGCTTAGAATAAACATCATAAGCAGAACCTTTTAGGGCCTGGGAAAGTTTCATATTCCAACGCGACCTCTCTAACCCGTACAGAGTTGCAATTTTCTCAAATTTTTCTAACCATGCGTCAATCTTCTCATTTGGACAAGGAAAAGATTCAAGAGTGAAAGACATAGCATTTAGTTGAAGAGATTGAGTGTTAGCAGGGTCAGTTAAGGATGAATGAGGAGAAGACTCTCCATTGCTGGAGGTAGAGGCAGCCCCACGCCTTTGGAATTCCAGAGTTTTAAGAGCTAACTCATGCTGTCTCTCTTTCTCTCTTTCCTCATGCTGCATCCTGCGAATTTCCATTTCCTCGTCCATCTTCTTCTGCTGTAATAGACGGTCTGCTTCTTTCCTCTCCGCTGCTTCTTTTTCCTCTTTAGCTTCAGCTGCTTTCCTCTCCGCATCATATCTCTCAAGTTCGTCCCTGACAAAAGCTTTCGCTTCCTCTCCTTCCAGTCCCTCCTCTCTCGCTTCGTCCCTGAGGAGTTGTCTAAGCTTTGCCCTCTCGGCCATATTAGGTCAATGACTGAGACTAGTGGAGAAAGAAAATAGGAAAAAGGATACACTGGTTCCTACCACTTACGAGAAAAAAAAATTACCAAAAATCAAAAGATGATATCCTTAACCCTGGGATACCTCCTCCAAAGTAAAATCTAACTATCGCTGCTATTATCGGCAATAAAGCACTTAATGCAAAACACGACTACGCCAACTAAATGGTAGTTAAGATTACTTCTGAAAAATAAGTTGCTACAGTGGAAAAGCAAAAGAATATTGCAAACATTAAAGAGAAAAATAATCCCTTAATTTTTAAAAATCCACTATAAGTTCGCCCCTGAAGTCAGATCGGGTAAGGGAGGGAATTAGTCTGGACAAAAAGTCCGAAACACACTCCTTAACTTAGTTCAAACGCCGTTATGCCTCAGTACCCAGTGAATGTTATACACTCACCACTTTACCAGCATTTAGTATTACAATCAGCAGTTAACTTATATCCCGACAAATCAACCTGTAACCAAAATGTATATTATTCAAAGATGCTGTGGAAAAAAAAACTTATTAGTTTGTGTGGTCAGCACGCCCGTAAACAGATCGCTAGTCTAGGGGGTAATTATTAAAGATATAACAACTCACAAGACATCACACTCTTACTCTATATCAGAATATAGAATCTTAAGTTCAAAATCCAGATAGACGAGTCCACGTTTGTCGTACTCGTCTTCCTATTCTAAGTTCAAAGACCGGAAACGAGCCCTCATTTGTCGTAGATTTCCGATAGGAGAATTAAGACTAGGTTTGGTCCCTTCTGAATAGGTTTGAATAGGTGATAGACTCAGTGAGAGTTAGTGAAAGGTAATAGAATTTCCACACACGTGAGATGATAGATTTTGATATAGTGGCTGTCTCTGAAAGCGAAAAGAATTCTTCTCTCTCTCACCTATATTCTACAACAGTTGTTACAGCGTCAGACAGACTACACCAATATACATATTACGTATATTTCTATCACTCACAGGCACGCACATACACGTGACGACAGGTAAACACACAGACGTGGGAAAACTATAACAATGATATATATATTATCTAGAACGAGCTGACCAAACACGATTATTAAGTTCAAGAGCGATTTTAATATCAGGAAAAATCGGCTCACAACATCAAAGAAAGTACATCAAGGAAAATACATATACACATAGTCACAAAACTTCAAGGAAATGTTGCAAGGATGATAGCCCCGTTATGGTGTTAACTCTAGGTTTAGCCCGGCCCCGTTAAGAGAACAGATGATGGCGCCCGAGTCACAGATACATAGGGTTTGAGTCTAAGAGTTTTTCTTTGTTTTATCTCGTAATTATATGCACAGAGTTTGAAAAAAATCTGATTTAACCTAAGACAAAAACACAAGAACTCTAGCCTTAGCAACAAATTATGCAGATTGGAAAAAAAAAAATTAGGACAGCAACAGGGTGTCAAAGATATAATAGTGAAAATATCACTCAGACCAGCGTACACTCATTCATTCCGCCATGGCTTCTCATTCAGGTACTCACGACTTTGCTCGCTGCCTCTTGGAACACACTGATTTTAGATCTTTACACAGACTCAAAAAAAAATGCAGTCTTCTGCCAAGAAGTCCCCAGTTCCAAAAGACGTATTTAACTCGGAGTCTCCGGGAACGACTACTTGGGTGTGCAAATTTGTTCAAATGTCTGATTAAGTCACCTAACAATTATTCCAGGCGCGGGAGTTAGCAGAGCACAGTGTCAATAGCGTAGGTTTCTAGAAATGATGAATGTCAGGTCGGTGCCTTCCCTCAGTATAGGATTCACTTTAGTCACACCACAGATTTGTCCACAAATAATATATATAGATAGTCGGGAAATGTTAGTTAATACTTGAAGTATTTCGCGCCACCAGGCAGAAAGATTACGTAGAGTTTTTCTAGAAGAAATTTTAGATCTAGCTCCAAGGTCCAGTATTTATCATTACAGTCTTTGAAAACCCGTTATTGGGATATTAGTATTTCTGTCTAACTTGCACCGTCAGATCAGTGTTACTTGAGAAAACCCACGTGGTTCAAAATAAGGACTGTCTATTTCTTCACAAGTATGGAAACTACTACTAGGTGCTGGTAAAGTTAGGGTCACCCCAAAACTTTCACTGTGTGGAGGAAAAATAACACATATAATATAATAAACAGAATCTGTACTGGTTATGACTTACATTTAAACTTGCAAGCAGAGAGCTTTGCTTATCATTTAAACTTCCCGTGACGTAAGTTATAATTAAAAATCAGCAATCCTAATGAATTAGGAACACGTGCGTATTCCGTCACCATTCATGAGGCTCGATTCTAGAGTTTATACGTTAGTTTAGAAAAATACACTCGACTGAGTATTAGCAGTTAAATTAAATTCATAAATAGCTACAATTGCCGTTATAAGCTAGAAATTAAATTTTTAGTCTGCTTTCCACTGAATGCTTCCCTAGAAAATATAATAGCCTACCACTTTATTTCTCTTCTGCGCTAAAGAAATAGATTAAAATGAATTAAGCGATTTAACACTTTAACACTCACAAAATCTATATATCTATCATATTAATTACCTCAACCACAGAATTACAGGTAGTCGCACAACTTAAGAATAAAATGCTGAAAATATTTCTGGAAGTCTAGAAGTTCGACACATTGCCGAAACAAACTGAGATACTTCGCTAACAGCTATTCTGTTTACGAGCAACCTATCACTGTGAGTCTATGAGCGAGAATGAAATTAAAGTTTCAAACTTGGCCAATATCTTAAAATCAGACAAAGGGCCCAAACTTATTTCGCCAAGCGAAATTATCTCCCCTACTCCCAACATTTACGTCCGCTTAACGCGTGTCGTAACTGTCACCTACTGACCACGATGTACGCGTGTCAGTTTCAAATCCCAGACAGCCTGACTCCATTGCAGGGCAGTTTTCACACTACAGCTGACCATGGCCCACCGTGAGCGCCGTGTCAGTTTGGGATTTTCCAGACAAATGTCTGGATACTGACCGGTGCAGATGTAAAGTATCACACCTCACCGGGACTTATGCCGAGAAGAAGCTCGCGCGCTCGGTGAGAATGTAGACGATTTGCTACGTCCTGTGTTCAGCGAACCGACTTATCACGCCTTCTGACGCCCTGCAGCCCTGACATCTACGTAATATCGTCCTAGCGCGATTCTCAGTTTTGAGAAAGAAACAGGTAAAGTTTGCGAATTATATGAAAATAATATTCGCAAAACGAATGGATGAAAAATATACAGGAAAAATGAAATACAGAGATAATAAAAGAGAGAATTTGGGTGAACGAATAGGAAGAAGATGTAGGAAATTAAATGAATATAAACCCTACGTGACACTGAGGTGACATATAAGTGGTACACTCTCATGGTCTGGACATCTATCCTAATGTCAGCTCCAATAATTTCCACTTTATAGAAACATAAAGCTCTCTGTTAGGTAAGGAGTTTCTGATTAACACAAGTACTCCTTCCTTGTGTCCCTCTCTGTCAAGCCGGAAGGATTCATATCCTCGTATGGAGAATATGTGGTTTGGATTTGTTACAGAGTGAGAATATATTAAGATTTAATTATGAGAGGTATAGGTTCAATTTTGTGTCGTTCAAGTTAAGTTACTGATGTGCCACCAGAGGTAGATATTCTTGACGATATTAGTTACCAGGTTTGTTCCGAAATTCCTTTGTGAGATGACATTCAATAGCATACTTTCAATCCAATGATAACTTCTAAAATTTCAACAGGATTTATGCAAGAAGTCTTCTGGGATCAATATAAATAAATATATTTTTATTATTGCATTTAACTAATCTTCAAGAAAAGGTAGTGTCGTAATATACATATAGTTTTCCTCCACGTACTTCTATCCAATGCGGTACACATATTTCATCTGATTCTCTTTGTTTAAGTTTCTAAGGTATAACCACATTGTGCGTAAATGATGGTGGAACCTTGCGTTA
The DNA here is from genome assembly GCA_024509875.1 of Oreohelix idahoensis. Lineage (NCBI taxonomy): Eukaryota > Metazoa > Mollusca > Gastropoda > Stylommatophora > Oreohelicidae > Oreohelix > Oreohelix idahoensis. The sequence goes on from JAMPIV010006675.1 coordinate 287,075, forward strand.
ATTCAATGTTTGTAAGCTCAGTTTCGTTTCTTCTAGTTTCAAGGTAATCTTTTGACATGGCCTAACCAAATTTTGTTTTGAAAATAGAGTATCACTCGAAGCACTGCTTAGGTGAATCAAAACTCACTATAATGTAAAAATTATCTACTTAACACGGCGTTGATATCTTGATAGCTTCAAGATCAGATGTTAGATGGCCAAGGACTTGTGTAGTTAGTATGAGATGCGCCAGGTTGCACCGTGCCGAGTACTAATCTACGTCTGTGCAAGTAGGCTTCTCTTGATCAACTGACTTCAGGTTTATGAAATCTTGCTATCGCTGAGTGGTGGGCGATTTCACCACCTTTTGGTTGGCTAATCTAATATTGTATTATCTATTTCATTGGGTGCCGTTATGCTTACAGATAGACGGTCTTGGCTATTCCGATTTACGTCATCGGTTGTTAAACAACTGCCGCCAAGACAACACTGGCTTTGAAGAAATCATGGGAAAGCATGGATTAGGTATGATGAACGAGAATCGGGAAATATTAGCAAACTCCTGTGCTTCAAATCAACTAGCAATAGGAGGAAGCATATTTCCACATACAAGAATGTATAAAGCAACAAGGATATCACCAGACCACAGAACCGAGAATAAGATTGATCACACATGCATACGTTAGAAGTTTAGGTCATAATTGCATGACGTGAAAGTATGTAGAGGAGCAAATGTTGTATCAGACCACCATCTTCTGTTGGCTAAAACAAAATTAAAACTCAAGAAATATACAACAGCATATATCTATAGACAACAGTATAATGTGGGATATCTAAGAAATCAGGAAATACGCGAAACATTTTCAATCGCAGTATCCAACAAATATCAAGTACTCCAACAGCTGGAAGATGAAACAGATGCGGAAGACCACTGGCAACAAGTAAAAAATATGTGGAACGAGACATGTGAAGAAGTACTGAGAAAAAGAGAACATTAGCACAAAGCATGGATAACAACAGAAACCATTAGTAAGATAGAAGACAGGAATAACAAGAAAGCAGATTTAAACAGAAGCAAAACCAGAAGATCCAAAGCCAAGGCTCATTAAGGGTACATAGAAGCAAACAAAGAAGTAAGAAGAAACATCAAAAGAGACAAGATGAAATATATTGATGATTTGACAAGTGAAGAAGAGGAAGCTGCAGCCAAAGGGACTTTTACAACAACACTGTTACGCACAAATAATTACTTTTTTCCAAAGTCTTTGTATGATCGTTTTTCGTATGTATGATCATTATTTGACTGAAATGCATGTTATATATATTTTATGGTCAAAGGGACAGAACCCGATATATCGATACTGCTATTTTTTATGAGTTTACCTCCTCTTGTATAGAGACACGTTCGGTCTATAATGTCTTGAACGAAGCGTGACCATATCTCCTTATTTGGTAGTATCAGTCAACTGTTGTAGATGTTTGAAACCTTTCTTAACGCTTCTGTTCATGTCCATAAAAGGCGCGACTGTGTAAGACTTTTATCTCGAATGTTCTTAGAATCGTCTTATTGTGAACAGCGACTCAGAGATTGTCACTCTGCGCATGTCTCGACTTGGTTGTCGTTTGTTGTTCCGCCCAGGTCGGGGAGTTGAGAAATGGACTGATTAGCGAGCGGACGCGACTGCGTCTTGTGATTCTCTGAGGGAAATACATTGTCTTTGTGAGTTAGTTAGCTAACTAGACTATTTCCCAGTATTATTCAAGCCTGCCTGGAGGCATATATGTTCATGGTTGATTTTCCGAAATAAGGTAATTCCTCTTGTATCGAACTTTAGGCTATCATCTAGAGGTTCGTCATTTTGTCGCCTTTTTGCTCGCCTGTGTGATTCAAAATGGAGAGGTACTTTGACTAGGATTAAGTCATCGGTATCTTTATACCTGAACTAGTTATATATCTATGGGTCGCTCTAGACCAACAAGACTATTGTCTGTGTTCCAGGATTCGTTATATCAGAGATCACGTCCAAGTCAGATGGTTAGACTTAGGAAGGTTATAAAGGTCGAGCTGACCTGTAATCCATGTATGCTACTCACGTGCAGACAGTAAACGGACGTATTGTATACATCTGATCTGCTAGCATCAGGAAGGAATAATTATTATTGTCTATGAACATTAAGGATCTGCAGCGGACCACGGTTGCAGAAGTTATATGTATTATTTATCAAGCTTCGCTATGATATTTGTTTTCCATACAACTATTGAGTATTGACTCCTACATGACTGTCAGTTAACATGAGTTTGAATGCTGCATTCGTTATACTATGCTGATGATAACATAAGTATCATGACTGTTTTGTGGCGTGCAATAAATGGTATAAACTTAAAGCGAAGTTACCATTTTTATGACTCTACACGTCATGTTGCCTGTGGTGTACCCTGTGAACTGTTCTACTGCAACACACACAGCAACAATCTAAACCAGATAAGACACCCACATCTTGCATTGTAATACCTGGTGTCGATAGAGGTGGTAATTTGACGGCATCCTAATTCCGCCCTTATCAATTCATGGTGGCCAATAGTTGGTTTATTCTGGTACCAACTCTCAAGGGGGTCAACAAACCCAGACATCATCAGCAGACTACAAGACAACATTGCAGTTGCTATTCATCACCTTTGATGAAATTTTTTGAAAGACGCAGCAGTACTGACAGTTGTTGATATTTTGAAACTACCCGGCGCTGCTCGGCGGTATTGAAGTTTGTCTACAAATAGAAGGACAAGTACCGAGCGAATGGATTTCCTGATCTGTTGAGAAGAAGGACAAGTGCCGTAACAACTGTTCCGGTCTCAGAATTACTGTTGCAGATTCAGAAGGTCAAGTTCAGAAGCTGTTTCCTGTCAGAAGCTGTTTCCTGTTAGAAGCTCATTTCCTTCGTCATGGCAGTTTACGAGAGCAGATATGGATCAACGTTGGATCATTGTCCTAAGAATGCTGATCACATCCTGTTCTGAACTGTGCTGACGTTGTGGATACATAGAAGTTAAGTGGCCTGTTTTGTTTGTGAACTGTGCCCTTATGTTCTAACTGAGCCTTCTGTCTATCACATTTTTCGCACTCTTTATATGTTTACATGTTATATGTTATTTGGATTTGTATTTATATGTTTATATTTCTGCGGGTTTTCTCGGTTGGGCGGTGTCTTTCAGTAGATGATACCACGTCACAGAGGTTCTACTGTTAGCGTTTTCGTTAGGGACTGTGCGAATTTCCTACTGTGAAATTTGCTAGCGACAATCGTTGCTATATCTGTTTAGTTGTGACGAGTTGTGCTTTATTTTCGTTTTTTGTATATTTTTTTTTGTGTTTCTCTCTTTCTTTCTGTTTTTTAGTTTCGATTTCAATTGTTTGTATTTGTAGGTCTCCTCTTTTCTATTATTCAGTTCTTCACGTAAATTTTTGTGTATATACTGTAGCGTCATTTGTTTGTCATATCTTCGCATTCTGTCATCATATTCTTTTTAGTTTCGCTGTTTATTTATTTGACTTATGCGAATGTTTTCGTATTGTTTGATCTTTGTTATTGTTTACATTGACTCTGATCTTTGTTATTGTTTACATTGACGTTGATCTTTGTTATTGTTTACATTGACTCTGATCTTTGTTATTGTTTACATTGACTTTGATCTTTGTTTTGTTTACATTGTTGGTACTTTGTTATTGTTTACATTGTCTTGTTATTGTTTGCATAGGTTTTGCATAGTTAGCTTTCACTATTGTTACATATATGCTCATGCACTATTGATCTATAGTGCACTTATCATAACTAGCTGGTGGTTTGTTGCTTATGCACTATTGTAGTGCAGTTATGATAAATAACTGATGGTTATGCACTGATTTGGGTAGTGCACTGATAATTAAGAGGTGACTTGTGATATTATTGTACAACTGATAATACAAATTGGTGTCAAGTCTTGTTTCCCACAGAGATTGGAGTAAACATAGTAATTATACAAGCACTTTATTAAGTCTTGTTGCTATTAAGATTGAAATAAGATAATTAATTATTTCAGGTTCTGTACTCACATTTTAGACATCATGTCTACATTTGAGTACTTTATTGAGCAGGGTGAAGCCCTTGGGAAGACAGGTGATAAATTAGAAGAATTTGCGACTGTTCAATATGCCAAGGCATTGAAGACGGAGGAAAAGAAAATGAAAAAACTAACTGAACAAAAGAGAATAGATGCTGAAAATTTAAAACTGCAGATGCAGGTAGATGAAAAGAGATTACAAATGGAAATGGAAAAACAAAAAAGAGAAGCAGAATCTCAGGAGAAGAGACTTCAGGCTGAGGTTGAAAATAAGAGACTTGAAAAAGAAGCTGAAAATAAGAGACTTGAAAAAGAAGCTGAAAATAAGAGACTTGAAATAGAGGCTGAAAATAAAAGATTAGAAAAACAGGCTGAGGCTGAAGAAAGAAGGTTACAAAGAGAAGCTGATGAGAGAAAAGCAAAAATGGAACATGAAGAAAAACTCTTAGCTTTGGAGTTAGAAAAGTTGAAGTTATCTAGTAATGCTAATGATGCTAATAAGGTATCATCTGCTAATAAGTCTAATGCTGTTGATTTCAAGCTTAATTTACCAGCATTCAATGCTTCAATTGATGATATAACATTTTATCTAGATAGATTTGAAAGTGCATGTAAGGTGCATAATATAGATAAAACATTATATGTTTATCATCTGTCCAAGATACTTAGAGGTGATGCTTTGACTTTGTTGGGTATGGTAGATGTGCCTGACAAGAACAACTATGAGGTTGTCAGGGCGGCATTGTTAAAGAAGTACCAACTTAACGAAGACGGATATCGTCTTAAATTTAAAAACATGTTACCAGAAACTGGAGTTGAATTCTCAGAATTCATCTCAGGCATACGTCTTACTTTTTTACGATGGGTTGAGCTTTCTAAGACAGAAAGTACATTTGAAGCCCTCATGGACTTACTTCTTAGAGACAAGGTTATGTCTTCTGTTAATGAAGCTTTTCTTTCTTTTCTTCATGAGCGTAAGCCTAAAAATATAAAAGAAATGGAAGAATACTGTAGCCAGTATGTTACTGCACATCCTCACATAACCATTAGCAACTCTAAGGTAAAAGAAGGTCTGCCAGTTGCTTCGGCAGCACCTTATGGCCCGAATTTTATGCGTAAATTTCAGGGTAGCCAGCAAAATTTCAATAAAAAGAGTAACCGTAATTATGCCCAGAACCATGGTAATCAATTTCAGGGAGATTCTTCTTCCCAGAACTGGAGACAACCTAATATTACACGGTATTCTATTCCCGGTAACTTTAGAAATTTTCATAAAGGTAATCGGTATAGAGGAAAATATTTTTTGCAGAGACCTCAATACCAAGATAATAGAGGTTCTCAACAGCATAGAGATGGTAATGACAGTTATGGAAACTGGAACTCAAACCAGGATAAAAATTACAGTAGGGACTTTAATGATAATTGCAGAGGCAATAATGGTCGCGGTAGATCGCAACAAAAGAGAAAAAGATATCAACAGACAAACTCTGTTCAACAAGAATCTCAGGGAGCAGATAAACAGGTTAATAATGATAAAGACCATAATGCTATCGGATGCTCATCTTTTGACTTTGGTAGGGCAAATAAATGTATCCAATGCAGTACTTTATTTGATCCGAAAACCATTAGTACTCTAAGCTGTGGTCATCCTTTGCCCGCTCTTCCTGCTAATGTTGCTCATGATGGGAGAGGTTCTCTTATATTACATAAGGGGCTTGTAAATAGTAATCCAGTCTCGGTGTTGTTTGATTCTGGATGTACTACTGTCGGGGTTAGGCAATCTCTTGTAGATCCATTCTGTGCTACAGGAAAGGTCATCAAATGTGTCACATTTGGTGGCACGTTGGAAAAATATCCTACTGCCATAATACATATTGCTACTCCTTTCTTCACGGGAGAGGTCCACGCGTGTCTACTTCCAAACCCTATTGCGGACCTTATTATTGGTCGTATTCACGGAGTTAGGGAATGTACCCCACAGCAGATTGCTGTTTGGGAAGAGCAAAACATTGAAGCTACCAATACGGTGGTCACAAGAGCACATGCTCTGGATCCACCTCAAACTTCATTAACTAATAATGATGAAGTAAATGAACAAAATAGTCACTTGACTATTACACGTGACTCATTTATCAAATTGCAAGAAGAAGATCCGTCGTTACAAAAATTCTTCATTCTAGCAAAAAAAGGTGATCCTAATCAAAATACTAATAGAAAATCTTGGATTTCTATGAAGAACGGCGTACTTGTACGTATGGTACAAGACTCGACTACATCCACTCATTCACAAATTCTTGTGCGTAAGAGCATGAGGGTGCAAATATTGCAACATGCTCATGACTCGCAATGTGCTGACATATGGGTTTTTCCCGTACAAAGTCGAGAGTTCTTGCGGCTTTCTTTTGGCCATTTGTGAGCAAGGACATACGAATGTACTGTCGCTCTTGCAAAGTATGTCAGGAGGTCAAATCTAAAGGACCACGACATGCTGCGCCTATTCAGGCTGCTGACATTCCAATTCGCCCTTTTCAAAAAATGGCAATAGATATTATCGGTCCTTTTAGAATTAAGTCGGCTAGAGGGCATCAATTTATTCTTACATGTGTCGATATGTGCACACGTTGGCCAGAGGCAATACCTCTCAAGAGCATCTCAACTGCTGATATCGCAGACGCTCTTTGGCTGATATTTTCTCGCTTGGGTTTTCCCGGAGAAATATTGTCAGACCATGGCACTCAACTGATATCAGACACTATGTCACAGGTAATGTCTATGCTACATATAAAAAGGTCTCTCAGCAGTATCTATCACCCAATGTCTAATGGGTTGGTCGAACGTTTAAATAGGACTCTAAAAACTTTACTGGGTAAAATAACTGAGGATCATCCTCAGGATTGGGACAGGGTCTTACCCGCGGCTCTCTTTGCGTATAGAGAGGTCCCCAATGAACATACGGGGTTTTCCCCTTTTGAACTTGTCTTTGGCGCGCAACCGCGCGGCCCTATGTCTTTACTTCACGATCTAATCACTGCCGATAATATTAGCGATGAGACTCAGTCTTCTTATGAGTACGTCATTGCTCTTAGAAAAAAAAATCATTGAGGCATGCAGACTAGCAACTTCGTCTTCCGAATTTGCTAAAGAAAAGGCAAGGCAGTTTGCGAATAAGAATAGATGTCTACGACAACTTTGTCCAGGTGACAAAGCTCTCGTCCTACTTCCTTCAAGGGAGAACAGACTTCTAATTGCATGGAAAGGTCCATATGCAATAGTCTCCAAAATTTCTGATGTCGACTATGTTGTCGATATTGATGGAAAGCATAAAACTTTCCACATAAATATGCTCACGGAATTTCATGAAAGACCAGACTATTTGCAGCCTATTTTCCAGGCAACGGACAATTCTCAAGTACCTCATGGTCAATACTCATCGCTGTCAGTTATACAGGATGAGGAAACTACTTTTTCTGATGTCAATCTTCCTCTTTCTATGGTCCCACTTTATTCTACGGAATCTTGGAAAAACGTGACCGTTTCTCCAAATCTTTCCGCTGAGGAACATCGACAAGTTTCTTCGATGTTGCAAACATTTCAGGATGTTCTTACAGACATCCCGGGACACACACATGTCATTGAACATGACATTGTGCTAACTGATCATAATCCTATCAGAGTCAGACCCTATCCAATACCTATCCATTTCCAGTCTCAAGTCGAAAAAGAATTGGATGAAATGATACGTTTGGAAATCATTGAACCATCCACTTCAGCATACTCTTCGTCTATGGTTATTGTTCGAAAGAAGGATAATAACATTCGCATTTGCGTAGATTATCGCAAATTGAACCAAGTTACGAAGTTCGACGCTGAACCTATGCCTTCATTAGAAGAGCTACTCAATAAACTTTCTAATTCTAGATTCTTTACCAAACTAGATTTGTCTAAAGGTTATTGGCAAGTCCCGCTAACTGAACGTGCCAAACCTTTTACAGCTTTTTCTACACCTAGGGGTTTATTCCAATGGAATTTCATGCCTTTTGGTCTTATGAACGCCCCTGCTACATTCGTACGCATGATGCGGCGAATTCTCGCATATCGTACAGATGTCATAGCATATCTAGATGATATCTGTCTATTCAGTGATTCCTGGGAAGATCACTATTTGGGTTTATACGAATTACTGTCTACTCTTCGCGAGTATAACTTGACTGCAAAACCCTCTAAAGCCTTTATAGGATTTAGTGAGATTTCTTTCCTAGGTCATCGTGTTGGTCATGGTCTTTTAAAGACAGAGGACCACAATGTTTCAAAAATACTTAACATTTCGGTCCCTAAGACAAAGAAACAAGTAAGGAGTCTATTAGGTTTGATCCAATTCTACGGACGATTCATTCCGAATCTGTCCTCCATTATGGCACCGCTTTCTACTTTATTGAAGAAAGGGTCGCCTAATTTGATCCGCTGGTCAAAAGAATGTCAATCCTCATTGGACCAGGTTAAAGACCTATTTTCATCTCCACCTATTCTTAGGTTACCTACTATTGAGAAGACTTTTGTTCTTCGAAGTGACGCCTCGTCAACTGGGATTGGGGCAGCACTAATGCAGGAGTATTCTGATACTCTGCATCCGGTGATGTATATCTCTAGGAAATTAAATGCTGCAGAAAAGAATTACTCGGTTTTAGACCGTGAGTTATTGGCTATGGTATGGTCTATTCTGAAGTTACAAAGATTTCTTCTAGGCGCACATTTCATTGTGGAAACCGACCAGAAAGCGCTTACTGCTATTCAGAGCAAAAACTTGAAGAGCTCGAGGTCCACTCGTTATGCCATAGCTCTTCAACCATTTCATTTCTCGGTTCGAGCTATCCGTGGTTCGGATAATGTAATGGCGGACATTCTGTCCAGATGCCCACACGATTCCACATGATTCTTCTGTCATATATATATTTCCTGATATACAGTCCAATGTTATAATGACATGTTAGTAGATTTTTTTTTCTCACTTTTTTGAGGGGGAATTTATAACATTGTTCCATGTAATTATCTAAGAAGGCTTAGTTAGTGATATACTAGCCAAAAGATCACTCGGCCACATTTAAATAAATTATTTTCAGGATTGTATTGAGAGATTTACCAGTTGTCTTTAAGATTTGTGTTATTGATATTTTCGCAGCACATCATTGAAGATGCGAGATTGTGTCCATTGTGGAACTTTGAGTATATCAAGTCCTGTCCTAGATTGGGAGCGGATGATGTCCACATCTTCTTCTATTGAATGTTTTATGTCAACGAAGATCAACACATGTATTACTTATTAGTTACTGATGCATTACATAATGTAATAAAATAGTGCGGTATATTAATATATTACACCGCTATTTGCAACACATTGTATGATATCATAATAATATATTTGATTTCATATATTGGTATGAGAATAATTTGACTTTTATTATGATGTTGCCAGCATTGTGGTTTGTGTTGGTGGCACCTTCCTGGGATATATACGCGTATACTTAGATAAATTTTTCTCTAAGGACCTGGGATATGATCTCAGTTTCGCTCCAAGTGTTGAGCTATTTTGTTAGGTATATCCGCGCATCATACGTGCGTTAGGAGCCTAGATTTTTCCGGCTCCAGGATTTTAAAAAAAAAAAATGTTTCATTTTTTTTTTTTCCCGGGAGGGTGCGGTAATGTTACGCACAAATAATTACTTTTTTCCAAAGTCTTTGTATGATCGTTTTTCGTATGTATGATCATTATTTGACTGAAATGCATGTTATATATATTTTATGGTCAAAGGGACAGAACTGCTATTTTTTATGAGTTTACCTCCTCTTGTATAGAGACACGTTCGGTCTATAATGTCTTGAACGAAGCGTGACCATATCTCCTTATTTGGTAGTATCAGTCAACTGTTGTAGATGTTTGAAACCTTTCTTAACGCTTCTGTTCATGTCCATAAAAGGCGCGACTGTGTAAGACTTTTATCTCGAATGTTCTTAGAATCGTCTTATTGTGAACAGCGACTCAGAGATTGTCACTCTGCGCATGTCTCGACTTGGTTGTCGTTTGTTGTTCCGCCCAGGTCGGGGAGTTGAGAAATGGACTGATTAGCGAGCGGACGCGACTGCGTCTTGTGATTCTCTGAGGGAAATACATTGTCTTTGTGAGTTAGTTAGCTAACTAGACTATTTCCCAGTATTATTCAAGCCTGCCTGGAGGCATATATGTTCATGGTTGATTTTCCGAAATAAGGTAATTCCTCTTGTATCGAACTTTAGGCTATCATCTAGAGGTTCGTCATTTTGTTGCCTTTTTGCTCGCCTGTGTGATTCAAAATGGAGAGGTACTTTGACTAGGATTAAGTCATCGGTATCTTTATACCTGAACTAGTTATATATCTATGGGTCGCTCTAGACCAACAAGACTATTGTCTGTGTTCCAGGATTCGTTATATCAGAGATCACGTCCAAGTCAGATGGTTAGACTTAGGAAGGTTATAAAGGTCGAGCTGACCTGTAATCCATGTATGCTACTCACGTGCAGACAGTAAACGGACGTATTGTATACATCTGATCTGCTAGCATCAGGAAGGAATAATTATTATTGTCTATGAACATTAAGGATCTGCAGCGGACCACGGTTGCAGAAGTTATATGTATTATTTATCAAGCTTCGCTATGATATTTGTTTTCCATACAACTATTGAGTATTGACTCCTACATGACTGTCAGTTAACATGAGTTTGAATGCTGCATTCGTTATACTATGCTGATGATAACATAAGTATCATGACTGTTTTGTGGCGTGCAATAAATGGTATAAACCTAAAGCGAAGTTACCATTTTTATGACTCTACACGTCATGTTGCCTGTGGTGTACCCTGTGAACTGTTCTACTGCAACACACACAGCAACAATCTAAACCAGATAAGACACCCACATCTTGCATTGTAATACCTGGTGTCGATAGAGGTGGTAATTTGACGGCATCCTAATTCCGCCCTTATCAAACACAAAGAAACTAACGTGAAATATAAGCAAGCAAAAGGCCTCATAAAAGATGAGAATTGAAAATTGCTTAGTAATATACGAGAACAAATGAAGAGATGGACAGAACATTTTGAGGAACTTCTCAATAGACCAGCTCCAACTAATCCCCCAGACATCCAGCCAGCAGAAGAGGAGCTACAAATCAGCTGTAAACGACCAAGTAGAGAAGAAATAAAGAAAGCCATAAAGCTTCTGAAAGATGGAAAAGCAGCTGGTCCGGATTGCATTCTAGCAGAGGCCATCAAAACAGATATTGATACCTCTACAGAGATATTATACAAACTACTTGGCAAAGTCTGGGAGAGAGAGGAAATACCAGCAGAATGGAAGGAAGGTTATCTTGTCAAGTTGCATAAGAAGGGAAATTTACAAGAGTGCACACATTATAGAGGAATAATGTTACTATCAGTGCCAGGAAAAAGTATTAAACAGAATCATCCTTGAGAGATTAACAGAGTCCAAGCAAATGAGAGATCAACAAGCAGGTTTTCGACAAAATAGATCCTGTACAGACCAGATAGCCACATTGATAATAATAGTTGAACAAAGTCTGAAATGGAATTTACCGCTATACATCGGATTCGTGGACTATGAACAGACATTTGACAGTGTAGACAGAGAATCGCTTTGGGAATTGATGAGTTCCCATGAAGACCATTAACGTAATAAAGAAGACCTATGAAGACATGACATGCAGAGCTCTTCATGAAGGACAACTTACAGAACCGTTTAGGATTACGGCGGGAGTGAAACAGGGATGCCTGTTGTCTCCATTTCTTTTCTTACTAGCAATAGATTGGGTTATGAAAACATCGACATCACACAACAGAAATGGAATCAGTGGAATCTGACTAAACAGCTTGATGATCTGAATTTTGTAGATGACTTGGCTCTTCTGTCCCATAACCATAATCAGATGCAAGAGAAAATGAAAATTTTCGATGAGGGGTCACAACAAGTGGGCCTGAAAATATACAGGGAAAAGACAAAGATTGTGAGAATAAATGCAAGAAATGATAACAAGGTTGAACTTGAAGAAACACCACCAAAGGATGTAGAATCGTACACATATCTTGGAAGTAATATAGACAAAGTTGGAAGGACAGACAGCGATATCAAAATAAGAATACAAAAAGCAAGAGGAACTTTCATTGCATTGGGAAACATATGGAGAACAAGAGAAACCAAGTCCAACACGAAAATAAGAATCTTCAACTCAAATGTGAAGTCAGTCCTATTGTATGGTTCTGAGACATGGAGAACAACAAAAACAACAACCCAAAATCTACATACTTTTATAAACGGGTGCTTGCGTAAAATAGAAGGACTGAAATGGTATGACAAAGTCATAAAAGTGGAATTGATGACAAGAACCAGACAATTGCCAGTGGAACAAGATCTGAGAAGAAGACGCTGGCGATGGATAGGACACACATTGAGGAAACCTGTTGATAGCATTACAAGGCAGTCCTTGTTCTGGAATCCACAGGGAAAGAGAGGCAGAGATAGACCAAAAAACACATGGAGATAACTGGAAACAGAGGTGAAAATGATGCGGAAAACATGGAAAGAACTTGAGCTGATGGCACAGGACAGGAAGACTTGGCACGTGTTTGTTGAAGGCCTATGCTCCTTGGGGAGCTAAAGGGTATTGATTGATTGATTGATTGATTGACTGATTGATTGATTGATTGACAGGTTCCTGTAATAAATTTCGAAAGCCTGCACTATTTGTTGTGTTTATGTCTGTGTGGTTCCTTCTAAATCCACTATTTGTTGTGTTTATGTCTGTGTGGTCCATTCTAAATCCACTATTTGTTGTGTTTCTGTCTTTGTGGTCCCTTCTAAATCCACTATTTCTTGTGTTTATGTCTGTGTGGTCCCTTCTAAATCCACTATTTGTTGTGTTTCTGTCTGTGTGGTCTATTTGCCCTATTTGTCTGCATCGTTGTATATGTTGTTCTATTGCCATGTATTATTTGCTGGGAGTCTCTTGTGTGATTGTGTTGAGTTTTGTCCGTCGGCGTCTGTGGCCTAATGGATATGAACGCAGTTTTATAATCCAGATATGCCAGGTTCGAAACCTGCTGCAGGCGGTTTGGTAGCAGATCGCTTTGTGTGTTTTTTTAACAATGGTATAAGCGCCGTACCATTCAGAAAGCAATGGCAAACTACTGAATGAAACAAATTGCCTAGAAAAATCACAAACAGCCAATAAAAGCTGGGGTTGATTGCCACGTCCTGTAAAGGATAAGCAACTAACTAACTTTGTCCGTAATAGGGCTCCGCGGAACCTGTGGTGTTTGTATTGTTCTGGTTCATTTTGTAGCGTGAGAATGGAGGGATAGTTTTTGTCTATTTGCTTTGTCAGTTGTATAGCTTTCTCTATAAATGTTTCTTGTCTTGTTATATGCGATGTCTGTGCATGATGGATGACATTAGCTGTCTTCGTTCGCGTTTGGTGCTTTTTATTATTTCCCAGAGTTCTTGAATATTTTCTATTGGTATGTCCCTTGTGTATGTAAGAATTAGTTTGGTCATGTGTTCTACGTATGTTTTGTTTTGGAGCAAAGTGTTATTGAATTTCCAGTGTGGGGAACGTTTGGAATGCTAGCCTGCTTGTGTAGTGCTAATGGCTGCGAGTACTGCTTTGTGATCTGTGAACTTGAGAGCTTCTGGCAAGTGTTTTGCTTGAATTATGTGGTGTGTTGACGGCACATAGATTCTGTCTAAACGTGCAGCTCAGTTGTGTGCTGTGTGTGCATGCGTGTTTTCAATACTGTGGGAGTGTGTGTGTCTGTAAGCATCTAATAAACTGTGCATATCCATTATGGTTTGTATTATGTCTAGTTGGTGTGCGTCTTCTCTGTTTGCTCTCCTTATCTGTGTTCTAACTACTCCACCAACCACGTTATCTGTCAAAACGGAAACCTCTACATGATGTTAAGTAAACTGGCACAAGTGAAACCTGACGATTGGAATCTTTCTATCCCTGCAGCTCTATTTGGCTAGAGAGAAACCCCACATACGTCCACAGGATTTCCGCCAGCCACGCTTTTATTCGGCAGAGGAATTAAGGGCCGACTTGAAGCCTTACTCAGGTCGCTGACAGAGCAGAAGGCGGATGAGACAGTCGTCGCAGCCAGTAAATACGTATCGGGTTTAAAGAAAGGTTGAAACTAGGATGGGACTTAGCAAGGTCCAACTTTAAGCGAGCACGCGCAAAGCACGCTAACCGATACAGGAAAGTCGCGAAAGAGAGAGAACTACAAGCAGGAGAGAAAGTTTTGATGTTACTCCCTACAGGAAACAACAAACTACGTATCGGATGGCAAGGGCCGTTTACCGCCCTGAAAAAGGTTTCTAAGGCTAACTACCAGATCTCTATTAAGGGAAAGGAGAAAGTCTTTCATGTAAATCGGTTAAAGAAATACCTGGAAAGACCAGTGCCGACCTCCGAACATCTCCTGGCGATCGCCAAAACTGACGAAGATGACGATAGTGGCAGGGAAATTCCACTGCAATCACACGGAAACTTTCAAAAATGTCAAAAGCGGCGACGCTCTTTTAAGCGCACACGGAAGACATTCCAGAGAAGGAAGACTTTGGGAGCAGACATAAGGAGGAGTTGGATAGATACGGAGGGGGGAGATGAGAGGGGAGATAACAGACACTCTAAAGCTACGGATATAGGAAATTTATTTCCATAACGCAGACATGGAGTGATTCCATATCTTAAAGGGGTGACGTTCTGTCGCAGAGAGATTTATGATTAATAAATTTCTATATCTTTTATCTATTCTACCCGTGTCTTCTACTTTATTATCGCTCTTTTATCCTTTTTCTTTTTTTTCGCAGTCGTTTGATTGTGAAAATATAACTTTCCCATTCAAACCTTCGCCTGTCTCTTTTCTTATGTAGCAACGCATTTTTATTGCTGTTAAGCTAAGTTCTTGAGTAGACCGAATAGTGTGAAATTCGTTCTCGACAGACATATGATGGAAGACAATCGTCTAATATTTTCATCTGTCACGAAGCTCCTACGGTTAAGTTTCTCGGTGATGGGTGTAAGATGCGCCAACATGCATCGCTCGGGAATGACCAGAGGTAGCGGCAGGTGTTAGAACGAGCACTGGCAGTTTTATTGCCGGCGCGTGAGTTAATATGAAGTGTTAAGACGGGACGCTAATTTCGGGTTTTCGAGAATGGCGTGCATCTTTTGTCTGTTTTCAGATATTATACCAGAAGTAGTTTAGACTTCACTCATTCAGTCCTCCTACGTTGCAGTAGACGGATCGCTTCGTGCTAGAGAATAAGCTTGTGTAGCGAAGTTCTTAGTTTTTCTCGACAATTTTGCCGAGCTTTTAGAATACCGATATAAGTGAATAATTCTAGTTTCGTGGTGATCGCCTGTTTGGAGGTAATATTGTATATCTAGTAGTGTTGAGTGATTTAAGTGGTAAATCGCCTATTTTATTGCACTAGTTAATTTCTGTGTAGAGAGATAAAATGATAATTCAGTTGTATTATCTAAAAGCTACTGCGTTAAAGTGGAGAGCAAATAAATTATATTTCTAGCTAAACTCATTCGGTTATTAATAAATTCGATTAAACTGCTTATAACCAGTCAGAGAATAGTTTAAACCATCTAAGTAAATGCACTGATGACTCATGAGTATTGACGAAATATATTTACGATGTATTTCTAATTCATGATGATGGGTTTTATTTTAATGACTATAATTTATTTCACGGAAGTTCATAATTTAAGTTGTAACCGAAGTGGATAACTATGTTATATTTTACGCGGGTAGAATAGGATTGTGAATATGCTATATGATGTTTGTATCTGCATTTTTATCCCTATTCAGTTCTGGGTCAGAAACCCTATAAAATGTACCAGAGGTTTCCATTCCATATGAACTGAATATATTTTACAAAGAAAGACATTCTAATTAACTTAGAGCGCTTTCAAGGTGATTGTACGGTCTCGTGGTTTACACCCAGATAGAGACATAGCACCGGCCCAAAAGACTTAAGAATAAATGCTAAATGGACTATTAGAATATCCAGAGTTCTTGTTTTTTCCAAAGTTCATATTCAGTCAGCCTGTGGTGGCGACTAAATCAAACAGTAACAGTACTCATATACCAACTACATGTTGTGAAGAAGATTGATCCTGTATTAGAATTTGCTTACCTGACAATCGATGTATGATTGAAGAATTCCCGCTACTGTATCCTGTGACCAGTTGATTCCATAATTATTTCCTACCTGGACAAAATTTGAAATAACATTTAACAGCATCCTGCTTAAAATATAGTGAATTTAGCGCTTCCCTACATTTGATTAATTAGTCAGTTGGAGAAGCTGGGGCTTGATTCATCAGACAATCAGCACCGGATGGGCTGCATGTTCCTTTAATCAATTTTCCAGAGGTGGTGAAGGCAACCTGTAGGTAAGGTTGATTGTGTGTGTTGCTGTGATCACAGTTTGTTTGTCAGGGCGAGCGAAGTGCAGGATAAATAATTCTTTCATGTAATAACTCATTTAATAACTTTGTATTTCTTTATTCAAGTTTGTTGCTAAATGATATTTTCCTCTTAGAATAGATTTAATATATCAACTCTGTTCTTAACCATACAGGGAAATCTTAGACCATAGCGGATAGATCTGTGACTCTTTGGGGCTATAACTTTTCTTCTAACAGGATCGTGGCTCAACAAAGGGGGAAAGGATTACTCCTATGAATCTATTATTCTCTTAGTAATTCATTGAACTTATGTGTATTTTTATGTGATTAATTTATGCTTGTGTTGAATTTTCTTATGATAATAAATATTTACAAAAACTTATTCAAGTGTGTCGGTTCAGCTCGTCCCAAATATTCATATTCCATAGATATAGTTTCACGTCTGTACGTCTAACCGTTGTCACTTGTGAGTGCGGGTCTATGAGGGGTTGATATAGAGTATATCTCTATAACTGAGTAATCTGTCTGACATTCATTTTCTGTTGTAGAGAGATAGGCTGAGCGAGAGATTTCTTGAGCTTCAGATACAGACTTACTTATTGTCACACCATCTCACTCGTGAAAATCTATTTCTATTATTATCTCTCACTGAGTCATCTCATGTTCTAGTATATTCAGAAGGGACCAATCTGAGTCTTAATTCACCTATCGCAAATCTACGACAACCGTGCTTAACACTGATAGCAAAGACGTGGTGAGAATGTACTATTTATCAGCTGTCGTTTAGACTCAAACCTGATATTCAGATATTTGAGCAGTGGTGACAGTTGTTAAGTAACTGCATAGCCTTTTAGACATCTTGTTTCAATTTCTCTGTCAAGTTTTAAATTTTCTGTAAAAATGCTTCCTAAGTATTTGAACTCTGGAACCTGCTTAAGTCTGATGTTGTTGACATGTATGTTAAGTGGGCTTGGTGATCAGCTGATTTTCTTAGTTTCTGTATTAGATGTGTTGATCTTCATGTTGTGTCTTAAACTGGTTGAATGAAGTGCAATAAATATATTTAGCAAAGCTGCACAGTTATTTATGACACACAGCAGTGTGTTGTCGATATTAGGAAAGCATTTCCTTTTTTAATTTGTGAACAATTTTATTTATTTTTACATTTTGTTTTGAAGCGCAAGTTGATGCAGTAAACACTTATTTGCTGTGTCGTTGTCAATGCTAATGTCTTAAAGCTTCATGTTGTTACCTCGTATATTAGCTCTGTCGTTGTCAATGTTAATGTCTTGAAGATTCATGATGTTATTTCGTATATCTCCTCAGTCGTTGTCAATGTTAATGTCTTAAAGATTCGTGTTGTTATCTCGTATATTAGCTCTGTCGTTGTCAATGTTAATGTCTTAGAGACTCATGTTATTATCTTGTATATCTTCTCTGTCGTTGTCAATGTTAATGTCTTACAGAGTCATGTTGTTATCTCGTATATTAGCTCTGTCGTTGTCAATTCTAAGAGATTCTTGTTGTTATCTCGTATATTAGCTCTGGCGATGTCAATGTTACTGTCTTAGAGATTCATGCTGTTATCTCATATATCTCCTCTTTTGTTATCAATGCTAATGTCTTAGAGATTCATGTTGTTATCTCGTATATTAGCTCTGTCGTTGTCAATGCTAATGTCTTAGAGATTCATGCTGTTATCTCGTAAATTTGCTCCATCACTGTCAATGCTAATATCTTAGACATTTATGTTGTTATCTCGTATATTTGCTCCATCATTGTCAATGCTAATATCTTAGACATTTATGCTGTTATCTCGTATATTTGCTCGCCAAATGTTCCATCAGCGCTGTACAGGGGCCGAAGCATGCGTCCAGAAGGGGACTTATTCGTTGCGCTCTGTAAAGAGATTTCTTTTATCATCGCTCTTTATCAATCTCTTGACAACGAACAGTTGAGAGAAAGAATTATGGTCTTCGAGATGTGGATATTTAGAAGAATATGGGATACCTCGTGGACAGAGAGCACATATAAAGAGGTCCTAGACAACCTAGGAATGAAAAGAAAATTAACGTTGTAACAGCGCTGACCGTTGACTGGTGTGTTTTGTCATACAGTGTGTTGACAAGATGGATGAAGAGCGTCTGTTAGCGCTCATGGAACATTTTGTTTTGAAAATCTGCGAACCGGCTAATGAGGATCAACCAGTATCATTTTTTATTTAAAAATAAAGTTTTGCCTCGTTTTGGCGAGGTGAGTCCCTTTCAACCTAGTTGGTTATATTAGGGCGCATATTCAAATACACAAGACCATACCACCGGTGTTTTTTTTAAATTATCATCAAAAGTGGCACAGGATATAAGTTCTCACTATATGAATATGTGCACCAAGTGAAGAAATTTTATTTTGTTTTTAAAGTACAACCCAAAATATTTAAATAATTTAAAAGATATGCCAAATGTATAAATCAATAAAACGTATGCTTATTTGTTTCTTATAATTTAGGGATTACCTAGATAAAATTAAATCAAAAAAGAGAAATGTATTATTCAGTTTAGCATTTTATGTCTTAATTAAATTGTCTGCCTTGGATTACATATATTTATGTCCCTTAAAATTATAAAGAGGACACGAAAAGAAATCTTTGTATACATTTATTTTGATTGTGACTAGTGTATGTGAGTGTCTTCGGTGGTTGTGTCTGTAGTCTTTTTGGTAGCACATATGTGGCCATACCATGTCAGCTTCCGTCACTTTAATGTTGTGACTTAGTCATCATATGGTCCTATAACATTTCTAACTTTATGTCTAATCTGTTCAAGTTTAATACGATCCATGTCAGATTTGCCGATGGCATTTCTGTAACAAATCATATATATGTCCTGTATTGTTTCCAGTTTCAGATTATACAGGTAGGCTCATGGAATCTCATTGTCTCACATGTACATAATGTATCAATCAATCAACACCCTTTAGCTCCTCAAGTAGCAATGACCTTCAACAAACACATGCACAGTCCTCCTGTCACGTGCCATCAGTTCAAGGTCTGTCCATGTCTACCTCACGTATTGTGTGGTCAGGTTGAAACAATTAAATACAAATACTTTCTTTAACTCTGTGATTATTGTCAAACAAAGAGGTCTACACGGTACTCAAATACATGACAGGGCTGGATATAGAAGCTTTTGTCTGGAACTGGCAATAATAAAGTACGTTACAGAGATTGGTGATAATCGCTTGTTAGTGATGATGTCACATTGGTTTGTTCAAAATATATTCTGAATATTTGTTTTTATTGTCGGGGGCGGGGGGTTGTACGTGTTAACTGTTATAAAAGTTGTTGCTACATTTGCTAGCATTGCACCCCTCTCAACCATTAATCATGTCTATGGATCTGTCGGTTACATCAGGACGTCTTCTCGTGGCGTATGACTAACTAGTAGACAAAAGTGGTAAAGAAACCACTGATACTTTGAGGTGAAGAACAATCTCTTGTTGCCACGTGAACTTGACACGTGACCAGACTACGTCAGATTTCGTCACTTTATTATTGTAAGAAGATCATCATTTGGTCATATAGCACTTCTGACTGTGTATCTGATCTGTTTATTTATTATAAATTTATGTCTGCTATGCTGTTAATCTTTCTGTGACATCTCATTTATCATTCCTTTATTCTTGTTTCTGAACCAGTTGTTAAAGTCCAAGTGCCGGGTGACGGTATTGCCTCTCTTGCTTTGCAGTAGTGGTCCAACAGTGGCCAAAACTCAAGAGTATCTAATATGGGCTTCAAAGGTATCTACCTTTGCACAAAATGACTCTTGGCAGATATATAAATAGAAGAAACAAAACGCTTATATCTCCAGGGAATCTTCACAAGATATTCAGAATAAGCGAGAACAATACTGCTTTGGCTGAGTATGTTAACGACGCTTTTGTGAAGGATTTAAGCACTTATTACTTTCAGCCCGTTTAAGCAACCACCAATGACTTACTCAGTGGAATTCTATTATTCTAGTATAGCTCTGTTTAGAGTGTGTAGTAATTTGACTGAGACAAACATGCAGTAACTTTAAAATGATTAAATCGAAGTTAAATTTGTATTATTACAAATAACACAATTTTATAATCACTTTAGGTTTTAACAGTTGGAAAATAATTTGAATAGTTATGGATCAAGAAATGTTATCATCACAGTCTTTATGGAATGTGAGATGTTACAAGAAGTTCAAGTGACAGCATAGATTTGAACTTAGCTGCCAATGACGGTTCTGCTCCTTCTTATGGGTTGGTTCTTTTCACTCTGCTCACGCTCGTCTTGGTCAAGGTTTTCGGGTGTAGCTCGTTTCCCAGAAATGTCAAGGAGAGTCTACCAAGTGGGTCCTTCGTCTTAAAGCTTAGGTCACTGTTCCCTTCTTGTTCCAGAGATAGTACTTTCTGCTGGTACAATAAATACCTATGGTAAAAGAATAGAACGAAACGCTCTTCTGGGTTTGCGTTTTCCACCCCACAGTTATGGGTTCCTATCTTCTCATACCACCATCCCAAAGACTTTACCTTCGATGACAATTAAATTTAATCCCTCGGGATAAAACTTTCTTTACATTTAAATAGAATAGTTTTCATAGTTAATTTATATTCAAATAAAAAGGTTAACAATACAGATAGAGTCTGTTTGCATATACATCCCCACTGATTGAAAAGTATTGACAATATAAATTGAATATGTTTTCATTTATGTTTTACATTGATTGAGAAGTTTGAAACTTCCATCACTTTGAAATGAATATTTTCACATAGACATTTACACTGATTTAAAGATTGAAAACTTACATTACTTTTAAAGTGGCTGTGTTTAAAGGGACGTTTACACTGCTTTGAAAATGTATGTATTAGACTTAGAATGTGCATCATTTCTTTCATCTTTCCCTCCCTGCCCCATAGGGAACCTGGAGCTACTTTATGCTTTTAGTTCTCTTTATATATATATATATATATACATACATACATACATACATACATACATACATACATACATACATACATACATACATACATACACACATACACACATACACACATACACACACACACACACACACACACACACACACACACACACACACACACACACACACACACTCATACAGATAAAATACAAGAAAGGAAAACAGCAAAACTTAAACTACTAGCGGCAAGTACACATAATGCAGTTGAATCTTGCAAACTAACTTATAACTTGTTAAATAAAGAAGTGAAGACAAAAACTCGAAGAGATAAAAGACATTTCATCAATGACCTGGCCGTAGAAGCTGAAAATGCTGTAAGAACTGGTAATAGTAGGTGCCTTTATCAAATTACAAAACAACTATGTCACCAGCCTACTGCTATGGAAACACCTGTTAAAGGAAAATTAGGGAATTCAATACCAACAGAAAAAGAACAAATGAAGAGATGGGCTGAGCACTTCATGGAGGTGCTAAACAGACCACCAATAACAATAACACCTGATTTTAATAATGAAACACCCACAACCAACTTGCCAATAACTTGCGATGAATTCACGCTGGACGAGATCAAACAAGCTGTTAAAAGATTAAAAAATTTTAAAGCTGCTGGAGTTGACGAAATTTCAGGGGAAATGATTAAAGCAGTTAATGACAACAACCTCTTGAGAATTTTAGATATTATAAATAAAGTATGGAGAGAAGAACAACCACCACAACAATGGAAAGACAGTATTATTGTAAAGTTACCGAAGAAAGGTGATCTATCAGACTGTAATAACTGGCGTGGTATATCTCTATTATCAGTACCTGGAAAATTATTATGTTGCATGATGTTAGAAAGACTTAAATTGCATGCTGACGAAAAGATCAGAGAAGAACAAGCGGGTTTCAGGCCGAAACGATCCTGTATTGATCAAATATTCACGCTAAGAACAATTATAGAAGAATCAGTGGAAATGCAATTGCCACTTATTATCACCTTCGTCGATTTTCAAAAAAGCCTTTGATAGTCTACACCACACATCATTGTGGAAGATACTTACAATCTATGGTTTTCCAACAAAATATGTGAATATAATCAAAGCGCTATATGACAATGCAAGATGTTGTTTTAGAACAAATAAAGGGAATACAGAATGGTTTACAGTAGAAACAGGGGCGAAACAAGGCTGTATTATGTCACCACTACTTTTTGGAATAGCTATTGATTGGGTTATGAGAAACTATACCCACAGTGAACAATTAGGTATAAAATGGACAAATGGAAAGTTCCTGGGGGACCTGGATTTCGCAGATGATTTAGCATTCTTAAGTTCAACACCCAGACAATCCCAAGAAGCAGTAAATAGTTTGTGTAATCTCTCGGTTAAAATAGGTCTCCAAATAAATGCCTCTAAAACTAAAGCTATGAACTTTTCTAATGAGACCTTCGATATCATCTTGAACGGGGAAAAACTACAGAAAGTTGAAAGTTTCAATTATTTAGGCAGTAAAATGACTCAGGATGGTGACACAACAAGAGAAATTTATACTAGAATTGCTTTGGCAGCTAGCGCCTTCAATAGATTATCTAACATTTGGAAATTACGATCATTGAATATACATACCAAGCTTCGTCTGTTTAATTCAAATGTTATCTCAGTGTTAACATACGGCTGTGAGAGTTGGAAAATAACAAAATCATCGGAGAACAAGCTGAATACATTCGAGAACAAATGTCTTAGAAAACTCATGAACATCAGTTGGAAAGAATTCAAGACTAACCGACAAATAAGAGAAGACTCTAGGCAGAAATATGTCTCCGACTATATAAGGAAAAGACGATGGTCATATATCGGTCATGTCCTACGAATGCAAAACAACAGAATACCACTACAGGCGCTCACTTGGGTTCCTGAGGGTAAGAGGAAAAAAGGAAGACCAAAAGAAACACCCAGAAGAACAATAATAAGAGAAGGAAGAACGTTGGGCCTAAATAATGTGCAAGAGCTAAGAGGAGTGCCGTCACAACGAACAACCTGGAGAGCACTGGTTTCTGCCTTACGCGCCGTGTTTGGTGCTTAAAGAATTTATTATTATTATTATATTTATATATTTATATATTTATATATACTGGTAGATTTTACTAAGCTGGACAGGTTTGCACCTGTAGGCACGAGACTAAAGTACACACCTTGGTTCTCCAGGTCCGGGGTTTTAGCACAAGGCCAACACCCTATCTATGTAAAAAAAAAGAAATCAAGTTACCGAAAAGCCAACTATTGAGCACCCTTTACTGCGGGATGGACATCCGGAGTTTGAACATCATATGACTACCAGTTGTGAAAGCCGAAAGGAAGTCACTGACACGAAAACGCAGGTCGTGATCGCTAAGCATGAAACAAGAAAAACCAGAGTTGGGGCACTGCATGAAGAATGGCCACCGACCGAGCAAAATGAAGACATTTTGTTGCTGCACTACAAGACGCCACTTGGCTTGGTGGCCACTGACTGCGAAGTGAAAGAAGGTAAACCATTCAAATCAAAATCACATAACTTTAAGACAATCTGTATCAACATCCAACAACCAACTCTCCCATAAACTAATCACGTCCACTCAGATCAACATACATGCTCAACTCACTCACTGATTTTTAGTTTCTAGGCATGGTCAACACGTATACAAACAATCCTCCGACTAATGGGATTGCTTCTAACATATATGCCTCTTACATCAACTTACAGCCAAAACTGTCATCAAGCTCCCTGTAAAGTATGGGAGTTAAATAAATATCAATTATATATTGTTAAAATCTCTTCTTGACAATACGCTAATTATAACTGACAATTAGGTTGAACAAAAGAGGCCATAATAATGGATTAGCGGAGACAAATGATCATCAGATGCCAGTCCACTCTCCTTCCATATCGTTTAAAAACTAATTGACTAGGCAATTCAGATATCACTGAACCTAGACTCCAAGTGAAAGAAGTCAATGTATTATGTGGAACAGATTATTCTTTAGTCAGATGTAGTTTAACACATTTTTTCTACCACATACAACTAAATGTTCACGTGACATGAATGGATAAAATAACAGGTAGTAGTTAGTATCATAAAAGTCTCAGGTGGTCATTTGTTCTTGTTAATGTTTTGAGAAGACTTAGGAAAGAGACTATTAAATATTTATGTTTTGAGAAGACTTATGAAAGACACTATTAAATATTTATGCCAACAAAAAATAAACTAACACATTAACTACCGCATTGAAAAACACACTGTGGCCGAATAAAATTGTTTTCCAATTTTCATACTGTAGGTGTTTGCACAAAGTAAGCTGTAGTTTTCGTAACTGTTAACATATTTTTACGACTTACACGTCATTTTAGAGATAGATGAATGTACTATTACAATAAACACCGTTTATAACTCTAATAGAGGTTGTTGCTATTTAACGGCCCTCTGATGACCAAGGACTTGCAATATTTTTACAAAATTAACTGCTTGCACCCCATCTTTATCAAAATCACTATTTCAATCAATGTGCACACCGTTTTCACTCTTGTCCTCGTCGCTAGATCTATCAGTCAATTTTTGAAACACGTTCCTAGTCTATTCAGATGTTTGACGAGATGTACAATCATTTGTTGTGGTCCTATCATTAGTTGCCACGGTAAACAGTGTTACACTATTTGATAACTAACCCAAAACACTGAAAAATATGAACATAATATCAATTTTCCAGTGTTCACAACAACCATGCTTTGGGAATTTGTTTTCCGGTGGCAACTGAAAATCTCGAACCAGAACAGAAAGTGTTTCAGTACATTTTTCCTTGCGTTTTATTACTAAAACTATTACGATTTCATGTCTATCGCCATTTCTCTTCTCTGTATGTGTTTAGCTCTCCTTCTACTTCATTGATCCTTGATATTTCAGAACAAGGACTGCCTTGTACTGTTATCGACAGATTTTGTAAATGTATATTCTATCCAACGAAATCTCATGGTGCACTGGTGTCCGTCTGTTACTTATCATCAGTTCCACACAGCATTTTGTCACACCATTTCTATCCTTCTGTTCTATGCTAGCAACCTTTTATGAAAGTCTTTATATTTCTGGTTGTCCTATTTGTTGCTGTCCATGTTTTAGAGACGTACAGTTAGATTAACTTCATTTGTCAGTTTTTTTGTTTTTAGACTCGATCTCTTTTGATTTCTATATATCAGTGACATTTCTCTTGTTGGTGTATTTAAAAAAATAAATAATGTCAAGGTATTTTACTCCAACTTTGTTTATATTGCTGACAAGATATTTATGTGATTCCACATCTTGATAGGTACATTACATGTGTAATCTAGCGCTGACTCGACAATTTCATTAACTTGTTTTATCTTTCTTTCTTTGCTTGTTTAAGGAGCTGCTGCAAAACTGAAAGATAATGAACAAGAAAAAAACATTAAGAGACACTTTTGCAAATGAACAGTACACGAGAAACGTGGGTATTTTTGTTGTCTCCCTTCATCAGCCACAGTCACAAACAAGAGACAAAGATGAGAAAGGTAGATGGGTTAAGAGAAAAAGGACGAGAAGATAACTCTGGCGATGGATTTGCTACACATAAAGGAAACCTGTTGATAGTATTAAAAGACAATCTTAGTTCTGGAATTAAAGGAAACCTGTTGATAGTAATACAAGACAATCTTAGTTCTGGAATTAAAGGATAGTATTTGTTGATAGTATTACATGACAATCTTAGTTCTGGAATTAAAGGAAACCTGTTGATAGTATTACAAGGCAATCTTAGTTCTGGAATTAAAGGATAGTATTTGTTGATAGTATTACATGACAATCTTAGTTCTGGAATTATAGGAAACCTTTTGATAGTAATACATGACAATCTTAGTTCTGGAATTAAAGGAAACCTGTTGATAGTAATACAAGACAATCTTAGTTCTGGAATTAAAGGAAACCTGTTGATAGTAATACAAGACAATCTTAGTTCTGGAATTAAAGGAAACCTGTTGATAGTAATACAAGACAATCTTAGTTCTGGAATTAAAGGAAACCTGTTGATAGTAATACAAGACAATCTTAGTTCTGGAATTAAAGGAAACCTTTTGATAGTAATACAAGACAATCTTAGTTCTGGAATTAAAGGAAACCTGTTGATAGTATTACAAGACAATCTTAGTTCTGGAATTAAAGGAAACCTGTTGATAGTATTAAAAGACAATCTTAGTTCTGGAATTAAAGGAAACCTGTTGATAGTATTACAAGACAATCTTAGTTCTGGAATTAAAGGAAACCTGTTGATAGTATTACAAGACAATCTTAGTTCTGGAATTAAAGGAAACCTGTTGATAGTAATTCAAGACAATCTTAGTTCTGGAATTAAAGGAAACCTGTTGATAGTATTACAAGACAATCTTAGTTCTGGAATTAAAGGAAACCTGTTGATAGTAATACAAGACAATCTTAGTTCTGGAATTAAAGGAAACTTGTTGATAGTAATACAAGACAATCTTAGTTCTGGAATTAAAGGAAACCTGTTGATAGTAATACAAGACAATCTTAGTTCTGGAATTAAAGGAAACCTGTTGATAGTATTACAAGACAATCTTAGTTCTAGAATTAAAGGAAACTGTTACGCTGTTATTTTAAATGACGGCGTCTGCTAGGGTTTAGCCGTGCGCAACGTTTAGGGGTCATTTACATTAATAGAATATGTCGATATTTTACGGTATACTGAACGCGAAATATATTG